>JAWNNM010002032.1:1200000-1715577 GCA_035044965.1 Lordiphosa andalusiaca | reverse complement strand
TGTGGGATGCAGTTTGCTCACGAAGCACAATCATGCCCATCCCTAATTAATCCAACGAATCCCTAGACAGTAACGTAAAGAGAACGACGAGAAGACGAAAGAGACAAGAGCGACGATCGGCAGCAAGAAGACGATCAGCAGCCCGTGGAGGAACTCCGTGGCAGCCGACCGAGAAAGACGTGTGCTCGAGAAGCGGATGAGATGAACAGACGAAAGACATCGGATAGCCGTGCCGATAATAGTGAATTCTCACTAATTTAACCTAAATCATTATATTAACTTCAACATTATAATAACTTAACATTATCCTAAATAAAAACCCCACATTTTGGGAGCTCGCCCGTGATTGAATAATGTTGTGAAATTGCCGTGGATGACGCAATAAAAGTGAAAATTTAAAACGACGCAGTACAAGGATTTGTTAAAGACGACGACAATTGAAAACAGAGTTGTGTGAAAAAAAAAAAAGTTATTAAATTTTTTTTTCTCAGTATGGCGTGTTTAAATGAAGTGATCTCAAAGAACATTAAATCTGCATCAAAGGCAAGCATTTGCGCTTTGCACAAATACATTTTTGAGGAAGAAGGAGACAGAAACAACAGAAAACGGTTGCGAGAATTTTGTGGTTTCCAGTTTGACGAACGAAGCGCAGGGTACAAAGCAAAATGTGTGTACATACAAGCTAAGCTGAATGAGCGTGACCTTGTATCTATCTGCTGTTTGCTGGGCATAGGCCACAACGTCGAAAATGTACAGCTGCACATTTTTAGGAATTTGTGTCTCGGAAGTTTGCTTGGGGAAAATAACGAAAACGACGACGACGATGACGAAGACGACGATGAAGACGACGACAGAGCCTCAGAGAGAGACGAAGTCGAAAAGGAGAGAGACGCACGATCAAATGACGATGTTGAGAGTGTGGTCTCAGCAACAAATGTGTCGCAACATAAAACCACCCCAGAGAGTCAACGAGAGCAAAAGAGAGCAAATTCTGGCCGACAAGATGACAACAACGAAATGCAAGTGCCGCGATTTGCAATTAGCTTCCGCGACATAGAAGACTCAATTAAAAATTTTGATGGAAGTGATGAAGTCCCAGTCGAGGTGTGGATAGGTGAATTCGAAGAACAAGCGTTGCTAATGTGTTGGAATGACATTCAAAAACTTATTTTCGCGAAAAAATCACTTAAAGGAATTGCAAGGTTGTTTGTGTTAAGCGAAAAAGGATTAAATTCCTGGAGTGCGTTGAAAAAAGCCTTGTTGAGTGAGTTTGAATCGAGAGTAAGCAGTAAACAAATACATACGCAGCTTGGCGAAAGTAAACGAAAAAGTGCTGAGAACGTGCATGAATATTTTTATCGCATGAAAGATATTGCCTCCCGTGGACACGTAGAAGACGAAGCTCTCATGCAATATGTGATCGATGGTATCGATGAACAATTGACAAGTAAAACGGTGTTATATGGAGCGCGAAATTTGAGTGAATTCAAATTAAAATTAAAAGACTATCAAACAATGAGTGCTAAATCAAAAAACCATGACGGTCGTGCGAAGGAAAAGTTTAATCAAAGTACACACAGTGGGTCAAAGAGTGGCAAAAAAGAAATTGTTTGTTACAATTGCGGCGAAAAGGGACATTTGTCCAGTGGCTGTAAGAGCAAAGATAAAGGCAGAAAATGCTTTAAGTGTAACAATTTCGGCCACATTTCGAAAAACTGTACACAAAGTGAGAAACAAAGCCCAGAAGAAAAATCAAACACGAGAGTTTTGAAGCCAAAAAACGAAATGACAAGCAAAGAAGTTAAAATTCAAAACGATAGGTGTGTGGCATTGTTTGATACAGGCAGCAAATTTAATATTTTGCGTGAAGATATGTTCAAGGAACTAAAAGTACAAAAATTGGACAAGTGTAGTATTTACTTGATTGGTTTCGGACAAGACCGGAACGCGAACAAAATTAAGCCGGTGGGTCAGTGTAAACAAACCGTTTGGATTGATAATAGTTCCTATGACTTGGATTTTTACGTGGTACCAGTGAATTGTATGGACATAAAAGTGATCATTGGTGAAGAACTTTGTCTGTATGCAGAAATTTTCTTTGGCCGAAACGGCTTACACGTACGTAAAGTATCCGATGAAAACTGTGAACGTGAAGAGTTCAACTTGTTAAAAATAGATGCGGTGATGAACAATGATGAAATCGATATAAACGAAGCAATGAGCGATTCGGTAAAAAATGAGGTGTGTGACTTAATATCGAACTATAGCCCTGAAAAATCTAAAACGACGGGTATTGAAATGAACATTATTTTAACTGATGAATCACCCATACATACGCGTCCACGACGGTTAGCTTTTGTGGAGGCGAACGCTGTAGAAGATCAAGTTGAAGAGTGGTTAAAAAATGGTATTATCGAAGAGTCAAATTCCGAATATTGTAGTCAAGTAGTACCGGTGAAGAAGAATGATGGTACACCACGAACGTGCATTGATTTCAGACGTATGAACAAGGTAATTGTAAGAGATCATTTTCCGTTGCCGCTTATCGAAGACCTGCTGGATCGACTACAAAATGCAACAATATTCAGCACCATCGATCTGAAGAATGGTTTCTTCCACGTACCTGTTGCCGAGTCCAGTAAAAAGTATACCTCATTTGTCACGCAGACCGGTCAATATCAATTTCTTAAGGTTCCTTTTGGTCTGGCGAATTCACCTGGTGTGTTCCAGCGACACATTAATGCAATTTTCCGAACTCTGACGCGCAAAGGTATTGCATTACCCTATGTAGACGACATAATAATTCCTGCCAAAGATGAAAACGAAGCGTTGGCGAACCTCAGAGAAGTGATCAACACCTGCATGGAATATGGCCTTGAGCTAAATTTGAAAAAATGTCATTTTTTGCAAACTCGCATTCAGTTCCTAGGCCACGTCATCGAGAATAAGAAGATATATCCTACACCACATAAAATCGAAGCTGTTTCAAAATTTAAGACGCCGCAGACACTCAAGCAGCTCGAAAGTTTCTTAGGTCTCACAGGATACTTCAGAAAATTTATCCAAGACTATGCGCTGATCTCAAAACCATTAACTGACCTGACGAAGAGCAACACAGAATTCATAATTGGCCCGACGGAAGAAAATGCCATTCTTGTTTTGAAGAAATGTTTGACTTCAAACCCTGTGTTAGCCATTTATAACCAAAAGTTTGAGACTGAGGTCCACACAGATGCCTCCATTGACGGTTTTGGAGCTGTGCTTTTGCAGAAGTCACCAGAAGATGGTCAGCTCCACCCAGTGTATTTCATGAGTAGAAAAACGACGGACGCCCAACGTAAATATTCAAGCTATGAGTTAGAAATACTTGCAGTCATTGAAGCTATTACGAAGTTTAGAGTTTACCTCTTAGGTATTACATTTAAACTGATCACTGACTGTGACGCATTCACGAAGACGCTAGAAAAGCAGAACCTATGTACAAGAGTAGCGCGATGGGTACTATTGCTGCAGGAATATACCTATAAGGTCGAGCATCGTTCTGGCTCTCGAATGAAACACGTAGATGCTCTTTCGCGTTATCCAGTCATGAGAATTACAGACGAGAGTATTACGGTTGACTTAAAAAATGCTCAAGAAAAGGACGAACACCTGAAGATGATAAGGACTATTCTCGAAAACTGCGATCAAACATACGAAGACTATTTTTTAAAAGCAGGAATACTCTACAAAGTAGTTGACGGATCGGAATTGATCGTTATTCCAAAGAACATGCAGAGACAGATTATTGGTAGGGCTCATGATAGAGGTCATTTTGCAGTTAAAAAGACAAAAGAACTGATTTGCAAAGAATATTTCATTCAGAATATTGACGAAAAAGTACAGAAGTATATTGAGTGTTGCATCCCTTGCATTCTCAACAACCGCAAAAGAGGAAGACAGGAAGGTTTATTGCATCCATTGCAAAAAGAAGACGTCCCGTTGCACACCTATCACATCGACTTTTTGGGTCCTTTAGAATCAACAAACAAGAACTACAAACACATACTCGCCGTTGTTGATTCCTTTACGAAGTTTTGCTGGCTTTACCCTACAAAATCGACGACAGCCAATGAAGTCATAGTAAAGTTGCGTAACCAGAGCATTGTATTTGGCAACCCAGCTTGTATTATCTCTGACCGAGGTTCCGCTTTTACCTCACAAGATTTTTTACAATACTGCGAAGACGAGACCATTAAGGCTATAAAGTCGACCACAGGATTGCCTCGTGTTAACGGACAAGTTGAGAGAGTCAACGCAATTATCATCTCAGTACTCTCGAAACTTAGCATCGATGACCCTACGAAGTGGTATAGGTGTGTTGACCGAGTTCAGCAAGCCATAAACTCAACGTATGCTAGAAGTATCGATTCTACTCCGTTCGAACTTCTAATGGGTGTCAAGATGCGAAGCAAAGATGACCAGCAGCTGCAAGATATGATTAATAGAGAGTCTATTGCTGTTTTTAACGACGTCCGCAAGGAACTACGAGTTAAGGCAAAGAATCAGATCCTGAAACTCCAAGCCGAAAATAAGAAGACTTACAATCTACGACGTAAACAAGCCAGGAAATACAGTGTTGGCGATATAGTGGCCATAAAGCGAACACAGTTTGGCAGTGGTCTCAAATTAAAATCGAAGTTTTTGGGTCCATATCAAATTGTTAAGGTGAAGCATAACAACGCATACGATGTCCAAAAGGTCGGCATTTCCGAAGGTCCTAAGAACTCTTCAACGTGCGCAGAGTACTTAAA
This sequence comes from Lordiphosa andalusiaca, assembly GCA_035044965.1. Lineage (NCBI taxonomy): Eukaryota > Metazoa > Arthropoda > Insecta > Diptera > Drosophilidae > Lordiphosa > Lordiphosa andalusiaca. Next base: position 1,710,784 of record JAWNNM010002032.1, on the reverse strand, counting down.
GCCGTGGTCCGCCCACGACGATGACGATGACGACGACAAAACATTCGAGGCGAATGTTTAAGCAGGACGGCCGAATGTGGGATGCAGTTTGCTCACGAAGCACAATCATGCCCATCCCTAATTAATCCAACGAATCCCTAGACAGTAACGTAAAGAGAACGACGAGAAGACGAAAGAGACAAGAGCGACGATCGGCAGCAAGAAGACGATCAGCAGCCCGTGGAGGAACTCCGTGGCAGCCGACCGAGAAAGACGTGTGCTCGAGAAGCGGATGAGATGAACAGACGAAAGACATCGGATAGCCGTGCCGATAATAGTGAATTCTCACTAATTTAACCTAAATCATTATATTAACTTCAACATTATAATAACTTAACATTATCCTAAATAAAAACCCCACATACATATATAGACTACATACATGAATTCACTGCAATTGCAGTCTTTGAGCTCCAACTGGGTCTCCATCTCCAGCATCACATCTCTGTACCTTCTCTCCTGCTGCTGCCGTTGCCGTTGCCTGTTGCCCGTTGCCTGTTGCCTGTTGCTGCTGCTGCTGCTGCTGCCTCCGCTTGGCTGTCGCTGCAAAGGTGTTTTGCAATTTAACTGGCAACGCCGAGGCAGCAGAGCCCAAGAGCACCACTCGTGGTGGATGTGGATCTATCTAAGGCTCATTCGCTTGGCTCGTTTATTTCTGTGTGGTTTGCCAAACACGGGCACCGGCGCGGGAAAGGGGGCACAAAGGGGCAGGGCAACGGGATCTGGCCTGGCTTAAGCTCCACTTCACATGCCACATGGCAACATAAGTAGGCGCGTGGCATTCGTGTGTTGTTGTTACTATTATTGTTGTCGATTATTGTTGTCTTTGTTGTTGTTGCTGTTGCTAGACATATAACAACAACGTAAAATGACAATAAAATGCAAGCGAAGCAATGCAACAACAACAAAGCCGAAGCCAAATCCAAATTGAATGCAAATGAAAGCCACAAACTATGCTAAATTCCTGAAATCGCATCGCATCGGATTGGCAATTTGTGCTTTCCTTTTTGCAAGTATCGGTCTGTGTGTGTGTGTGTGTGTGTGTGTTTATGTAGTCCACAATGTGCTCTTCTCTAAGGCCTTTTTCTTCTGATGATTGCCCTGATCTTGCTCGAGGAGTCGACTCGAGTCGTCTTCCTCGTCGATTGCAATTGGGTCGCATTCAAGAGCCCAGTACCGTTTGCTGCCATTATTGGAAGAAAACTGGAAAAAAAAAACTGAAGGCCTAATGAACGTGGCAGTAAATGATTTGATTGAGAAAATTAATGTTGATTTGAACTTTTTTGTTCGGCATGCAAATGTGTGTGCGTGGAATATGAGTTGAACATTATTCTGCAGCATCATGTGAGTAAACTCCATCACCCAGGCATGGGTAAACGAGTATCACGTAAATTCAATCGAGATGAATCATCTTAATAGAATTTGTTTCCAGTGACGTGGGCATTGCAAATCAATTGGCTATAATACAAATGCCAGAAGCATAGTGGATCAATGCTGATTCCAATGGATTTAAGTTGATTTCAATATCAAATGCAATTAAAGAGGCTCAGCAAAACGTGGTTGTTTGTGCTAACTCTAAGTATTCTAGAGTTAAGTCGAGTGCAGTAGGCCTGGACAGTCTTAATTCTTAATTTCTGAACACTTCTTCTATCAATTTTATTGGACTATATCATACATAGGATAGATACTGCCTTGATGACTTCAACTGCCCCGGAGTTTACAAGGAGTATATACTTCTTGCCCATCATCAGCAATGTCACAGATACTTGGTTGTTTACACATGCATAAAATCCAGCTCAAAGGGTCGTTGCAGAGAAGAGCTGCTTAATTGGAATACTGCTAAAAAGAAGAATCAACAATTCAATGAGAAGCTTACCATTTGTATTAGTGCGGGTCAAAATGTTCGGATGGGAAAACTTTAACAAGGCGTATTCCAGAAACGTTATCTACGGTAAATTCTTAGAAAATTTCCCCAAGAAACCATATGTCTAAAATGAATTCCTAGGTCGCGCCGAGCGAGGTCAAAATTTGTATATTGCTTACTATAAAAACACTGTAAAAATGTCAGAAAATGGCTCGGGCTTGGGCTCTTGCTCTCAGCTCAAGACACTCGCCGAGAGCTTTCGGCTCTGAGCTGTGAGCTATAGCTCTCGGCTTGTGAGCCATAGCTCTTGGCTCGTGAGCCTTAGCTCTCTGCGCAGACCCAAGAGTCGATCGCTTTGAGCTGAGAGCAAGAGCCGGCTCTCGAAAGCTGCAAGCAAAGATTAATACCAAACCCAGCTTTTCACATAATATCAACATAAAATAAGCTCTAATAACTCCTCGCCATTATCAGTTTTCAAAAAACAATTCCTCCATTTCCAATCCAATTTAATGACTTATTTCTGCAAAAGTTCACTTAAAATGCCATTGTGTCATAACCCAACCCAGTAATTGGTTAACATATTACACACATTTTTGCTTGGTCTACTCCAATTTTATGCCTTCTTCAATTAACGCCCAACGGCCAGTTTGACCAACTAATACGGCTTGGTTCGTTCATCTAGATTCTTGGACTCAACGCCGCGGCGGGGCAATGGAATGAAGCCAATTACCAATTATCTACTGTTTTCTACACAAATTTAACATAATTTGGCCAGTTTTGCGTTCAAATTTGTGGCACAATTTGTGGAAGTTGGCTGTGGTCAGGGCCAACCACGCGCCACCATCGAAGACCGTGGATGAATAATATTGTGGCCCAGGTCCGACGAAGATTATTATTTTGGCTACCGGTGACTGCCCAATATACAATACGTGTATTTCGCATAATCGAAAGTGACCGAACCGCAGCTATTTGACTGATCTTTTGTATGCCCGGCCATGCCTCGAGTAACGGTTGGCGGTTGGCGCACAGGTTGCCCAAACCAAGACTGTGGCAAAAAATGATTGATGCCAATACAGCGCCCCGGCTAATACAATTTAAATTTCAGTTAAAAACAAAGCATTCCCAAAAGACCAAACAAAACAACAGCAAAAAATGAAAAGTATTCATGGTGTATATCTTATAGTTTTAACCGCATTTCGCCGAAGGCGTAACACACTCTAAACCGGAAGGGTAATTAACTCGCTTTACCGATCACGCCTTTGCATTCAGAGCAGATGGATGGCTAGATGGATAGATGGCTAGATGGATGGCTGAGTGGCTGGCTGCCTGCTTGGTTTGGCTTGGTGTATATTAAAAAGCTATAAGTTTCATTTTCCGTTTGTGTTTCGATATTTGTTTTTTTTTTTCATTTTTTTCTGTACAAATGATTAATATTAAAGCAATTTGGTTTATAGGCAAATGCGTTCAAATTATGTTTTTGGCTTGGCTCAGGATTGATGGGTGTATAAAGTCTTCTTTTATGCGGTAATTTCGAGTGGATGGCTACATTTTAATGACTTTATTATGCTTGCGGTCCGCTGAAAGATGCTTCGAGTCAACGAAGCTATTTGTAAACGGACTCAGATTCTGTTTGTGGAAAGTTTTGATGGGTTGCATTTGACGAAATGCAATTGAGTAAGTTATTTTATTTATACAATTATTTTTCTTTGTTTTATAAAGATAGAACTCGCAAAAACAGAATGCCAAAAAGATTCATTCAGATGAAAAAATTGTATAGAAAACGACCACTGCACTTGCTCAAAATGCGATTTATTGAAAAATGAGTCGATACTGATCAGAAGGGTTTGGCGGTAAGGACACTGTTTCCTCCCTACAAAAGTATTATCTGTGATCAGATTACGGAACCTCTATCTGTCTGTCTAATATTTCTAAACTTCTTATTCTTGCATCACCGAAGTATCCAAACACTGAAAATCCTTCTCATTCTTGTTGCACATTGCGCACCTCAGGGTACTATTTATCTTAGTAACTTCAGCAACGTGAAACGAATGTCTAGTGTGACCAGATATAACAAAATTCACTCCCAAATGTAAGCTTTATGGTATTTTTAGTGTCTCTTTAGAAAATTATGTACAATTTTCCTTTATGCTATCCAATATATAAGAAAACTCTTAAAATATGAAAGTCATATGTTAGCTGTGACTATTGACTGCGTCTGCAAACTCCAACACATACATATATCTGAATTTCTCCAATTTTTATGAAGCAGCTCAAGTGTAACTAGCAAGTGTATCTGTAATTAAACATTGGCTCCATAAAAATTAGTTACACATTCTCGTTTTGGTCGCTGATGTTTGGAAAGTACAAGACAGGCGGCTCAACATCGAATGTTATCAATTCTGCATCTTCTTCTTTCCACAATTTTTGTTTGAAACTTGTAGTTACTTGGCAAATCCGTAGAGGTCTTAGCTGATGAATATCAGCCACTGTGGTTCAGATAAGATCCAGAGCTTCTGTTGCTCACTGTGATGTCATTTTTTGGCCGTAGATGGACTTCAGAAGCCATGTACCTTAGAGTGGATCCCAAAAAGGCAGATTGGGAAAAAGTAGTAATCAATAAACCTTTAATAAATATTAGTTCAATCATAATAATCTCAAATTTAGGTAGATAAAATAACTCATACGTCACGTCTACCAAAGCATTTAAAGGAAATCTTTTGTACATTTCAATTGTTGTCATTTTTTAATGTGATCAGCAAATTCGCCTCGGTTAGTTTGATAGGCTTTAGATGATTTAACAAATAGTTTTTGAAAAGCTACATCATGGGGGAGGTGTCCCAGAAATCCCTTGAAATTTTCGCATAAACGTTTGAACTTAGCAAAGGAAACGTACGCATTTATCTCTCATCTTTTGTCTTCTAATCTACTAGCCTACCATTTTGGCGACACTTTACACACAAAAGAAAGTAGTTAAAATTAAATCGTTTATCCGAAAATTTCTAGAGTTTTTTGGGACACCCCCTCATGACTTTTATTACCCACCTTAAAGAAATATAACTAAAGCTGTATGATATCTCTTATGGGTTTCACATCAGAAATGTGTTATAGTCAATCTGAGAAACACCATATGAGATCTAGCCTATCTAGCCAAGAGAACTCAGCCAAGTTAAAACACATCTCAACAAAATGATATTTTTGGGATTAATCACAAATTGAAACTCTGTCGTAGTTTGGTTGAAAATAGTTTCTGTGTCTCCCCCTTGAAAATTGTAAAACTTTTTGATTTGAATTGAGTTTATGGTTCTGCCGGCTAGCCCAACCCTATTTTGGAATCAACATAAAATGCAATATTAAACTCATTTTGGGGTTTAACGGTTCCGGCATGCAGCTTTCAGTCAACTCGGAACGGCAAATTCACACTCCTTCTTCCCCTTCTTCATCCATTGAAAACTGAGCTCAGTTTATGTGATTGTTTCATTTATTGGTTTTTCATTTTTCATAACGATCTTTTTTCTTTTTGTTTTCCATAAATATATGTACATATATATATTGTACATATACATCATACATACACGTATATATGTTTTAATTTATAGTTTAAACGACAAGTAAATGTTATAAAATTTGTGTGTTTTTCGTTCTGGTTTTGTTTGAGAATTGCATTAATTAGCACTATAAATATTTTAAGTTACAGCATTTGATATATAGCCTATACACGACATTTCAAGTGTGAATACATTTGTGTTTATATACAAAATGGTTCCATTTACAGCACATAACTAAGAACTTACAACTACTGCGGGCTAAATTGTACAATCTGATTAACTACATTTTAAGGTGGTTTAGAGCGTATTATAAGAGTTGCTTTCCATAAATGGTATAGTTAGTTGTTTAAGGATTACTGAAACTTGTTGAAACATTACTTCCCCCATTGTTGGATACTTCACCGTCTTTTTCCATTGATTGCATAGCTATGATTAGGTTAAATTTTACATGGATAAATATGCAATAAGAAACTACTTAATGAACTATTTCCCTCTCGGAGGCACGCCTTAAGTAGAGTTTAAAGTAAATGTTTGCGATTAAGTTAGGTTTTACTTCTCTGGTTTTGGTTGGGCTGCGATAACATTAACAACAATTGTGGCGGGAGTGCGACGTGGGAATCCTTTAGGTGCATATGGCAATGGTTTCCATCGCGCTGCTGTTGTTGTTGTTGTTGTTGATGCTGCTGTTGCTGTTGCTATTGTTGTTGTTGCTAACGTTATTATTGTTGTGGCCAATCGTCACCAGATCCTTGTCAAAGGTCACCGACTGTCGGGTGGACACCGAAAACCGATCATCACTGCCCGCATACTCCACCGTGTCGCCATCGACCCTCACCAAACTGGAGGGCGTGTACACATGCTTCTTCATGTACGTTCGGATCTCATCACAGTACTCCTCACGATCGGCCTCGGCCGAGCTGGGTGAAGCGCCGCTGGCATCCGTCTCATGCTTCTTCAAATGCCGATCGAGATTCGTTTGCTGGCCAAAGCAGCGACCGCAGAGCAGGCAGCGAAAGGGACGCTCCTTGTTGTGGATGTTGCGCACATGGCGCTGCAGATTCGAGGAGATGCTGAACGAACGCTCACAGTACTTGCACTTGTAGGGCTGCTCGCCCGTATGGGTGCGCAGGTGGCGCGTCAAATTGGCCGATCGGGGAAACACCTTCCCGCAGAACCTGCATGTGTAGCGATCCTTCAGCTTGGCGGACACCGGCGACACAACGCCAGCGGCAGCGCTCAGGACACTGCTCGATAGACCCGCGGCACGCAGAGCTTCGTGAAAGTTCTGTTCGGGCGGAAGCGGCATATGGCGCGGATAACAGGATTTGGAGTTGCTGTTGTTACCACCTGCTGGAGCGCCACTAGTCAATGAGGTTCCCTCAAAACTTTGCCGTCCGCCCGTTAGGCCTAAAAAAGGAAACGGACGCGTTGGGAATCCGGCTAGAGCGCGGGTTCTGTAGAACTCCTCGAGTATCAGCGGATGTATGGGCTGGGGACAGGCCATGGCCGATGTGGCGGCAGCGGCGCTATCCGACATGCTGCTCAGCTCACCGCCCGTACTGGTGGGCGGGGAGGGCGATGGAGTTGGTCCGGGCGAGGCACTAGGCGTGGGGCTGCTGCCCTTGTAGGACTGACGCGAGGTGGACGATTCCCCGGAGCTGTGTGACTTGTGCAGTTTGGCAGCTGGTGGGTGCTCCAGTTCAACACCCTCGTCCGGGTCATTCAGCTCTGATGGTGTGGGTGAGCGAAAGCAGAGCAGAGCTGTGGGTGAGTGGATTGAGCTGCGTCGTTTACGACTAATGGAGAGATCCAAGGGTAATTCTGCGGTGGATTTGTCCGTGGTGGAGTCGGTTGGCGGTGGTGTGCTGATGATGTCAATGGATTTCTGAAAAGTAAAATAAAAGAAAAGGGATTAGTATTGGATTCAGAGGAAAATATCACCCCAAAGGTTGTAATCCATTCTGATCCATCATATCAACTTACCCTATCATCTTCCGCTTGCTGTTCCGCGCTGCTCTCCATTTTAACCTCCTTCTTTAGATCCTTAGCCAGGTCATCTTTTTCAGCTTCCTTTTTATCCTCACAAGGCTCCACTTTCAAGTCCATAGTATTAAACTCCTCTTCCTCTTCGGACACCTGTAGCAAGGGCTCCGACTTGAGCGTCTTCTTATCCTCCTCCTCCTCTTCCTCCGGTGTGGTAGACTCCCTTTCACACTTGGCCTGCAGTTGCGCCTTCGCATGATTCTCCATATTCAGGCCGAATTGTAGATGCTGACGGAAAGCGGCGTTTGGTGAGCCCAGCGGTGGCATGCCACAGCCCAAGTCCATCGGCGGTTTGGGAAAGAACATTGGCATATTGCCACCCGCCAATGGACTTTGAGGGAACAGTCCATACGGCGGGAATCCGGGAAAGAATGGTGGTCCTGTGCGGAACATGAGAAAGGGATTGGGTGGCGTGGTCATGGCAGCGGCAGCGGCGGCTGCAGCAGCAGCGGCTGTTAGCGATTCACTGGACGAGTCACCCGTGGTGGTCGGCTGCGATGACTTGGGCGTTGACTGTAGCTGTTGATATTGATCCGGCAACTGGTGCAAGCGGCTCGAAGGATTCCGATAGCTGCCCGTCGAGTCGCAGAACTTTTTGTGCTTGGACAGCGAGGCAACTGTACTGAAGGATTGGCAGCACTTCGAGCACTTGATCTGCATGCGGCAGGTGGCGTGCATTCGCTTATGGCGACACAGATTCGAGAACTGCGTGTAGGCCTTGCGGCATACCTCACACTCAAAGGGCTTGACCGAGGAATGGATATGCTGGTGTTGCTTCAGGCCCGACGAGGTGCCAAATGTTTTGCCGCACTCCGGACACGGATGACAACGAGCGCCGACGTGGTAGGCGCGAATATGACGCTGTAAATTCGATGGGTCACGAAATACCTGCAAAGAGTTGAGAGACGAAAAAAAAAGAGAACGAAAACAATGAGATTCGATTGGTCCAATGAAACGAAACTGAAATTAATCAATCATCTGCTGCCGCTGCCGCTGCTGTTGTTGCTGGCTAAACGGATCTATGCGCTAGACAATAAACCGACGCTCTCCGAGATTACGCAAAGGTTGCCGCAGCAGCAGCAGCACAGCAAACAGAGCACCTCCACCCACTGCCAGCAGCAAAACACCTTCGTCAATTATTAACATCAATTGCCACAATTGTCATTGCCTGGGCACATCTACCCCGAGCTACCAAACACACACAGCAGTTGGCTAGAGATGGCCATTGGAAACGAGTGATATTTGAGCCCTACGAGAGATACAGATATAGATATACAAATGTCTCCCCTTCAAAGGCAAAAGTGCTTTGCATGACTTCTGTAAAACCTGGGTTTCGTAAAAGAAATGCCGCGAAGGTCCTTCTTTTTAAAAAAGACTTCAGGAGACTTGTTCTAGGAGATAATTTGCACTTAGGAGAGATTGAGATCGCACTGGTTTAGACCTACTAAAACCTGGGAGTGCGGATCTTCCATAATGTGGAATAATTTAATATTCAATTTTGAATATTAAAGTATCCATTTAATGTCAAATTGATCTTAAATTTTCATCAAATGGAGCTGAAACGAATATTTTAATATCAGAATTCGAAAATCAAAAACTATTCATTCTTGTTTCTTTCTGTTTACTGCCCAGACATATTGCAAACAGACTGCTATATCTGGAAACGGGACTGTCACCTCACCTTTTAAAAATTATAAACTCCCTAAATATAGTTTTTGGTATCCGCTAAGTGAAGGTCATCTGTATTTTTGGAAATAGATATTTGCTTATTATAGATAATCTTACAAAATATGATAAATTTATCCAAAATACATCTAGAGAATGTAATTTAATGGCTAATTTCAAGTTCTTTTACATAGTTAGAAATGAAATTAGGTTTGAATATCTTTTTATACCCCAAACCAGAGGTACAAATGTAGGTAATAGGCAGAAAGAAGCTTATTCGACCACTTAAAGTATATATATTCTTGATCAGCAATAAACGCCGAGTCCATATAGGTATAACCGACTGTTCAAATCTCGTAGATGGCAAGCCATAGAGGTTCGACATGTATGGGACATAAGCTTCTTATACTTGCAGACAGATCAAGTTTATTTTCCATTCACGTTCACACAGTGTGGAAAAAATTATATTTCCCAAACTTTCATTTCTCAAAACGTAGGTAGGAAGATGACCGACTATAAACGATGTTTCCTAAAGTTTTCAGAAACTCTTGTTTCTCTTTTCTTGGGTTTTTCATGACTAGAGCTTTTTTTTCCATCAAACACCTTAGTGAAACTTGATGCTTGTGTCCTCACGATTGCCAATCACGAATGCTGCTGTACTGCAGCAGCCTCCTGCTCTCAGATCTATCTCAATTCTCACTGTAGAAACTTAACTCTGGCGTACTTCTTCTCACTTCCACACCCACCCATCGACTTTCTTACCAGCTCATCTCCCCCCAAAACAATAGCCTTGCTGGTGACATTATGTCCATCCCTAAGTGGTACCAAAAGCCAAAGCCCAAGTATTTTTTGTTAATTTTTTTTTCGTTTTTCACGCAATGACAGATCGAGCCATAGCCATTCATTTGTTTCATGTCGCGAGTGTTCGATTGGGGGTGGTGGGGAGGGGGGGCAGCGGCGGGAGGCACGCAGCAACGCAGCCAGTTTTATGTACCCACTTCAAACTTGATTTCGGTCAGCCTCCACCCGCGCTGCCTTTTACGAAACTGTTATGCCTAATCATGCTGTCATAATGCGCTACGAATTCATATCAAACGATGATCGAGCCAGCCTTTTTTGTCTATGGAAAAAAAAGAGATACCGAAAGCCACAAGACAACAACAACGGTTGCGTTGCTGCGGCGACATACAAGAATAGCTCGTGCTATAACTACATCAAATGGATTAGATTCAACTACTCTCAAAAAAGGCGAAAAACGCCACAAAAGACGACTACGACGACGACGACGACGACGACGATGGAGCATCGACTGCTGTTGTTGTAACACCGTCGCGGTTAAGTGTAGGTGTTTTGGCATGCGGCACTGGAGGAGCCTGAGACGAGGTCTGTTGTTGGCCTATGGAATGCGATTGTCTGTGTGGCGTTAGGATCGTACGTGGGGTCAGGCCATGGGGCGTTGTAAGAAGATGAGGTAAGCGACTGGCTGGTAGTTAGATTGTATGTCTAACTAACTAGAAAAGGCACTTTTTGGTCCCATCTGCAACCCAAAAAAAAAGGGGCGAGGGTATCAATGTAGATCCATGGCAAATCCCTTTGGAAACGCTTTAAGCTTGCTGTTTAAAACAAACAAAGCTGACAGCTGCAGAGATCCCGTTTTGTGAGCTGTCAGAGTTGGACCTCAGGGAAAGTATATGCCCTTTTCGGTGCCAGTACCCCAGAAGATCGATCATCATTTGTTTAGCCCGAATGGCTCCCGTTTATACCACCCTCCGCGCACTCCCGTCCCTCTCCTCACCGCAATGCGTGCTACTTACATGCCACCGAAACAATTACAGCCGCGCGCTAAGTAAACTAACTGTAATGCACAGAGACGGAACGGAGGAGCGATTGAAATACCGTTCATTTGGAAATTGGAAAAAAAAAGAAAAGGGAAAAGCCAAAAGAAAAGGCCTGACTCTGACTGGGCAATGCGACCACAAGATTGTAATCAACATGCCATTAAAACATCTTTGGAAGATGTCGAAGTCGTCGATGACAATGACGAAGTGCGACGCATGAAACGAATCGCTCGTTGCGATGGCTAGATGGATGGATGGATTGTCGGCTGGAAGACCTTAAAGCTCAGGCCCTTTAATTTCGCTTTGGCATTCAAATGCAGCGACCGAAGATGAACAACAGATTCCAGATGGCAGAGGGCTAACAAAGTTTGTTCATTACGGCGGCTTAAGTGTTTTGGATGAGTACACGCCCTGATTTCGGTACTGCAGCAAGTATGTAAGCCTGGCCAGCGCGTGCGAGCAGAAGGCGGAGGAGTAGCCACTCGAAGAGCGCCTACGGCTATTGATCTGCTTGAAATCAAAAGTCTTTTTATGTACATTACCCCACACCAGAAAAATAGAAGAAAAAAAAAAAAATGCCCCTAAGCTGATACAATAATTAATGACTTGGTAAGTTTGTAGGGTCAGCTCTCTTGGCCTTAGCCCAGTCGCCAAGTAAAGGCGGTACAGTGTTGCCAAGCGGTAGCTCCTCTTAACGATCATCAATCGATCATCACTAGTTTTCCGATCAAATGCATGTGCAAATTCTCAAATATTTGACCATTAAATATTTCTATGCTGTCTGCTCACCAAAATGACAGGAACAATTTAAACAGAATCGCTCATTCTCGCGTGTTTTCTGTTTCATGTTTATCGTTTGGAGAAGCAAATGAAGGCCTTTCAAGGAATTAGCTTGAAAACTATCATTTCGTTCGGCTTTCAATCAAATACTTCGTTTTTGAATTACAAAAAACCATTTAACTTGAACGATAGCTCGAACCTGAACCAAGATTTAACTCCGCGAACCTGAACCCAAAATGATTAGTGGTTCGAGTCATGAAGCGAACCCATCCGTTTTTAGGAAGTTGTCAACATTGACTTAAAGTAAAATAATAAAATGATTTTAAAATTCAAATAATTTGCTTATAATTTTCGCTCCAAAGAAAAGGACCAACAGTTTAAAAGTTAGAGAAGCTTCTTTATGGCTAGTTACTACACAGCTGGCGCCGCACTGCAGGCACACACACTACACGCTACGCCACACCCGGCCTCACATTTAAAATTTAACAAAGTTTATGGCCCCAAAACGAATTGGCAATGAAAACTTTTCTCCTCAGAATGGCAAAAACCAATCTTAAAATCGTTTTCCCTGTTCCAAAATCTAAAGCATGCCCAGAATCCCATATCTTACCTTGCTGCAATTCTCACAGGAATATTTGCGTATATTATTGTGCACTATGGCACCGTGCTTGATCAGCAATGGACGATGACAGAAACGTTGGGAGCAAACCTCACAGGCATATTCACCGTGCTTGTAATGATGATTGCCCACCAGATGATCGTCCAAGCTGCAAATAGACAAAAAGAAAAGACAATACCAATTAGCTGGAAGGTTTTCCAAAATCTCCCCATCCATTTCTAGCTGTCATCAGCAAATGAAATTAGCACTCTGACATTTTGGGGCAAAGCTGAGCAATCAAAGTCATGTGTGGCAGTTCACACGCCCAGACGCCCCCCCTAGGAACAGTCCTTAGACGGGCGTCAATTAGTCAAATGATGTTCAATATTTAATATGCCCAACTGATAAGCCATCTCTTGGCTGGCGGAACAGCTGTAGCCAATGAATACCTTTCCGCGGTGGTCCTCGTGTCCTTGATTGTGCGAGATGCTTATCGCCGACGGCGGCGTGTGGGAGGAGCAATGTCGACAAGAGGCGGCAACGTTTTCGTTTTTTTCCTCTATTTTTTTTTTTTTGTATTCTTTTTTTGTCATCGACATGGAAGAGTTGACGGTCTCAATCCCTGCCTGCTTTTGAAGTGTGGGCGTTTGTTTGCTTACAACAACAGAGCAAACCAACTATGCATGTTCAACATCAGATAAATGGCAAAAGCCAGGCCAACCTGGACACGCAGACATCATTGGTTGGTTCCTCATGTAAAATTCAATAAATCACACACATAGCCTGGCTGATAAGTGCCGTCGGGAGAGGGTGAGTGGGGGAGAGGTGGTGGGGACCGCCGCCACCCACTCACTGCTCAAATTTTCTTTGGCCAAACCACCAAATCAAAGCTCGCTTTTAGCACTTCAACTAAAATATGTTGGTATACTTTTTTCGTGTGTGTACTTAGAGTGAGAGAGAGCGGGGGGAAATGTCATTTGCGTGTTGCCTGAATTGTTGTTTGGCCATTTATTTATTACAACGCAAAACATTTGTAAATATTGTACAAAACTTTTGCATTATCAAATTGTTTCCAAAGAGAAGGGTCGCCACTTGACAGATGCATACTTATTCTGGGAACGCCAACGAAAGTTTGAGAGATGAGAAGTGGTTGTCGAAACTGGAAACCATTAAAACTTTGCACTTTCAAACAACAATGGAATATGTAGGATCAATAGTAGAATAGTAGCAAGAGACTGCAGGTTATTTAACCATCAGACCGAAATAGTTGATCTGAGAAGAACTTTTTAAGCAAATGTTGTTCAACTCATTTCCCTCTTAAATCCAACACTTATCTGTTTTTAAGGTATAACAAAGTCCCACCAGCACACTATTAAATTTCAGTTAACACCTACAGATTGCACATTTGGAACCATAAAAAGCCAATCAAACAACTAGCCGAAGCCGAATCCAAATCAAGTCCAAGACTATTTCATTCCATTTGATTAGACCCCCAAATGCTGGCTTACTCTCACTTTCTGTGCCGGGCATCGGCACTTTTAATGGCACTTTTATTGGCCACACTATTATCGCTATCAACTTTTAATTAAGATCTCCGCAAAAGAGCATTATTAGTCCCCGCAACGAGCCGCAGCATTTAGCAACATTTGGGAATACTTTGTAGCTCCACTCGCACCCATAATTCTATGGGTAAGTTGGAAGCTAATTGGTAGCTTGTTTTTGTTTCTTGGCGCACAAAATTTGATTTAGATTATTGTCGACGAAGGTGGTTTGGGCAGCTGGTTAAATGCCAAAGCAATTTGCAGCAGACGCAGACATTCTCCGAAGCGGAGAGATCTGATTTGGGGAAGGGGTTTTTATTTGTATGCCTGGTAGGGGGGCAGCCGCCACTTAAAGTGCAAATATTGTTTGTGCTTACCGTTCCAAATCCGGATAGACTTTATCACAGACCTCACAGCGTATGTCGAAACCGTTCTCGTCGTCGGTGAAATCAATATCGCCCTGACTGATTAGCGATGAGTTTTTCTTATCTTTGGTGAATTCGTCGCCGCTGTACAAAGAGCCTGAAACAAAAGGTGAAAGTGAAAACAGAAAACCATAATTTATTTGCTTACAAAAAGTTGTAAATATTTTAATGTTGTAGTTGGTGACAGGGTTTTCTAAAAGGGTTTAAGTACAGTACCGACAAAAGATGCCACTATTAATGTCAAATTCTTACATGAATAGAAAAATATGGAAATATGTATGTAATTCGTGCCCAGGATACAATAACAGGATAACAGCACTGAAAAATATGCCTGACTCTCTTTGACACTCAGTGATGTATGACTTCGGGAAGCATTCTGTGTGAATTGCCGACTGTGTTTTAGGTCCCCAAGGGCTGTAGCTAGCCAGGGGCATAGAGAGCTCCAGGGTTTATTACCTTCACTATTCATTCGCTATCGACAGGACTTATGTGCTGTACCAGAAGGTCAAAAGCAAACATGTCAAAATAAAACTTTTTTTAACTACAAAACAGCATTAGAACCTATTTTACTGATTGAGTGTATGTATTGTTTCATGTTTCTGGCTTATAATCAGACTTACCAACCTACTGAAATGACCATTCAAGTTGAATTCTGCCTAAGACTATACAAAATAAATCTTTTTTAAACCTGAATCTGTTTTATTAAAGCCCTCAACCAACCCTTGCAAGTGCTCGCTTAAATATTTTCGAAAAGTACTCCTTTTCGCATTTTCCGACCGATCCTTCGTATGGGAGCTATATGATATAGTCATTCGATTTGGCCAAAAATTTGTAGAACTAAGTGAAATCATGTGAAACAAACAAATACAAAATTGCAGGATGGTATCATTAAAAACAAAAAAGTTTTTCTAACTAAGACTGTTTTTCAGACCTATGTTTTGCATGGCAGCTATACCATCTAGTTGTCCGATTTTAATAAAACTTGATAGAATTATAAAAAAACATAGAAAACCTACGACTACAAAGTTTGGAGACGTTTCCATTGAAAAGAAAAAAGTTTTTCTCACCAAAACTAGTTTTCCGACCGATTGTTCCTATGGGAGCTATGAGATATAGTCATCCGATCCGGTCGGTTCCGACATATTAGTAGTGTGAAGCAAAAAGTAGATTCTGTGCAAAATTTCGGCTCGATATCTTTAAAACTGAGAGACTAGTTCGCGTAGGAACAGGCAGACAGACGGACAGACGTAGGGACAAAGCTCAATCGACTCAGCTTGTCACCCTGATCAAGAATATATATAGTTTATGGGTCGGAAATGAATATTTCTTGGCGTTGCAAACTTCTGGGCCAAATTATAATACCCTTTGCAAGGGTATAAAAATGACAAGAAAACTGGAAAATCTTGTTTTATAGTAAAATTATATCTAAGAATAGAATGATTTAAGAAAAGGTGACCATGAATGAAAGAAACATTGTTAAACTAGGACAGTTACAATAGAGAAGAAGAATGAAAGTACTAGTTAAAACTACAATCAGAGAACTATCAAGTCAAACAGCAATTACATTCGTAGTCCCTGCAGTCACTAATAAAAAAACCCCAAAATTGGGTTAAGTGAAGAAGATGCTTATAATTGCTAGCTTCGATTATATATACATTATTCTTCTTCTAAAAGAATAAGCTGATCGATTCTTACAGATGATCTACTAAAAGTTGAATGATGTCTTATAATATATCATCGTAGGGTTACTCACTGCACTCACACCTCACTTCCTCACTTGAAATCTTCCTGAACTTCTTCACTGCAGCACTTCACTACTGTTTTGGAGACGATATATATATATATATATAGCACTTGACACAACCGTTCGGTTTCGCGTTTAATAAACAAGTGTGTCGCAGCGAGCGCATTATGCCGCCGAGCTAATGTTTTGTTTGCTCGCTAACAATCTGCGGAAGGACCTAGCCAGGACGCACTGACATATGACCAACTCACACACACTGACACACACACATACACTCAAAGGCAAACAACACGCAAACACTTAATACAAAATCGTGTGTGCACTCATATAGCTCGCATAGCTTGACGTTGAATAGATAATTGTCCTAAATGAAAGTAAAGCACCCCTCTCCCTCTCACTCTTTCTAGAGCTCTCTCTCATTCTACCATTAGCAACTTGACCAGCTCCTGACGGGTGCCAAGTAAACCCAATGACAATTCCAAGGGGAAATGACTACTGAATATGTAGACAACCACCAGGTGAGCCAAGAATGCAACTAGCCAAACGTGTAAGGGGGATGACGATGACCAAAAAGATTATGCATGCAAACACATCCACACAGGACACAGGGACACAGGGACACAGGGACACAGGGACACCGGGACACTGAGCAGCACTGTGCCCAAGGGTCACCCCCGTCATCGTCATCTCTGTGTGTGCGGTTAGGTTCGGTTCCGTTGGACTGATTTCGTTCAAAAGTCATATAGCACCTTACCAAAAAATTGTATAAAAACATGAAGTTTGTTGCACAGGTGTTGCCTCTCAAGGCGAAAGCAGCTAGGGGTGAGTGTGTTGTTCGTCTGATGAATATGTTTTGGCCCAAGTCCATGGTAATTGCTGGTCCGGTGTATATGTTTGGGTCAAAAGTTAATTTTCAGCGTGTGCAATATGGTCAAAGAGGGCAGATAGTTTGAGATAGTTCCTTAAAAGATTCCCACGTTGACAACAGAAGGCACTTGAACTTGCGGCACCTTATGGTCATTTCGATGTGTGGAAGCGTGGGATAGTAGAGTGAAGGGCTATATTCCTCTTGGATGGATATACATAAGTAGGTGCCGAGGGGCAGATGTTTGGCAACTAGAGAATGTACCACGTTAAGGATGGAGTTTTGTATGGAGTATCTATTTTTAAAGGCACGTTTGCACAAAAAAAAAAGAAACATTTGCAATGAATAGTTTTAAATATCCTTTTTTCGAAGCTAAAATAATAATTTTTCATATCCTTCAGATGACTTTCAGCTCCGTTGGATACAAATCTAAGATCCATTTAACATTAAGTGGATATTTTAATATTCAAACATTTCAAATGGATACCATAATCATCCAATGTATATTTTGGAATATCCTTTTTACATTTATTATGAACTGATCATTGATTTCTGTCCTAGAGCTAGTATGCTTGGTCTATGGTTAGGAGAAGTCCCATGGGTCTACTCAAACTTATTTGAATCAATTTAATGACCCTATTTCAAGCAAAAATAATGAGTTATCTAACAAGTAACGCCTAGTTTTAAGTACTCAAGTGTTGATTTCAATTGGAATATGGGATTGGATGCAAAGATTTCTCTCAAAACAGTAAACAAGTGTAAGTTTTTGTAGAACTACTTTATATTAGCTGTAAAAGTGAAATCAGCGCTGCCTCAGCAAGCTTTCTCTTGCTTGTAACTTGACTAACGCTCATTCGATCCTTACAAATTCTTAACTACATCGATTAATTATGATGATGATTACCAAATATGTTTACCAGCTGCGAACTATCTATGACTTACTTATCGGAGATTTCATGGAATCAGCGTAGAGCACAAGTTCTTAACTTTAACATAAATTCTCCCAAGAAATTCTACGATTTTTTTAATCGAAGATATATCAGCCTCATGATTGCATTTTGATAATGTTTTAAATTGATATTAAAACCCAATCACTTCTTTTGCTTATTTGCAATTAATCAAACTCCATACATAAGATCCAGTAGCCAGATTATTTCCAGTTCCATCAAATCCTTATCAATTTCCAATTGCCATTCCCCCCATTGTCATTTCTCAATCCTTTCACGCCTTTCACCTCGCTCTAGCTCTCGCTCTCTGTATCCGTGCCGCCTGCTGACAGATTGATTTACCCACCAGCCCAGCTGACAATTCAATAGAGATCTATTGCCAGGCCATTGGATATTAGTTGTGAACCATCCAGGATACAACCCAACATAACAAAAAAAAAAAATGTTAAAAAAACTCTTTGACATGCCAATTACATTGCCTGCGACTTGAACTGGAAGCTGACTACCAAGTGCCACCGGCTGACCCTGAAAACCAACCAACAACCAACGGGCGTTGCTAGTTAAACGGAAGCCCAAATCGTTGACAAATGATTGATGGAATTATTTACACCTTACAACTTGCGACGGCTGCTGCAAAATCAAACTTAGATCCGCCTGCTAATCGATTTGGCAGCTACCAACAAACACAAAAAAAAGGGTTAGGTTCATTTCAGTTAGATTGTCTCTACACTCCTAATGATGCCCAAATTGACACACGATGTTCATTTAGCTCGAAGACGCGACACGAGACACGGGACACGGCGAGTTATTGGGTTTAGGTTTCAGCTCATTAATCATCCATCGCTTTGTTTGGCGACAATGTGCCAGAATGAGTGTGTGTGTGTGTGTATGTGTGTGTGTGTGTGTGTGAGAGATTTTGATTTTGGGGCTTGGTTCTGCCAAGAGATATGAACTATGAAGTATTCTATTCAATTGGTTTGATTGGTCGATTGACGACTTGCCGCATTTTAAGCTGAAAACCATCTCAAAAGTGGCTTAAGCAGTTTGGTTTCTTGTATGGCTCAGATGAGATATGGATGAGAAATGGAATTGTTTTTAATTGAACTACAAGTTTGGCTCATTTCCTCAACTGCTATTGAAATCGGAACACATTTTTGGGGATTTTGGTTCGGCCAAGGCACTGTGATCTATTTTTTATAAATTTGGTGCAGAGTTTTGTTAACATTTTCTAGCCTTTTCTGCCTTTGGTTCAAGAATGCTTGAGTGCTTGGTAAATGTGCCATTTGGGATTATAAAAGCTACCTCGGGAAACCTTCGTAACCCTGAAACCTTCAGTTGTAGTAACGGTTTAAGCCAAGGTGCTCTCAAATGTCGAGAAATTCGTGCTTTTGTTTGATTCAAAACATTAAAAAGTTTGCGCTCAAAAGTTTGCCAAAAAGTTATGTTTGTGCACTTATTACTTGAAACAAATAATTGTCCAGTGTAAACAAATAGGTCCTATTGCGCAAAATTGTATTCTTGCTCTAACAAATCGGCCTACTTAATGTGTCAATTTAATAGATTAGACAAAGAAATGTGATAATAAATTTGCCCAAAAAGTGTGAGCACAAAGACAATAAATTTGCAGAAGGAAGAGACTTACGCAAAATTTATTACGAGCAAATATGTTTGCTCATAAGGAAATACCAAATTTGTTTTAGGTTTACTAATTCAGTTCAAGGCTAACTTTGTTTGCACAATGAGCCTAAATTTTGTTTGCTAGCAAATAATTTGCCAACAAATTTTTGAAGGTTAGGAAAAATAATTTGCATATTAGCTCAAGCATTGGCGCCATACGCCGAAAATTTGCTTAAACATTGCCAAAAAGTTTCCTTTTTATAAAAAGGATAAAGCCAAATTAATATACAGATTTGTGCAAGCTGTTTGGCTGTGAGACCTTAGCTTTAGTAGCAATTTCTTTAAATCTCTCTATGTGTTTGGTTCTGGCCGGCTCTAGGTCATTTCTTGATTAAAATGCAATATAATGCAACACAAATCAGCAAGAATTTTCTAATCAAATGGTTTTTGGTGCAATGAATTATGGCAAAGTCTTTGGAAATGTAGCCCAAGATGAATAGTTTTTTTGGTTTCATAGAATTTTCTTCATCGACAGCACTCAAAATATGCCTGCCGTCTCATTAAGTATTCCATAAATGTAACGGCCAACTAAACTACATTCAATTTTCAACCATACTTTATGTGCTCCTTACACCCTCGTGCACTGTGCAAGGACCTAGCCTCGTCTTTCCTTGCTTACCGGGCCGTGAACTGCGAGAAAACTTGCACAAAAATACGTTAAAAAGTCAAATGTAGTGAGTCCTGAGGCGTGCACAGGTGTGCGTGTGTGCTTGTGTGTGTGTATGTGTGTGCTATGGGAAAGGCAATCCGAGCCCAGCCGTCGCCAGGCTTTAATTGAAAAATAATTCTGATCTAAAGATAAACATATGGAAATATCCATAATATCCATTACATATTCAAATTTTAAGCTGACTTTGCAGTGAAAACATTTTTCGGCATTTTTCAACAAAACGAGATTTAAAGGCGCGATAAAACGGTGCGAGCACAATGGCTGCATCATAAATCCCACATGTTTATAATCAAACACGTCGCCGTTCCGAAGGGATGCTCAGAGCCTGCACAGGATTAGGCTTAAATTGAGCGTGTGCCATTTTGACGGCCAACAATATCGCTGACATCATCAGAGGGCAATTCAGCGCCCGTCTCTTTTCCTGTTTGATGATGGATCCCTAATGAAATTATCAAACATTTTAATAACAAATGAAAACATGTGCGGTTGCCTTATATTGCATGGGCGCATGCGCACAACGCAAATTGCCCAAAAGTGTTTCTAACCCTCCGGGGCGAGGACAAAGGGAATGGAAAAAGGGGAAGCTGAGCGCACAGCAGCCCTCATGGTGCCGCTGCCGCTGCTGATGATATCAGATTGCTGGCTCTCTGCACTGTCGCTCGTGCCAAGGACCTTGTCACGCGCATTGTGGGTCAGAAGCGGGGTGTTAATTGCTTTTGCCAGCATTCGACTCACCATTATCTCGATCGCTGCGATCGTCGCTGGGTAATGAACTGCTGCCACCGGCGCTGGCTCCCCCGGATGCAACTGCCGCCGCGGCAGCCGCTGCCGCCGCCGCTGCAGCTCCTATGAAATTGTCATTGATTTCATATGGGGTTTTGGGTCGACCATCAACCACAATTTCACTGCCTGCATTTATGAAACGATTCGTTTCGTACCACAGCTGTTGGGAAATCAAAAAGAAACAAAAGCGATTGAAAATTTAATGAAAAGTCCATTTTTTAGGCGCGTGGCCAACAACATAGATTTATTGATACTCACATATCCGCCCATAATGCAATTTTGTAAATTAGCCTCTTCAATTTCATCGTCCTGCACCGGTCGTATTTTTTTGAGCCAAGCGACCACATCGGATGAGGGCTCTAGCCAGCCACTAAAATTGGGACCAGCATGAACCTGGAGAGTGGATGGGAAAATTTGTTACATTCATTAATGGAAATGGTTACATTTTGGTGTTGGAATTGGAAATGAAGCAAATTTTGGCATATTTTCTATCTGCGCTGTTCCGGATGTTCCGGAATTTAAGATACTCCATCAGATTTTGATCGAAAATGTTAAGACGATGCATGGGGCCTCAAGAATGGAATGAATTTAAAAACAAAACCTTTAGCTTTGAGACGGGTTTCTATCTTTTCTGGATTTCAGTAGTCGCAACCTTGAAAAGGATCATTGTATGTTATTGATTTTTAGAAAAATGGTTCAGGCTCCTTCCACAAAGTGTTTTTCTACCATTTTAAATCAAAACAAGAAAGAAAGTCGGGTCAAGCCCGACTATAACATACTCTGTACCAAGAAAATTTGTCTTTTGATCATAACTCGAAAACCGTTCATCCGATCTTCTTCATTCCTTTAGCGGATCGATAAGTTATCCTAAAAACTAAATATGTCCAGAAGGAACAAGCCATCTATCTTCAAAACTGTGGGAGATATTACGTTTTTTCTAAATTGCGGGGGCGGGAGGGGGCGTGGCCAAAATTGAAAATAAACTTGATCTGCCTGCAGACATAAGAAGCATATGTCCCATACATGTCAAACCTCTATCTCTTACCATCTCTGAGATCTGTGCGTTCATACGGACAGACAGACGGACAGACGGACAGACGGACGGACGGACAGACGGACATGGCTATATCGACTCGGCTGTTGATGCTGATCAGGAATATATATACTTTATGGGGTCGGAGATGCTTCCTTCTGGATGTTACATACTTTTGCACAAACTTATAATACTCTATGTACCTTCGGTACAGAGTATAAAAACCTCAATTCTATATTTAATCTATATTGCTCCTTTTTTAATGGAATTTTCCATAATGCAGCCTAAATTTCTCAATGCTGCTAAAGCAACTGCTGGCGCCATCTATGGACAGCTGACCCGCTAAACTGTGCTACTGCTCTCGTATAACAAGTAGAAGGGATGTTAAATATGTGTAAAAAAGGTGTAAGATTTAACTTTTTCCTTCATGATTATCTGTTTCTTTACAATCAATCAAAGGTAATTTATAAATAAGTAAATTCTAGTTATTTAAACCATAAAGTTGCCCACAAACAAGACAAATTGGCTTTGCCTTTCTGTTCGTTTCACATGCCAACGACTTGGCGCCACTGAGAAGTGTAGAATTGACAAGTAGATATGATGTACAAGACAATGTAGATGCTCATTCAAATTCGTAACGGAATTTGATGTTTAGGAAAGGAATATGTTAAAATATGTACAAGAATTTTTTAAAAATGCAATAAAATAACGAATTTTTGAGTAGAACATTTAAGTTTGTCTTTTATTTGCAAGGAAATACAAGTAAGTCCTTGTTATAGTACCACAAAACCTGCAATTACGCTTGCAGTAATTAAAAATTTCAAATATTCATTAATTGAAATGTGAAAATGTAGTAGCCTACTCCCACTAACTCATATATGTGTGTATCCTTCCGAATTTACATATCTTTTATTCAACAGAATACGCTAATTATTGAATTTGTAATGGAGAATCTAGAATTGTGTCCACAAAGGAAGCGTCTGCTGTGTTTATCATTCATCTTTTTGCTTAGAATGTTATTTTGCTGTTGAATCATAAAATTGGATATGTACATTTATATATGTTTCAGTGGAATTAGGCCGTAAGAGTTATGTGTCACATAAACTAACAAATAATAGAGTAAATTGCAAGTTTATGTGACACAACATAGCAGCCATTTAGAAGATTAGAAATCGGCCCTTAGCTGTTATATTGAATTGCTTAGTAAAGCACTGGCTTATCAGCAACATTTTGAGGCAGGCGTCAAAAACTTCTTTAAACGGACCACTAAGGTCCTTTTTCTTTAGCTTGCGTTTAGTTGAAGCATTTTAAGCTTTAAAAGCCGAATAAATATCAAAATTTCTCTAGTTTAATTTCCTGAAAAAGTGATCCTGCTTCGACAACAAATTCATTTCCCCTTTAGACAATTACCCCTGGTCCTGGAATCATGATGACTGTTTTCCTCTCGCTCTCTTTACAAACATTTACACTCCAGACTTCAACCTAAATGTTTGCCCACCCTCTTGTGAGCAAGCCGCAACTTGAACTGACTTTTTCTACCATTAAATATAAAGTTTATATTTCACATATATTGTATATATACATATAAACTCTTCCATATGTACAAACATATATATATTTTTCTCTCGGCACCAGCCACGGGGCCAGGGCACTTGAAACGTTGTTAACTTAATTTTTGGAGCGTGCACACACACACATATGCTCTCCATACTCTCCAGACTCTCCCACTCAACCGCACACACACACACGCACCAACCACTTAATAAAGAGTAAAAACTGTAAAATGCCGTTTTTCCAAATGACTTGATAGACAAGAGGCTGACGGCGGCTGCAGTGTTGCGCATACGCAAAGTCATTGTGCACTTTTTTTGTGTGTGGTTTTATTTTCGGCGTCGCAGCGTCTAAGGCAAAGCAGCAGTCAAAGATTTGTGTAAATTATGCGTATTTGCGCTGCTGCTTTTATTTTGTACACAAAAACTGTTGGCGGTTTTTCCAGTTTCCTGTTTTGTTTACTGCAATTTTTTTTTTTATATTTTTGCTTCTTTTTTTTTGCTGTATTTGACCTTGGCAAAGTGAGAAGACTTGAGGGCAATTGGTTGTATTTCTAGTGTGTGTGTGTGTATTGTGGCTTAATTAGGGATTTTCCAATTTGAAGTTTTAATAGAAATGTGTTGAGAAATGTTTAAAACAATTTGTAAACTTTGATTAAGATCAGATCAGTAACGAAAAGACGCTTAATCGCTGAATGGAAATACTTTTAGATCTAAAACAGGGAAGCAACCCACTTGTAAAGAAGGACTGGTTCGGTTCAGTGGTTCACAAAGTAGTTCGGTTCATTGCAGTTTCGGCTCAGTGGTGCACTCTCAAATTATTATATATTTTATGGCGGCCTGTTCATTTTTAAAAACACACGCCCATTGGTTCATACGCTTCAGGTAATATTACAAGGCTGTTGAAACTTGAAACGCTAACCGAAAACTGTGCTTCCACGAAAACGGCTAAACCGTTCGTTCTCAAATTTTAACGCAAGCTTCTAAAATGTATTGCTAACAAATTAATCAAAGATATTATTTCACCAATAATATTTTTTATTATTATTTTAAATCTATTTAAAACCATAATTTCGACAAAAAATCTAATTTTTTTGGAGAAGTTCGCATTTTATCAAAATAATTTAATTTGCTGAAACCTTCGATTAATTTTCAGGTTTTACCACTGCTAGACATCAGCTGTTGCAGCTTACTAAATAATATAATTTTCACAGAAAAACACTTCTCAAATGCAGTTTAAATAAAGGGTCTTCTCAGTAAAAAAGTCTTTAAAAATAAGATTTTCCAGCCAACCACTTAGGAGCTCAGTTAGAAATTGCAGGAGATGTATATTATAATGGGTATCCTTAAAAGCTACCTCAAATATAAATTAGGTCGATGTTCGGTTCAAAAAGTTGGAAATGCCGCCGGTTTTGGTTTGGTTCGGTTCAGAACCGGACTGCATCCCTGATATAAATACAGATATTCACAGCATGATCAGGTCTATTAATAAACTTGCGGTTTTGATCGGTTCTCGTTCTAGGATTTCATCGTTTTCATATAAGGTTCCGGAATCGGTTCTATCTTGATACCTACGTTTGAAGTCAAATCGTGCCCAAAACCTCATATGACAACTAAGCTTGAGATGCTTGAAATATTCCAAAGTCAAGGCTGATTCCGCATTGATTTAGTTCCTTTCAGAGCTGTGAAGCTATATATCATATACAAAATCTACCAAATTAACTTGTTGGTAAAGTAAGAAACAAATCCCCTAACTCTAACTCTTTTATAAGCATAGATTGAGCTACCGCTGATTGAGAAACTATTTGCCAAGTTCTGCAAATCTTTCCTTCAGCTCCTACGGTTCTCCCCTCCAATTTCTTATATAAAAATGTTACAGATTAACTCCTCCTTCAAATACATGTACACATCCTTAATTATTTCACACGGAAGCTGTCATCTGAGGCAGCCACTAAAAGATAAGATCATCCACATCTACAACTTGGGCCCAACAAGACTAAATCTTTATACACAGATCTGTTGACAGTTATTTGAGCTGGATTCCAAGCTGTAGTTGTTTTTTGCTGTCGCATTGCCTTAATCCCTCTGCCCGGCCCTGTTCACACATGAAGGAGAGACAAACATGTCCTTGCCGGCGTACAATTCTATTCATAACTTTATTATTATTATAAAATAAAGAAGCCACAACGAAATTTTTGCTTGCAAAAGGAAAAAAAATATATAACATGACACAGTCAATGGCCAAGGAAAATATTTACGCGCCGGAGATAATCTTCAAAAGTGTTGGGTTCACACACACACCGAACTGGCTTCAAATTGCCAGATCCACATGAAAACGGTAGCAGATAGGACCAAAGACACGGCCAATGTATCTGTCAAAACGGAAATGTGAACGAGAAGAAAAGTGCGCTTGATTTGAGGATCATCCAGAAAAAGGGAAGGGATCGGCAATGGGATCAGATGTTTGCAATTTCGCAGCAGCAGTTTTGGCTCGAGTGGCAAAACAATATTTTTGTAGCAAATACCTGAATGCACGCACTAGGTAGGGCGAGTTCCCTTTTTTGCACAAATTGTCAACAGCCACTAGGCGCGATAATTTGATTGGATTGTCTGTCAGTTTGTCTGTTTCGAGGCTGCGCAGAGGGTTCGTCGAGGATCAGGGCGCAAAAGTGTCAGTTGACTGACTGACTGACAATCAATCGAAGGGTTCAGGCTCGTCCCAAACTAATTGGAATCATCAGCCGGCCTCAACTTAAGCCTCATTTAGGGGTACACTTTGTGGATTTTGGTCCTGGTTGCACGCCTCGGTGGTGCAAACAAAAAAATCTGCTCTGGCCAGGGATTAGGCACATTTGACTGACAATTGAGCCTACCAATAATCAAATATATTTCCAATCGTTTGATTTTCTATAGAAAACACCCAAAAAAGGAGAGGAAAGTAATTGAAACATTTTTGTGCAATTTTCGCATCAGCTTTGATGGGATTAGATTTCACATAAAAAAATTATGAGGCAACGGTAATATGAGAACCAGAGGAAAATGGGAAAATTTTAGCAGACCGCATGCGAAAGGCTTAAGTTGGTTGATCATACAAAGGGTGGGCCTGACTACTCCACCGATTTGTGACTGTAACAGAGATATTTGGAATTTTTTAGCACAAACTATTCAAGAAAAGAGAGTTTTAAATTTATTTTCCTGACTTCCAAAACGGTTTTCATAAGCTAAGCACGTTTCTGAATTGTTGTAAGAACTTTCAGAGCTCATTTTTAGCCTGTGCTTAGTTTAAAGTCGAATAATGCTTGCATAGAAAAGTTTGACATTGAAAACGCACCAACAATACTTTAGGTAAACCTACAAAATACTGAATTCTAAATTTTTCTAAAGTTTCCTTAAGCCAAACGCATTTTATACCTAAATCCATCGATCCAAGAGATCAACTGATCTTTTTTCTGCCCAAATCCATTCGACTCTTATCGCAAAGTTTCGTGCTCAGAGAAGCAACTCCCTGGTTTTTTACAAGAGCGTTTTTCAGGAACGAATCGATCGGTTTTGCTTAGGTGAATGTTTATTTTATAAAATGGTTTACTCACCTTCCAAGCCAACTGAGGATCACTGCACTGGCTGGTGAGCTTGACGGGAAACGGACCGTAGCGTGTGCCCCGATGTAAATTTGTCTTGGCATAGACGCCATTATCACGTATATCCAGATCACAGACAGGTTCACGCAGACGTGCCATTCGTTGGAAAAAATGCTCCGCCTGCGTTGTGTCATTTAATAAGTGTTGCATGTTGGCCGCAGCAGAGCCGTTGCTGCAATCGATGGCCGGTGGCAACGTGGGCGGCGGCGGCTGCTGCCGTTGCTGCTGCTGGTGCTGCTCCAGAGGCGGGGTGATTGCTGCAACTCCAGTGGGTGGCAAATGATGGCGACCAAATGTATCCTCTGGCCGGCCACCAACCTGATGGCTGCTGGGCGGTAAGGGACCAAAGGCTCCTTGACTCCTAGCGCTGAGATCCAAATGATGGTGATGATGGTGATGATGATGACGCACTACACTCGGGTCGTAGTCGTCGCCGTTAGAGCCTGTTGGCGGGGGTAAAGATACGCGATTAGAATTTTTGAGTTTCCAGGTAGTGGCACTTGAGGTGGTCTAATCCTAATCAGTTGCCTGTCATGTCACAGAAAATAGAATGTAGCATAGATAAAGGCTGCTCAAGTTTGTCACACATCGAGCAGTGATAATCTCCCTTCCACTCGGTATTCTATTTTGCAATCACCCAGCAAAAGTCCAAATGACAGTCCATACATCTGTTGACCAAGTGTGGTCTTCTTATCATCATGTGTACATGTGTCTTATTAGTGGAACGACTCGCTACACAGAAACTGGTTTGGTATTCACCTGAAATACTGATTCGATTACCACAAAGCAGCCTGAGCAAATAGTTTAAGCCAAATATCTGCTTAAACTATTTCAACTATTTAGTTTACTTTTGATATTAGGTTTTTGTTTTTATTGTTTCCTGATAGGTTCTGTATTCACTTTCAAATTGATGTGACTTGTGCTGCTTTTGCCGATCAAATAGATAGAAAGACAATGTGTCTGACTGACTAGACATTCAATTGACATTAGAGGCAATGAATGGGCTGTTCAATTTTAATGGTTATTTATTAGCCAAAATTAAAGAGTTGCGCAGGTATATGTGTTCAGACAGAGCGAAAATGAAAAAGTAGTGATAATTAATCGCAATCATTCGACGCACTACAAACAAATGTTATTTATACAAACGCAACATAGTTTTGCATGCATTTTAGATGGATTTAACTTTGCCAGAGGCATGGTACAGAAAGAGAACAGAGACATTAGGAAGAGGCTTAAGGTAACAACAAATGCGTCCGATGCGTATAGCCTGTGGGCACCACTGACTTAAGGCACTGCAGAGCACTAAGAGGTTTAATATTTGCATTAATCAAAAATATAACTATTTATATAGTTTAGCACTCCTAGGCCCTTGTTCCATATTAACCAAAAAACGCACAATAAACCCTATAAAAATGCCCCCTCCAATTATTTATTTATTTTGTATTGTGATAGTTTCTTGTTGTACAACCTACCTACCGCCTTATTTAAACACTTGAAACTAAATCGTAATTTGAGCTGTTAGACAAAATATGACAGCGCGTCCAAGTGCCAGTTTAGAGATAACACGCGAACAGAAATCGAAAACGGACACGAGGCCCCCAAAAAAAAAAAAAAGATACTGGCCAGCCAGTCAATGGTCAACAGTAACAACCGTAAAACAAGAACACACACAGGCGATAAGTATCTACCATATAAATAAGTCGCACACACAAAACAAAACACAACCATAAACAGACAAACAATGAGTAAGGTGGCTTGCGATACCTAACCGAACACCGTCCACATTTCGCACATCCTTGGCACACGCTATTTACGCTCAGCATCCTTGTCCTAGTTCTGTCTGCCGGCGGCTTCACACTGGCCAGCGAAATGTTTTTGAAGTGCCCCGCAAGTGCCGCCTCTTCTCGCACCTTCTCTCAAGTGTTCTCTCTGTCCTGTACACATTCTACTTGATTTACTTTATTTTGACAACTAGTTACAAATTTAAATTGTTCGGGACCATTATTCACTTTTACTTGGGCACATGTGTTTCTTTTTGTGTTTTGTGTTGCTAATTAGTTGCTTGAATAATCACATTTGGGATGTGTTTTTTTTAGTTTAAAAATAACCTTCTAAGATGTGGGACACAAAAAAAGTTGGGATCTAGCTGATAACATTGATTAACAAATAGAAATGGGTAAGATTTGATAATGGCTGCTGGTAACGATTTACATTCATTCGCATGGGGATGATGCATGTATGATGTAATTCATATTAAAGATATCCAGAAAGCGATAGACATACGGATATAGTTAGATCTCTCGGGATAATGGGAACAAGATATATTAATATTTATGATATTTATTGGCTTTTTAAGCAGCTACCTAGCACTTTTAGAAACCCTTTAAAACTGGAATGTTTACTGATTAAGTTCCATTTTGTTGTCAATACAATTGGGTTTTATTCATTTCGCTAAATTGCTATATAAAGTTTGTGTAGAATTATGTGACAGCTAGAAAGAAACATCTCCGACCCTACAAAGTATAGTTAGTATATATATTATATATATTTAATTAGCATGAATAGCAGAGTCCATCTAGCTATTTCCGTCTGTCCGCCCGTATGATCTCAAATCTCAGAGATGGTAAGAGATATAGGTTTGACATGTATTTGGACATTTGTAAGATCCTGCTTCGGAAATTTGGATATTTGCAGATAAGTGGTTCGTATATTTAAGATATATTTGGTAATCAGGATTACCATTCGACCCACCAAAGAGTTGGTAAAGATCATATGAACGATAGTCATGTTATTGGCACACGAAATTCTGCTGCATTCTGCTGCTCAAATGTTTAGTTCTAAGCAAGCAGGTACAACGTTAATATACGTTATTAATATATTTTCCATTTTCTTAATCCATTTTTGGTAGTCTTTGATTCTAAGCCCAGTTAGTAAATTAAAGCGATTATCGAAGAATTATTCAACGATATCAGTAGATATCAGATCCTCATTAGATGTCTAGCCCCCTGCTCTATCTACTTCATTTACAAGAGTTTTTTTATCCGACAACATTTTGAATCAATTTTTGCCGTCTTATTGATTATCTGAACATATATATTAAGACCTCAACCAACTCTTGAAAGGAGGAGAGTCTAAGAGTAAGAGTAAGACACTTTTCAAAAATATGAGATCTCCAATTGATCAGGATCCATTTGTCCTATCCATATGCTATTTAATATCCTTTTCTGATATTTTAAAATCCTTTTTAACGTCTAACATTAACTTGACAGTGTAAAAAATTGTAACATACAAAAACTGTTATTACTTTGTATCCAATTCAAACAGATAGCAAAATTATGGAATGGATCATCAGCAACTATCCTTTTTTTCTCTGTGTAAAGTGATTGTGAGATAGGGCTATCTATCCACATTATTAACTCTAAATCATTAAGCTTTCAAATGAAAGAAGCTCAACGTCTTCTGCAAACTGCAAGAAAGCAACCTAATAAAACTGCTAAAAGTTTTGATCACACATACTGAAGTTAGGTATTGAATTGCGTTCAAACCTATAACAGTTTGATCCATGGTTTCAGTAAGTTGCCCATTTATATATTAGTCTTTCGAAAAAAGTGCGTTTTTAATTTTAGCACAAGAAAATTACATCTTCGGTCACATAAACCAACAAATAGCAGAGCAAAATCTAAGTTTATTTGACACATAACAGCTATTTAGAAGATGAGAAATCGGTCCTTAGTTTAAATGAAATATTTAAAATATTCAATGTCGTCCAAGAAAACCTATTAAGGATAAAATAGATGTTTAAAGTACAAATGCCAGTTATATCATAAAAGGGCGCTACTTTGATATCGGCTCTGGTGCTCAAATTAAGAAAAAGGCTTCTTTGATAATGTTTCTCTGATGGTTCTGAACCTTCAAACTATAACAAAAACCAAAAGTATATTCTCTAAGTCTTACGATTACGATTTCAATACGGAACCTTCACTTCAACTTAAAGTTAGGGATATAAAAGGTTTTTCTTTCATTTTAAAAAACCATTTAATGGATCAAACTTATACTACGACTTTTGGCTTATAAACTTTTCAAGTAACGGATTAACGGAGATTTATTCATGGTAAACCATGTCTCCAGCCAGCCCCCTGCCTTAGGTCACCACGATTGGTACCGAATTTTCACCGAAAACCCAATTTTTCATTTTCATTTATTTTTTGATGAATCCACTTTTTAGTCTAGTTTTTGAATTTGTGTATTGATTCCTTTTCGGGGAATCGCTTTGTGTTCATTATGCTTCCACAACAAACAGCAGAAGAACACTTAATTCGGATTCTAAGAACTATTTAGGTTAGGTTTGGGAATCTTAGAACTTAAGACTTAAGTGGTTCCGATAGGAAAAGTTTGAAGGTAACTTGCGACACTGAATAGAAAGTCTAAAGAGTCTAGTAAGTTAAGGTGAGTGTTGATTATACCTAATAAATGTATTTTTGAGCTAAGCTGTTCCTGTTTTAAAGATTTTGGTCACAATCAAAGGCTCTTGGTGAAGATTCGCTGATGTGAGCGGTAAAAAAAAAGTCCTTGAATCGTCGAGGATGTTTTTGAAAGAAGCTTTTTGGGCAAAATAATATGATTCTATACTTCCACTAAGTATCTCCAGTCACGGTGGAAACAACCTTCATTTAGATTTGATTTTAATCCACTCTAAAGATGTGACAAATTTTCTACAATCCAAACTCATTCAAGACTTGTCGAATTGTTCAAAAACTCTGCACTGACGCTTTCAATATTTAATAATCAAAATAATTGCTGCATCCAATTAAATTTGATACACATTTCCAATGGCTTCAAGTCCATTTAAATGGCTTTTAGTTTTTAGCCAATAAGTTTCAAATGTCAGATGTCGCTGAAATGCAGTTTCATTATCCACTCCGTGTTTTTTATTCATTATTATTATTCACTTTCAGTTCTTAAAACTCACAGTTCAAATGAGATAATTGACACAATTTGTTGTTCACAACCAACCTGATATGACATATCGATTTAATAGCATGATTTGGCTTTACAATTTTGGTAATTTTTGTTGTTGTAATTATCACAAGAAACAAATGCGAATGCAATTTCGTGCTAAATATTGACGCGACGCGACATTTTCCATTGGACAAGTTTACGCTGCGTATGAGTGTTTTTTGGGTTGTTTGTTTGATTTCTTGTAATTATTTTTATTTTTTTATTTTTGGGGTCGTCTCTATCTGCCGGTTGTCTTCGCAAGACTGAGTACCCCGAACGGATACGCAACGCTGCCAGCAAAGAAGGGACGAACGCGAAAAATAAAAGAAACACAGTGAAACGAAACGTTGACGACGACGCCGACAGCGACTGCGACTGTGATTCCGATTGCGAGCGCGCACAGCAACGAACTGAATTGACTAGAGAAATGATGATGGGCCTCAGTCCCAGCCAGAGCCGGAGCCAGCCGGGCAGGCAGCCAGATGGGAATGGGAATGGGAATGGTAAGCATCTCTTTGGTTGGTTGTTGCCGACTTTGGTGGTGGGCCAACAACAACTCCAACTGCTGTGGATGATCGAGCAAGGATGATGTCGACGGCGATGATGACTAAGTGTCTTCCCAAGGCAAACAGTAGGGGATGAACAGCAGCAGCCGCAGCAGCTGGGCAAGAGAGACAGAGCATGAGAGAGTTGTGCATCCCTCTCTCATTCGCATTCTCATTCTCATTCTCAATTTCCCATCTGCCTCTCTGGTGCTCTGCTGGTGGTTACTCTCACTCACTCTCCGCGTGCAATCTGTGTCAGTTTCCCAAGGACCACACTCATTATTATCAAACTCAAACTTCATTTGGGCTATTCTGATACGAATCCTGAGGGCACAGCCGAGAGTTCTCTCTCTCTGCTGGGATTTTCCTATCAGAATGCTCTATGTATCTTTGAGATACACAGACAGTTGTTGAGGGAGGAGCCAACAGGATAATAGGGCGGGCACATCTTCACATTCATTATGCACAACGAGAGATACAGCCACACACAGAGGCTGTTCTGCTCTCACACACACTCCCCCTCCCCCCAAACACACTCACATAGCACACACACACACACACACAATATGTTTGTTTGTTTGCGGTTGGCCTCCCACCTCAGTCAGACAGTGGCAAGTTGCTGGCTTGTGGTTGCCATATCCTTAACATCCAGGTTGGGGGTGGCGTGGGGTTGATGGCAGTCAACCCAACCTGCGTCTGTTCCAAAGCGTGCGCAATAAGCACACATTAGGCTAATGGCTCGGTGTGGGTGTAGACTCTGTGTGTGTGTGTGTTCTGGCCACAAAACTCACGGCTATAATTGAAAGCGACGACGACTTTTAGCCTGCGGCTAGCTGGCAAAAAGTGTGCTGGCTGCTTCCTCACTTTTGCCTTAGTTGCTGTTGCGCTTTTTTTTCATTTTCCTTTTTTGGGCACCCCCCCCACAGCAAGTGGGAACTGTTTTCTTTAGGTGTTTGTGTCCAAAAGAGGGTGTAGAAATGGTGCATGGAATTTTGGTTTCGTTTGCAACTTAATTTTTGTATCTGTCGTTTAACTTTGCTTAGGCACTGGGAGAAGTTAAATGGCATTTCGGAACAATTTTGTTTAACACTTAGTCATGATGGAGGGTGCGAACCCTTTGTGTATTTTGCTGTTTTATGAAGGATGTTAAAATTTTGACTTTAACCGAAAAATTAACAGTTTATGTGCTAAAATATTCTATTAAATAGTTCCGAATTTTTCTATTTTCGTTTAAGAATTTATTTTTGTGTGATTTCAGGGGAAAATTCATATTTAACTAGATTTTCCTGATCTTGAAGTATGTCAAAATATACACACATTATGATAAGTCTTCTGAAAGTGTATTAGAATTTCTTGTGATAAACAAAATAAACTGTGGTTTTATCGTTCAACCGCAATTTGAATGGATTCTGATAATCTTCATTAACTGGACATTCTTCCTCCACTTGACGTTTAATAATATATTTTATTTATAAAAGATCAATAAAACACAGGGCAATCTATTTTGGAACTCGGACAATTACTCTTTAACGCTTTGCTTCGCCATTTTATTAATAATTTGGTCAAATTTGCAGTTAGATTCAGCTCGGACTATGTTTGTATACCCTTGCAGCACGTTTTTGCTACTAAGACTACTTTTCGGACCATACTTTTCTATGGGAGCTACACCATGTAGATGTATGATTTAAATCAAACTTAGTGAAATCATGCAAAAGACTAACAAACGAACGTGTAGGAAATTTGGAGTCGATTCCATTTAAGACAAAAAAGTTTTTCTCAATAGAACTTCATTTTCAACCTATTATTCGTACTGCGACTATATGCTATAGTTATCCGATTTTGACAAAACCTTGTAGAATTGTGTGAAAGCATAGTAAATAAATAACAGCCAACTTTAAGGACATTCTCTTTAAAAATAGATAAGTTTTTCCCACTAAGACTACTTTCAGACTCTACTTTTCTATGACAGGTATACTATATAAATGTACGATATCGACCAATCTTAGTAAAATATTGGGAAAGCATGGCAAATTAAAAAATAAAAAGCTTGGAGGCGTTTTCATTGAAAACCGAAAGGTTTTTCTTACTAAAACTAGTTTTTTGACCGTTTGTTCCTATGTTAGCTATATGCCATAGTCATCCGATTAGGCCGATTTCGACAAATGTACAGTGTATTGGTACTAAAAGACTTGATGAAGATAGCTTTCAAATTGACGAAGAAGATAGCATACTTCTCTATGGTGTACGAACCTAAATTTCGACACTACTAATAGGTTTTTCTGAACATTTCTTTATTTTACTATTAAGCAACATTAAAAGGTGGGAACGTAGCAAATATAAAAGAGTTTTTCATGTGGAGAAAACATTATGGAAGACTGTATACACCTAGTGGGGTATAAGGAACCAATTTAGTTTCGATTTACTAAGAACATTGGATTGCATAAGAAGTTGACAAGGGTCATCTACATGATAAGTAATGTTGCCCAAAGCTTGTGCTAGAGTAACATTTTTTGCGTTCTCTTTTATTGGAGTATAGCAAGAAAAAACTGTTTATCAGTGGTACAGGAAAGCCCAGCAGAATCTTAGCTTTCAATTTTGGAATTGTGCTTAAAATACATATGTTGAAATAAAGATTGACAGTATCTAAAGTTATGCCAGTCTCTGCTCTTATCCAAATTCTTTGCTGTACGAGTGATACGAGTTCTTGCAAATGTATTTAACTGACTAATATAAAATGTACACAATACACAATACACAATATACAAATATACATACATTCATCTCCCAATCAGCGCCAGTAGTCGAGCTGAGCTGTCCCTGGACTTTTGGCCGTCACTTGATTTCAACGATCTTAGATATATTTAAGGCTACACCCCAATAAAGCAGAAAGAGCAGATAATCTAAGAACGCACCTATTACCGCAGTTTAAGGCTATTACTTGGACAAGATAAAGGGTATAAAACAGTCTTCCAAGTCTTTTCCCACACTCAATCCTTTTAACCCAAATAACAATTATTTGTAAGGCAAGAGCATATAAAAGATAATGTAACTGTCTTTGACTTTCCTTCCACTCTCATTGTGTTTGGGGGTCATAAATTTGTTTCACTTGTTATTTATTTGCATGCGGAATATGCCACTTAGGGGCAATCCCCCTAATGGTATGCACCCAAAGCGATGACAACAATACCAAATGTGATAAAACGCGATCATAAAATATGAATTCGACAATGGAGGCAGACATATTCGTAGTCGGTATTCATATCTGAAACTCTCGCCTATCTATTTGCGTTTGTCAAACAGCAGCAGTCAATTAGGACCTCAACTCACACACCCAGACACACACATATCTGGATACGGGTGCGAGTGCGAGTTCGACTTGGAATAATGTCATCATCACCATCAACCAGGGGGCGCTTAAGGGTTGAAAGGGTCTGTCTGTGGGCTCAGCTAATAGCGTTAAATTAAAACAACATAATCGACAACGACGCACGTTGCGCCCTTGTCACATAATTTTACACATTCTGTTGGGTTTGGCGTGAAGCCCAAAAGATAGAAAAGGCATTGGAATGGATGATTCTTATTTTTATTTGCATTTCGCTTTGGTTTTGCTTGAGCAAGTCAATGGCTTGTCAGTAGAGACACATAATTCATGAGCCAACACGCCTCAAAAAGTCAAAAAGGGGTAACATGAACATCAATTTGTTCAGAAATAACCATGAATAATATGAATGATAGAATGTGTAATTCAAATTTTATTATCAGTGCCCCAGAGGGTTTTTAGAGATTCCTAAGCATGTTGAATTTTGACAAAACGAGGAGAAATTTTAGGATATTTATGACAGAACCTAATGAATCATGGCTAAACGTGGCCTGTTCTTCAAGTGTTGAATAACACCAAAAATTATACTATTTGGTGTTGGCTATAGCTGACTCCAGTTTTTGTGAATGAGACAAATGTTGTGTAGAAATGGAACATCTTTAGATAAAAGAATATTCCAATATAAAACAGCATAAATTGTAAACCTATTTTAGAAAGAGTCTCTGCGTATTGGCCAAAGGAATCCAATTTGCTTCATGCCAAACCGTTCGCTGTTTCCTCAACTGCTGCTGCATTTGAATGTTTGCCCGCCAAAATGTTTAGTTCCGTTCATGTTTTACTCATGTCCTGAGGCTCCTCCGCCGCTCTCTGTGCTGAACTTAAACACTTCCTTTTTTTTTTTTTTTTTGTATTTGGACTCAAAGTGAGTTCTATTCAGACTCAGTGGCTCGGCTCATTTTTTGTCTTTCCGTGACGACTGTCGGCTATAATTAACTCAGCTGGATGGCTGATCTTTGACTTTAACTGTCTGACAATGGCTTAAGGTTTAGGGGATATGCCAGGAGCAGCTTTTATATGTGCTTGAAGAAATCAAAAGTCGTCTGCGTTCTTTGTTCGCGCTCGAGTGGCCCATAGTGTAGGAATGCCCCTTGAACCAAAAACCAATGTATGTATATCAGCGTCTGCTGATCTTGTAAAAACCTTGCGATTTCAATTGTGTGTCTTATTGACATGCCAGGACTTCGACTGCTGTTCCATTGTTCCCACTCGAGGCAAGCGGAAGTCCTTCGTTCTACCCCCAAAAACCAAGTTCACGTTTTCGTCGTTCCCATTCCCAAGTCAAATGTTGTTCAAGTACAGAGACAGACTGTTGTTAGGGTCAGGAGTGTATATAATTATAACGAGGTCAAATGCTCTAACCGTTAGCATTTGCAAGATGCCGATGATGCCGCCGCCGCTGCACCGGGGCCAGGGGCGTGATCAGACATCGTAACTTAATACGAACCAAAGCTGCACGCGCCCTCAATTTGCAATGTGCAGCGGAAGTTGGCCCAAGCAGAAGATCAGTTTTATTTTTTTGGATTCATTTCCTGCCTTTGGCACACTTTCGCTTGCATCTGCCTTTGGATATCCAGGGGTGGCTGTCTAACCTCAAATGTCTATATTTTTTTGTAATTGCAAACGTCACTCACATGTAACCCTTTTTATTGGGAAGAGTTCTTCAGGTAAACTGCAATTGTTTTCTTATTCTTTTTTCTTTGCACTTCACTTTTTAATTAGCGTGAGAAATATATAAAAATTTGGCACAATTTCGTACGATTTTTGGCTGATCTCTGCTTATTTATCACGCGGCTTAAACCAACACGGGGGCCGCACATTTTGCCGACGCTTCCTCCACACACAAAATTGTCCCAAACTAGGCGATTAGCTTGCCGCACTACAATTGATCGACGAGGTCGCCTCGTCGCCTTCTGCTCTCTTGTCGTGTAGCAGCGTTGGCTTCAGCAGCGGCGCTACACCCCCGACATGCGATTCATTTAAGTGACAAAACATAAAAATAATGGGAATAGCAACGGAGACTGAGACGAAACCCCCCAAAAAAAAAAAAACGAACACGAAACCTCTCGACAATCGTTTCTGAAGTACCCATGATATCAACAAACGGTCGTCGAGCTTCAATCGACTCTCCTAAGCATCGTCTATCGTCACTTGGTCGTCGTCGTCGTCGTCGGCCAAATGGGAGCTCATAAAACCCGGGCTGTGATCGTCTTTGTACTATGCACTCACTCTCTCTGTATGGCTCTGTTTTGCTATCTGGAGCAGAGTTACTTATTGTACGACTATCTATTTTCGAAAATGAAAATAAACACATTTATGTGGAATAACATGAGGACGAGTAAACACACTGAAAGAAATCAAAAGGGAATCATGTGCCATCATTTCGTAGGAAGACGTTCTGGCTACACCTCTAAATGGCAATTAATGAATGGAAACCCTATCTGACTAACTTTATCTTTACTAGTTGTGCTATCGCCTTAAATTATCAAGTAATTGCAGTGTTTATAGTTATTGCGAATGATAGTTTAATTATATTATATTACTTGTCACCTTCTCCTTCAACAGATAATGGACAATTATCAATTAACAATGTGTTGATACTTTGTATCCTGTTACGTCAAGATATGAATTTCATAGTAATGAGAAATGGAAGAGCAATGAATGGAAAAGGCCAGTCGATATTTATTAAAAAATTGATTGTCTGCCTTCGGCGAATGAGGAGGTACCAAGACAGTCCAGAGAAACAGGAGAAATCAGTGGAGGAAAGTAATTTCGGCTCGCCCGATGTTTGTATACCCTTGCAGCACGTTTTTTTAAACTATTTTTAAGGACATTTCCACTGAAAACCAACCAGTTTTCCTCAATAAGACACTTTTCTGACTACTTTTGTATGACAGCTATACTATATAGATGTCCGATTTCGATCAAACTTAGTGGAATCATGGAAAACCAAAGCAAACTAAGAAATACAAAGTTTGGGGGCCTTTTCTTTGAAAACAAAAAAGTTTTCATATGCCAGCTATAACCTATAGTCATCCGATTTGCACAAAACTTTAAAGGATTGTGTGAAAACTTAAAAAATAAATATATACGAATTTTAAAGAGGTTTACATTGAAAACAAAAAACTTTTTATCACTAAGACTATTTTTTTAACCTTACTTTTCTATGGCAGCTATACTATATAGATGTCCGATTTTGACCAAACTTGGCAGAATAATGGAGAAGACTTAAAACTAGTAAATACAGAGTTTGGATACGTTTGCATTAAAAACAAAAAAGTTTTTCTCACCAGAACTAGTTTTTCAACCGGTCGTTTCTATGGCAGCTATATGTTATAGTCATCCGATCCGGCCGGTTCCGACAAATGTGCAGCTTATTTATACCAGAAGACTTTGTGCAAAGTTTGGTCGTGTTAGTTTTTAAACTGACGGAGGAGATAGCATAGAAACAGACGGACATGTCTATATCAAGAATATATATATACTTTATGTGATCGGAAATGCTTCCTTCTATGCGTTACAAACATCTGAACAATTTCAATATACCCTCTGCAAGGTTATAAAACAACAACTTTGTCAAAGATTTTAAAGATTTTTAAGGTTTTAAAGTTAAGATATCCCACTATGCGGTACTTGGTTGATTGCTCTCTTTTGCTATTTCTTGAAATATTCAGTAAGATTAGGTCCAGTAGTAAATTCAATCTTAAAATATGTCCAATTTGTTATCTAAAGGCCACTAATCCTCTCTAGGATGATTCAAAAATTAATAATAAAGCCAAATATTTTGTAATGAAGCAAATAATGGGCTTGGCTTGGCAATTTACATCATAATCAGAGTTAAACTCTTCCATGAATTTTCAATGACCGAGTGTGTTAGTATTTCCTCTATCATCTAAGGAAATTTCGCGATTTTGCTGACCGTTTGATTTCAAAATATAAATAAAAATAAACTTACACGTTCCCGGCTGTGTCCTAGTTTTGAAATCACTGAAATCACAGCTCACTCCACCTTAGCCAAGCAGTATTTCACCCTTTAATGTACTCCAACCGACGGCGCATGTATAAAACAAACACAACAAAAAAGTCCCACACTTATAAATAAGTTAGTGACAAGACACTGACAGTTACGCCGATAGTGCAGAGCCCTCTCATATATACATGGCACATTACAACAATATCGTTTCAATGTAATTTTGCATCTAAATAAACGATCAGACGAAAAGGCCACACAATTATCTACAACTGAGACACTCACACACACTCATGTACCCGTACATGTATTTGTATATGTAAACACACGCGATTTGCCTTCAAGTAAACAAGACTGAGTAGGTCGGACAGATAAATCGCTTAACGAAAACAAAAGAGAAGACTTGGGAACCCCCCCATCCCCGTCCCCGTCCCAGGAGGAGCCACCTACTTAGACTCGGATCGTTGTAATGAACACTGGCGCAAAGCGAACTCGAACTCTGACTGACAAGTCGATTGACTATGACAAAGTAAAGAAGGTGCTTAACTTTATTGACGGCCCCTGTCATATAAACGACAATATAACGCATACGCAGGGTCTGCCCAGGCCTATCTCTTCTTCTATCTGCACAAGCACTTTTGCTTTTGGACAGTAAAAACAGAATCGAATCGAAGTGTCAAGCGTGTGTGTATTTGGTAATAAATTGTCGAAATTGGAAGAATAATTCGGGCATTGTAAATTCATAAAAATATCAGGTGCGATGCATGTGCCGTCCGCTGATGATATTTTCTTCACATAAGTACAAGTATTTACCACTGCGCTAAGGTCGATGAAGCAACAATCCAAACGAGTGCACAATAAAACTGTTGTTTCTGATAGATGATATCATTGGGAAACACATACACCTCTAGCTATATATTTTTTGGATGGGGGCTCTTTGTGTGAGTGTGCCTAACCCCATTTTCGGGGTGGGAGGTGGAAAAAGACATTGGCAACTTTATGAGAATACCAAAAGTCAAGTAGCCAAAGGAACTTCATAAATTATAGCGTTTATAGAGCATCTGTGGCCCGACTAAGAATTCGATTTTGATAGCACCAGCCATAAACCCGAAAAAAAACAGAACTGATAACCGAGTACACGCACCTAATCTTGATCCAAAGCTTATCTGGCGTTTATCTCTCTGCATGTCCGCCGAAAGGGTGCCCGAAATTCTTGGTACATGTGCACACACGATTGTCTGCTGCAAAATATTCTCTTCTACTCTCAATTCCTTCATTATCTGCACTCGAGTTGTAAATTCCCTCGGTGCGACACTTTTATTTTGATGTATTTACGACACTTTGATGTGTGAGTGTGTGTGTGTGGAGAAACAACAATAAGAAAGTGATTGTCCATTACTTACTATCAGCTATGTTTTATGATCCTATATATAGCTTTTCCTTGCCTAATTGAATGATATGATAGCAGGTTTTAGAAAATATTTTAATAGCTGTTAATACATACTTGTACAATCGATTCTCAGGTAATAAAATGCTGATACCGGCGATAGCATGCGCCGCCAGTTGAGGTTGTCGTCGATGATATGATGATGATGATGATGATGATGATAATTTCGATGATGGTAATGAAGTTGAAATTATCGGTACGAGATTCTGGACACGATTACACTCTGGCTAAATTTCGGTGGTTTTTGCAAATGGTCGAAGACGGTTACTAGGGCAGATCAGTAATTCGTTGTCCTTGGAGTGAATTGGAATAATGTTTTTATTGGGTTCAAAGTCAATGAAACGGTAATGAAGACATTACAGTGGACAGAAACCTGATACTTTCTTAACGAATTTCAGAATCTCGTTTTAATACCTTCCTGTCAGAAGGATCCAAAACTTGTTCCTGTCCTGCATTTATTGACTTATTAAGCCGGTTCTAAAGAGCTTGTAAAATTCTTCTAAAAGGTTTTTAAAGATGAGATTAAAATATTACAAACACTCAGAATTCGATTGACAGCTCTTGACGCTTTGATTTCGATACACAGTACTTGATATCCGATATACGCGATTTCCTTATATAGTACTCATTATTCGATACTCAGCACTCGGAACTCAATCATCTATCCATCCACTGCTACGGCAAATGACAAAATCAACTGTCTTTGCAAAGTCAATGAAATCTGTCGCTTTGCTCGTGCATATCATATCATATCATCGCTATTTCGACAACCTCCTGTTTGCTTCATCAGTAGACTTCGTTTTTAACTTTAAGATAGCAGTTGCGGAAACATGGGGGAATAGCTTTTATGATCTTAAATAATTCAAAAAAAGACCCTGAATACTTTCTAAAGAATTTGATAGCTAGTTTATTATTAGACATATTTATTGCCTTATTAATGATATTATTCTGAAATCTACTTCAAAATGCCATAAAACACTTCCTCTATAATAAAGTTATGAACAAAAGTTTCCTCATTTGGTAAGATTCTGTTCAACAATTCCACGATAACCAGATCCCTCGAGATCGAGTCTTGAATAACCCAACATGAATGTGCGAGAAATTCGATTAACTGGCATTATTGCCTCGTGCCTACTGTAATCTGCCTTCATCTGTCACATCTGTTTCAAGCAAGTAGTTGCAAAAGCAAAAGCTTATTGCTGTTTTCAATTTACATACCCTGGAAAGGGTATAATGGATCAAACTAAGCACTAGACACACTATTTTGCAAGTTTATCAAAGTGAATATATTGTAGGTCGTGGTGAAGCTGGTAGGCCTGGGGTCGATCCCACCTCTGAGCATCTAATGCAGAATGATTTTTTCAAAAAAATTGTTTACAAACGGTCACCTTTGCTAGCTATTGGTGACAGCAATGAGAGCAGAGATATC
Source organism: Lordiphosa andalusiaca (assembly GCA_035044965.1). Classification (NCBI taxonomy): domain Eukaryota; kingdom Metazoa; phylum Arthropoda; class Insecta; order Diptera; family Drosophilidae; genus Lordiphosa; species Lordiphosa andalusiaca. The sequence goes on along the minus strand of JAWNNM010002032.1, from coordinate 1,667,774 downwards.
GTCGACCCGTTGGCTGATTATCAGACGCTGCATTCGAATTTGTGACTATTTATGAGTGAAGTTGATTCAAGCAATGCAAGCAAACTCTCTGTGTGTTTTCTGCCAGTTCTAACTTCTCTGCTCTCAGTGTTGACCTCTGTTTTAAGTCATGGACAATGGGTAATTGAATTTGTCGCTTTGTTGTTTCCTTGGCTTAAAACTTTTAAACTTATAAGCTTACAGTCTGCTGTAGACAGGACCGGCAAGTCTTGGATCAAACTATGTTCTGACTTCTATTTTTATAAAACAATAAAAAGATATCATAAAGTCTCTTACACTTTCCAGGGTAAACAAGATTCGGTATTCTTGGCTCTTTCTTTTGCCTTGGAGACCGCTCACAAATTTGTTTAATATTTTTGCTTCATTTTCAGATAAACACTTGCCCAGAAACCATTTCTCATTTTGTTTGTTAAGCAGTGGCCTCTAAGGCCTGGGACCTAAAGTCTGGTTTTATCATTGGAAACTTCTGAAACAAATTTAGCAATCTGTTCTGGGAGACGGGTAGTCACAAGCCAGTTGTCTGACATTGAAAAGGTCTCGACTCTTGAAACGGCGATAAGGTTATTGCAAAACAAGCTGGATTTAACTTGATAATTACCCATAATGTGGGTCTTGTTGAATTTGGATGAGTTTTAAGTTATATAAGAGAATTTAAGTCACAAATTTTTCATTTGCGTAAGGTTAGATTTGCTATAGTCGAGTCCCACCACTGCCTCACTTGGACGTTGAAATAGGCTCTTCTCCGATAAACCACTTAGTAAGTGAGCAGTGAGGCACTAAAACAGATTGTATGGCCTATGACTCTTCTTCCTCTGGCACTATCGTGGCTAAGCGAATATGACGATTAGTGTTTCCCGGATAATTAGAATATGTAACTGAATATCGTTTCCCTTCATGAATATATATGATTGCGGATATTTATAAATGTGACATGTAATAGCACTGGTTCCGGACTACAAAATACCCAGTATCTTTGATGCTTGCAATTGAATTTAGCGATGTTTGGTTTGGAACCATGTTTGTGGACCCACACCTAGATTTTTATTTTAGTATTTTAGCTGTAAAACAAATAAATCGTTTGTTATTAAATAAATTTCTCATTGAACCGATTCTCTTTCATTTAAAGGATCTCCGGTTCGTGTTCTGTTTGGTTCATGAACCGGTTTAAGAGATCTAATCAACCTAAGTAGACTCCATTCTTTGGGCTTATCTACTGGCCCTGTTTTGTCAACCTTCCTACTGCCTGGTACATCAATTTTCACAACATCATGACACCCTTTTTTAACAAATTTTGAAAGGGTATGTACAAATATGATGAAAATTTGCATTCTTAATAACTCTGACGCGTTTCTGATACAATTCCTTAGGGGGGGTCAAGCAATTTAATTTGTTGTTGATAGGAGCTTTGGTATAATTGAATGGCACTTTTGAAAAACAGATGAAAGCCATATATGTGCGGTTTCATGGAATAACGACAAAACGCGGCAGAGTTAAAATGTACATACAATCGTGTACATATACTTTTATAATCTCGTTGTCGTGTTCTCCTGAGACAAACCATGATTGAGAGAGTAGTAAATAAAATTGAGGTTGGGGTTAATATGTGTGGAAAAGATTGCTGGAGTATGAATACAGCTGTTCATATTGAAATACCAAAATATAAAATAAAGAGAAGGAAAAGAAGTTCCCAGGGACCGTAGCTGTTATAACTTATAAGACAAATAACTTATATAAGATAAAAAGAACTCCTGATTCCTTAAAGTTTCAGTATTGTCAAATCTCTTTATCTTCTCATATCTAAATAATTCATTGGCAAAGAAATTAAGAAGATCTAACTCATACATTTGAGTATGAGCATTCTTTAAACTGAAACACGGATTAATATAGTAGAGCTGTCATACCAATGATATATCTGAAAAGTAGTCTTAGTGGGAAAACCTTTTTTGAAAACCCTGATGATTAAATAACGCTGTTATTAAAAGAAAGAAGAGAGGAAGGTGATTTTATGATATGTCCTGTAGTCATTGTCCGATCTCTATGAATTAATTAGTTCATTAATTTTTTAGATTTTGAATTTATATATGAAAGTTTTTAAGTAAAGATCGGTATCCCACAAATTGTTGGAGTGTTTACATAAATTTATTAACCGTCTACATACATACAATTTAGTGGCTCTAGCTTTTCTAGTCTCTGAGATCAGGGTGTTTTTATCTATGACCCAAAGAACATTTGGAAGATAATTCTAATAATGTTTCCTAAGAAATGTCTCTAAATGTTGGACTATTTAGAGGCATTATTGTTGCATTAAAGTGTTCCAACGGGTGTTTGTGGCGTGATATTAACATCCACTAGATTGTGCTGAACCCACCGACCAGATCTGTGTCTCTCAACTCAATTTCAAGTTGTATACTTATCATCCAATTCGTTTCTACTTATTTTCATTGCTTGTTTTGATCATTTTCTACCAATTCGTATTTTTTTTCACTAATTGTTCTAAGGCCAGCTAATGAATTACCTGTATACGTTAAGATTAACACGTAATATCTGTCAGCCAAAAATGTTACCCAAGGTTTAGCCTTGGACCTTGGCTGACCCCCATGTTTTTCATCCACAATCAGCTTACCTTGATTAAATTTCCTAGCAATCGCTTTGGATCGCATGATAATCTCCAAAAGTGACGTCATGAATTTAGACTTTACGCATATCCATTCAACGAAATCCAAACAAATTAAAAGACCTTTTAGAGTTCAAGACACTGGGCCAATGACATTGACACACAGGTGAGCAGCAGCAGCAGCAGCAGCAGCACCAGCAGCAGGTGCAATACTGGTACACTTGCAGGCCAAACAATTAGAAATCACTTTTTAAATCAAGAACACACACCAAATCCGGGCTGGACAAGCCGACACAACTTCATTTGCATACAGTCGAGGCAAGAAGGGAGACGGCAATTTCTTTTGTACGTACGAGTTGAGTGTGGTTAACTGAAATCTTGCTGATGTTTTTTTTTTTCGCCCGGGCGATGAGGTGGATGAGGGTGGCGATTGGAAAAATATTGAGAAAATCCAAACAAAACACTTAGAGCACCCCGCAACAACAATAACAATAACAGCGGGTACAACAATGAGGACTACGAAGGCGACGACGACGCAAACGACGAAGAGTACCCGACGGCAGATTGGCAAATGAAGTTGTTGCTTCTGGGGAAAAAAGTTTAAGGCACTCTGGGGCTATAGACGACGACTCTACGGACTGCCCGAAACCAAAACAACAACTAAACAACTGCAATTGGAACTGGAACTGGCGCGACTCTTCTGGCACACACCTGCCCATCGAAGCTCCTCAGACGCGACTGACGACGACAGCGACGACGACGCCGTCGACGAGACTACGGCTATTTCGTCTATGCTGGTGCTCTGGGTGTTGTGTTATAGTTGTTGTTCTTTCTTTTCTATTTGCTATTTTCTTATTTCGTATTCAAAAAAACAGAAAAACCTTTTCGTCAGCGTAAAAAAAAGGGAAACAAGGCGACTGAGACTGACTATGCAGCAACGGTGGCGGCAATTATGGCGGGTGGAGCTCCCAACCGAAACCCAAGCACCAACCACATCCAACACACAGGTAAGGGCCCTGGGCACGTGTGCTTCTGTATGTGTTTGTGTGTGTGTGTGTGGGCTGCCAAAGGACACTAACGACGACGACGACGACGACATAGTTCTTGAGGCTCTCACAAAAAACGCAACGTAATTCATGCAAATGAAGTCACGCAAGTTTGCCACACACTTACGTAGCACAGACACGACTCCCTCACAGAACTGCCCACCCAATAGGCATTGACCAGGCGGGAGGTGGAGCAGCAGTCGTTAAGTGGATGGAGCGCTGGAGACAAAGCCTAGCGAGTGAACTGTTGCTCATTTTCCGGCGGGGACACTTTTTTTTAGAGAGTGAGAGAAATGCCTGAACAGGGGGGGGTTACTTCTATTGTAAGCTTTAGAGGAAAATGGGTCTCAAATATGTTAAAGGAAATCATTTTCGAAAACATAAAAACCATATTTTAAGACCCGGATCAAGTCGACTTCATTTTGAACGAAGTGGAAAAAATAGATTTCCAACTTATTACCCCAAAAATCTGTGTTAATATGAGCCACAAATTTTGAACAAATGATACCGAAATTTTTTCAAATTCATGTCAAGTGGCTCCTAATATTCGTTTTCAGTGTTTCACACAGATCTTAAATCGCCGGCTTGGCTCAGTACATAGCTTTTGAAGCTGCTTCAAACGTGGCTTCGGTACGGTTTATGTTGGGAGATCCAATTGTGATTCTTCAATTTGAGTTCCATGAATTTCATTCGAAATTTGAAGCCTCAAATACATTTCCATATTAAGCTAATAGATAACATTAGAACAGCTTTAAAATCATTACAAAAATGTACCAAGCATACGATATCTGATTTTCATCGTTTATAAGGATTCGATTCCAACGACTTCATAACCGCGTTTTATACCCTTGCAAAGGGTATTATAGTTTTACCCAGAAGTTTGCAACACATATATATAATCATTTCCAACCCCATAAACTATATATATTCTTGATCAGGGTGACGGGCTGAGTCGACTGATTTTTGTCCGTCCGTCTGCCTATCTGTCTGTTTCTACGCGAACTAGTCTCTCAGTATTAAAGCTATCGAGCTGAAATTTTGCACAGAGTCTTCTTTTTGCTGCACACTACCAATATGTCGGAGCTGACCGGATTGGGTGACTGTTTCCTATAGCTCCCATATAAATAATCGGTTGGAAAACTAGTTTCAATGAGAAAAACCTTTTTCTTTTCAATGGAAACGTCTCCAAACTTTGTAATCGTAGGTTTTGTATGTTTTTTTTATAATTCTACCAAGTTTTATTAAAATCGGACAACTAAATGGTATAGCTGCCATACAAAAGATAGGTCAGAAAAACAGTCTTAGTTAGAAAACCTTTTTTGCTTTTAATGGTAGCATCCTGCAATTATGTATTTGTTTGTTTCACATGCTATCACATAATTTTACAAATTTTTGGCCAAATCGGATGACTATATCATATAGCTCCCATACGAACTATCGGTCGGAAAATGGGGATAAGAGTATTTTTTGAAAATATTTAAGCGAGCGCTTGCAAGTGTATACAAATTTCGGCACAGATGAAGTTATCTTAGCTTTCTCTTTTCTCAATTTTCTATCACAAAAATTTTTGCATCACCAAGGCAGAAAAAGTCAAGTACATATCCCAGGATCAGCTTGTTTGTTTTAGGAATTTTGGGTCAACACTTTAGTTAAATATTTGGCCAGTATACTCTGAAAAATATGCAACATTTTAAATATCTTTTGTTACTTTGCCATTTATTATCCAATCGTTATGAAAAGTCCTATCTACGACTAAATAGGTATAATACCAAATATGAGCACGATTTCCTTTTCTTTTTTTGGAGTTTTTAGATATTTGTGATTACTTTTGTGAGCATTTTGTATACTTCAATTGAGCTGAAAAATTGCTTAATAAAATGGTCATACTGAAAGAGTTCTTACTTACTTCGATTACTTCCCAGCCGCCTCAAGGTATTGAATTGGGCTAATAACCGGCGGTATGGTGGTCAGTGCGGGGTGACATGCAGCGTATTGTGGTTTATGTGGTCGGTTATTGTGGTAGCGTTTGATTGTGGTAAACTCATCATTTTGTGAGTAGTATTTTCATTCATTCATTCAACAAACATATCCCACAGTGAGACCTACTTTTGTCACTCCCTGTTCCATAAATGTTTTGTTTTTAAGTGATATCGAATACGAAAGTACGTATTTTGCAATTATTCTTGCATTCAAGGTCACTTTGAAAGCGGCAATTCTCACACGGCTGTACTCAATCTATATATACATATATATATATATATGCAGCAACAAGATCAAGTGCATTCTATATTTAGTACTGGAAATGGACTGCACACCATGCCAATGGAAGCCATCGTCCAATTACCTCCCTCTATCTTTCCCGTGCTTGACCCACACTCGATCAGTCCCTGTGTGGCGCCCAAATTACGTACAAAACTTTAGATAAACAATAATAAAAATTGTAATTATTAATAAGGCACATCGCATTTGGTATGGCCGAAAGCCATTCGAGCAATTATACGTTCCATAAAGCTGCCAAAACTGCAGCGGCAGCAGCTACAGCAACTACAAAGAGTTGGACCGAAACTCTTTGCATATTTTACGACATGGAAAAAAACAAATGTTTTTCACTCGGCTGACTTACTTTTATTATGAGTTTTCTCTCGTAATAAAGAAAAAATGCGAGCAATGCGCTGGAATTGGAACGCAGCAGCAAAGTCGAAAAGGGAAAACGAAAAGAGGAACACAAATCGAATGCAGACTACCTGAAGTCAGGCAGGCAGGCACAGGTGGGTGGATGTGGATGGGGGGTGGATGTGGATGTTCCGGCTTGAATAATTAATGCAAGCAAAATATTGATTGCTTGTACTTGAAAAGAGTTCCAGACGTCGTCAGTCGGTGCGGCCTGTGACAAACGACTGACACGCGGCCTGAGCAGGCGACAAATGCAAAAGTCGAGTTGGCTAACAACCCCACCCCACCCCACCTCTCCGGCACTGGGCCACTTGACTGCCCAACGGGGTGGCCAAGGCGGTCTGGCTACTTGCCTGCCCATTGGTCAGAGGGTGGTCCGCTGTCTCTCGCTCTCGCTGTTTTCTTTTTTTGTGGTGAGGGCGAGGACAAGCCATAAATTGTAGCGGGGGAAACTTAGTTGGCATGTGCATGGGTTGTTGGGCTTTAATAACTGCCATATAGATAGATGGCATAGATAACAAGGTTAAACGACCAGCTTTGGCCGAGGGTTCACAAGGAGCTACCAAAGCAATGGGAAAGTATGCTTTGCCGGCTAACTACAATGTTGCTGCTGGTAGTTAATAGAATATGAAGTGATGAAATCTATATTTACTTCGGATTTGTGCTGAAAAGTACGAAATGGTGTGTGGGATTCAAAGTAAACCCTAAAATTAAAAGTTGTTAATTGATTTATTAACACTTAGTTTACCTTGAATCAACTGTTTGCAGCTCGTAAGTGATCTTCTTATATCCTTATATCATGGGGTAAGCGATTCCAAGGACAGTTACTCTCACAGTGTTGAGTGTTCAACTGGGATTTTAATAGTCGTCTTATGTTAATTAACAGAGTGTCAACAGTAATGTAATCATATAAACATTATATTAGCGAATAACGCATGCTGCTCTGAAAAGTATGCCAAGCTTTTTACAGCCGTAGTAGCTCTGTCGTTTGTTATTCTACCATAATGTAAACCAGCTTAAGTTAGATATTATGATCAGAGGCTTTTATCCTGCTCGAGGTCAATGACTTTTATGGGCTACAAAAAATCAGCACAGGTATTGGATTTTGGCTGTGGAGAAGGCAGGATTTTTCCAAAGGGGGATTCTATAAACTCTTTCTACAATAATAATGTATGTCAGAAGGGGGATTTAACCACAAAACCCGAATTGAAAACGGATCCCGCAATCTTACTTTCATAAATCAAGGAGGATCGTTGGGTTTGTTTTAGGCTTGCAATACTTTGGGGTTCCGGAAACACTTCTTCTTATTGGTTTAGTAAGATTTCTGAGGAATCTGACAAATCTGAGATTATATAAGAAACTTGAACAATTGTTTTAAATACTAGAAAATATGCCATCAGCTGCCGTCGTTCGTTCCAAATTGTACTTAGAATATTACGTATTTTATATTAATTATATTATAAATGTTTCTTCTACATTTTCTTCGTAGCATATTCTATTCTTGGAGTCAGTTCGGTTCAACACTCCTCTCCTGTATTTCATTCATGTGAAAATTGTTAGGAAAAAAACCTATTTATTTTTCCGCCCGCCACATATTGACCTCAATTGCGGAATTGCTTGCCTTAATTAAGAGCTAAAAACAGAAATAAGCCACATTTAAAGTGTTGCAGCAAAGGAATCTGAAGGCATTTTGATTATCCGACTTACGACTTTCTCATTAATTTCACTGCCGGGGCAGACAGCGAGCAGCGAGCCAGTGAGGGACAGCTAAATGAAATAATTTAGCGCACATTTAATTATCAGGAAATTACAAGCACACAAACACACACACACAAGCACACACCAACACACACTCTCCCATTAAAGTGTACGGCGGGAGATGCAATTTCCAGTATGAGGTAATCGCGAAATGCAGTCGTACCCCACTTCCTCCCCCCCCCACTCGACCAAAAGCAACATCTGCCCAGCACCCACACATACACAACCACATCGCTCTCACACACGCGCACAAAAAGCGAAAAACGAACGCTTCTGACTGGCGGGCATTGGATGGAGTTGTTGTTGCTGCCGCTGTAGCCATCGCCATCGCTGCTGCTGTCGCCGCCGCTTCGCCGTCGTCTCCTTATCTCTTTGTCATTATCTCTCTCCCCCCCCAACGAACGACACACGATGAGTGTCTGTCATTCGTTTGTCATCGCTGGATTGGAAGCCCCAAAAGCAACAGTCAGAGTTTGGCTCTCAGTCGCTCTCTCTGTCTAGCTCTCCCGTGTTCATGCGTCTGCGCTCTAAAAGTTTTGGGGTGGAGCTTTGTTGGTAGAGAAAGAGAGGATTGTGTGTTTGTGTTTTGTTTTGAGTTCTGTGGGCTTGTTGCACTTTTTGCAGCCTTTTGGCATTTGATTAATGAAGTGTGTTAAGAGGCCACATCAGACATAAGACCCAAGGACAATGCTTGGAGAGGTCCTTGGCTGGAGGTTAACCGCAAAAGTGCTTATATATTTGTTCCTGGCCAGACAACGTGTAGGCGTGGCATAGCCAACGTCGCAGTTGTCGCTGCTGCTGCTGCTTTTCTGCTGTGCTGCTGCTGCTGTTATCATATCTCTCTGCTGCTCATTTTGCGCTCTCTATCTCTCCAAGTATGGCCATCTCGCTTGCACGCTTATCTGCTGCTGGCTGTGTTGTTGCTCTTTCGCTTTGACCAACGCAGCGTATACGTAATGTGCGCCAAAATGTCGCCACTGTCGTTGGTCCATTGATGTGCGCTGATAGCGACAGTTGGGAGCAGCAGCGACGGCGACTGCGGCAGAGGCAGCGACAGCAGCAACCAAAATGGCGTTTCTGGTATACATAAGGCCCAAAGAGAGAGGGGCTCATTTTATCATTCAGCAAGATACATATCTCTTTTTTTTTCCAGTTTCTGCAACTTTCTTGCAGTTGACAAAATAAACAAAACAAACCAAGGAGCTCCTTCCCTTCCTTCTGGTTGTTGTTTATGGCCCTCGGCTGCCGCAGCAGCCACAACGCTGCGTTTTATGTCTTCATTAACTGAAAAAGTTATGAGCCATGGAGAGAGACCAGCAGCAGCAGCAGCACCCACAAGAGTTAGATGCTTGACCACAGCATCCATCCATCTGTGAGGTAATTGGACTTCGAGTGGACAATGCTGCTCGCCCCGCGCATACACACTTTCAGACGAGACGTTCCAAATATGGTTGAAAGTCCATTGGAAATTAACGGCAAGACGCAAATATTTTCTGATCTGCGTCATGGTAATCAGTTTTAGCCATATGCATATTCTAAGTGTACAGCTCACGGAGCTCAGGTTTGCAGTGCACAGTGGGTCCAAGCCAATTTATATTAGAATCAATTTGCACAGTATTTTCGAAAAGCTTTTGTTCAAGAATTGATGCTATGATGATTCCCTAATCTGCATCTACATATGGTGGCTATTAAGGTTCTCCAAATCAATTCAAATTCAAATTTTCCTAAAAAGTTTAATATTAAATTAGGACATTTTTTTATTTTCAACATCTTCCCTCAATTTACATTTTGGTTAACTTATTTCAGTTCATTAAGCCTTTCAGCCCTTTTCTCAATTGTATTTTCACAAATGATTTTTGATTTAGAGACCAAATCTAGTCTAAAAACATGCTTTAAATAAGACAATTTTTTGAAAGTGGAATTGAGAACAGGTCTGTATATCTTCCAATGCTACAAGCTGGGGTTGCCCTGCACTGAAAAATTATCATTATCGATATTTCTTTTGTTTTGAAAAGGTAATATTTCGATTTATATATTTTGTTGTAGAAAACATCGATATTATAGATTTTTTTTTTAAATTATTGCTCTTAGCCTTCTAAAAATCAAGGTCATGTTCGGTTCGCAGCCCTCAGACCGGTTCCTACGCTTATTACAATATAAAACTAACTTGTTTCAAAATTTAGCATTCTAAAAGCAAAAACAATAATATCGCCGATAAATGTTTCCAAAAACTTTGCGATATCCGATATATCACCTTCAAAAACTATTCGATAGAGACATGTCGCCTTTTTGGATAGAAATGTCGGTAATCTTTCTGGCATCCCTTCCCCAAACCGATACTTAAATGAAAATCTGAAATATTGAGATATGATAAGTAAGGAAACAGGTCTGAAAACCAACTGAAATCAACACATGGTGGGATTGATTGTCCCAATTCGAGCAGAGAACAGGCATTTAGTAGCTATCCAAAGATGACAGCCGCTAAAATCGGTTTTGTGTGTTCTTCCATAAGTTCAGCTCCACTGTTCCCTGCCTGTACTTTTTGTTGATAACTCATTTCACGTGTCTAGATAGTATTACTACACCAACGACAGAGAGAGAGGGAGAGGAGCTCAGTTACTGCCTCTGTTGACTTCATATGGACAACGGACGTTGGGACATCGCTTGTTGTTCGCTTTTTTTTAGCGTTTTACTGGCCCTCGTAAAAGTCAGTCGCCACAGTAGCCTTTGTTGTTGCTGTTGGAGTCATCAAAAAAAAACTGTCGTCGCTGTCGTCGTTGCTGTCCATTTTCTATGGTTGATTCCACACAGGTCTCACTAGTTAACTTCGCTTCACTGATGCGCTTTTTTCAATTTGTCACGTACAGTAGATTTTCGATTTTCAGTTTTCGCCCGCTCATTACGAGGCACTCGCGGAAGACACAGACAGGGGAGCGAGTTGGGGCACACAGAGTGGAGGACTTGGTCTACTTAATTACTATTTATGATATTCATAGAAAAGTTTCATTTGTCCTGCTAATCTAGAAAAATCACTGAGGGTTTCCCCCGCCCACGTTCGCATGTGCTTGGTCTATCTAATTATGCAACACTCAGTTCCTTGACTTCTAGCTAACAAATTTTCTAGGCCAAGATATATGTATGTATATATGATGTAATGTCCAACTAAATTATGACGTTGGAAACGTGAGCGAGGTACATTTATCATGGCTGGCCCACCAAATAGTAAAAGCAATAATAACTTTATGTCTTTGGCTTTGGCCACAACACAAAACTCGAGTGGCTTCTATGATAGAAAATTGTGTCACGACAGGAAACGAGATAAGAGCGTAATTTTCTTTCAACGTTACATGGGACGCGAAAGCTTTGGTTTCCAGGTCCCTGGCCAGGACTTTTGGTCCGGATGTGAGCTATCGTGGTTACCGTTAGTCATTTTCAGTGATTGTTCAACGTTGCACGTTGTCGTCGTGGTCGTCGAGCGGTTGACTTTTAATGATTGTCACGCTCCCTCTTCCACTACCCTCCATCACCACCGACCACCGACCACAACAGACAGGTGGAAAAGGCCTCCCTCCACAGGCCTATGGGCCGAAACTAATTTGCATTTATATTCATAATCTTAGGCATTGCGTCATGAAATATTGCATGTCCCGAACTTGTGACACTTTAATTGCCCATTTGGAAGTTACCCCCAGAGTTAAGACTGGCCCACCTACAACAATATGGCCCACAGATCAGTGTCATGTGCAGCGTTTTGGACGCGGAAGATGGTAGAAGGGCATGAACGTTTCAGCATGTCAAGATATACATACAACTAAACGCAAGCTATGATTTTAGAAATTCGAAAGGAAAAACCACGTAGACCTTCTCGACTTGATGTGCGAAATGTATCCTAGGCAAATGGTTCTTTTTCCACAATCCGGCAATCATTTCTGTGAGCTATCAAGTCTTCCCCATAGTTGGGAAACTCTTTGACCTAGATCGTTTCCCAGCGCTGTAAAAACTTACCTACGTGTAAATTTCAAGATTGATTTGGAAAGATATCTTAAATGGGAATGCCGAAATAAATATCAACATATCAATAGTTTTTGTCACAAATGACGAATATTATTCTGAGGAAGCTTTGGTGATATTTTTCAGGAATTAATCATTGAAAGAGAAGACGTGTTGCTTTCGCTCCGAATTTATGGAATCAGCTTCCCTTCAGGAGTGTCCGTTTTCGCGATCATTTCATATTCTATAAATACTCACTCTGGCTCAGTCAGCTCTACCTGCCCAGCTCCCATCGCCCTTCTGCTCTACTTATATATGCATTCTCATAAATCGTTGTCTATATGGTTATATTATGAGCTTGTCTGTTCCGCTGACTACGTGACTTTTGCGCATTTTTGCTCTGTGCGCTTTTTGCCCATGACTTCAGATCGATTTTCAGACAATACCCATGCGGGTGCATAAAAACAGATACATACATCACAATGGTGAGGGGTCGGGGTCGGGGGAGGAATGGAAGGGAGGAGGTCTGTCCACTCAGACAAAACAAAGTTATGATGTTAAGTTGTTGTTTTGTTTGGTTTGCTGATAAATGTCTAAAAATACAAACAAGAGCCAAGAACCACAATACCGAGTGAAAGATACTTACTTGCACTTACGCCTCCAACAATGTGTGAGCTGAGATCTTGGGATTGCATCAGCAATGTGTGTTGGCTTCTGCTTTTTGTCTCGACTTATCTCACACTTGGACACTATCGACCACATAAATAATTGAATTCCACAGAATAAATCATAGCCTCAACATGTGTTCTCCCATGATATCCAAAGTCAGCCATTTTGTGAGCCAGCACTTTGAGCTACAATCCAAGCGTAAAAAGATGTAAAGACATGCTCGAGTATGCTACTCAATGTGGCAAGTCAGGCAAGCAGGCAGTGGAGCAGCCAGGCTGCCGGGCTATGGGACAAAATGTGAAACCAGCGTAAACTGCCATTTTGCCATTTCAAGCAGCAGCCGCAAAATATAAAAAAAAAAAAAAAACACATAAATAAACTCAAATTGTATGTGAAAGAAAAAATGGTATTTTATTGTGCTGCATAATTTTATTGTACACGTATTTTAATCGTATTCCAGGGGGCCGCTTTAAGTGCCTTTCGCCTCCAACTCTGCTTGAGTGATAGACCTCGAGTTGGTTCTTCATTTGGTTGGTTAACTCCTGCTGCCTCTGTGTCCTGCAAATTGGCTTAATTAAAAATGAATTTCTTATGCTTGGATTAATTCTTAAAAATTTGTTTATTAACAATTGGTAAAAGGCAACATTTTTTTTTTTTGGACTGTTTGAAACACAAATTCTATTTCACCGCAAAGCCTCTTAGTTGATTCTTTGATGCTTGGCTTTGGGTTTATGTGAAAGGTTGGTGGTGGAGAGAAACTGCTGAAGAAGGAGAGGCTTGAGTAATACCAATGTGGAGGTATTTTTAGTAACAGTTTTTCTATTGCTTTGGTGCACTATTTGAACGTGAACTATTAAATGCATCCACTGCAACTTGTCGGCTATTTGACATGATATATTACTGCATCCAAAGTTTTTGGCGTCAGTTGTTTGCAATCATGGAAGGGAGAGCGCTTAAATGGGGCTACGGAAAAGGTAAAATGTTTCGGATATTGCGGATAATTCGGATAATTCTGTTCACTGACAAGAAAGCTTTCACCATAGAGAAATCGTTCAACAAACAGAACGAGAGAGTTCAGAGAGGTCACCATTCTGCTTTTGTGATGGTTTGGTGGCGAGTCGCCTATGAAGAGGTCACCAAGCTCCATTTTTGTGAAAAATTAAGTAAATCTGCGGCTAAACTGTATCAATTCTACTTTTTCGATAAGGGTGTGAAGCTTCTCAAGACGACCCTATTTGCAAACATGCCGTGGACGTTTCAGGGCACAAGATCAAAACATTGCTGGCCTGCCGGTAGATCTGAATCCATGTCCTTTCTCAAGGCTATGGCTCTACTCCACCCCCAAATATTAAGTCTTTGGAGCGTGTCCTGGTCCGAGTAGAGGACAATTTTTCGTTTGTCTAAAAAACTACTTGTAATTTCTATATTTAACCCTTCCCGTCTTGGTCTTGTATCAGGTCTTATCATAAATACCCCACACCTTTTGTGGATCTTTAAGGCTAGTCTAAAAATATCTGTAAGTCATCTGCAGAATATTAAAGAAAGTAGAATGTCCCGGTCTCTGGATTTAAATAAAAATAAGTTCTACTCTTTCCGTATCCTTCATCTAGGAATGTCCCAAACTCACTTTGCTGTGGACATTTAAGAAAGGTTATAAATCAACTCTTCGTAGCACGAAAGTCCTAAAAATTCGTACATTTTCTAAATGCTTTTCCCACCCATTTTGATGAATGGTATCCAAATAATTATTTTCATCAAATTCCCTTTTCTCATGGCCACTCACTTGACTTGCTGGGGCTTAACTAAATCGCTACTAAGTATTGTAGTATACAGATTATATACGCACACATACACACTCACGCACACTTGTGCAGAGAACACTAAAGACACTAAGCACGACAAAAAGACATTAAACACGACAACGAAATAAAAAAACATTGAAATTCCTTATCAGCACTTCCGCTTTTCGTGACCAATGTCTTGGAGTGTGCGAGCTGGCAAGGAAGTGTGTAGATGTGTGTGTGTGTGTGTGTGTGTGTGTGTGTGTTAGTACGTCCTAGAGTATCAGTTTCGCACACTCGCCTGACCACAAAGTCGCTTGGCATGCAAAGGTTATAGAAATGGAAAAGCACTCCGCACTTCGCCTGCCTCTGACCAAAGTTAACCTGTCATTCGTTCTTGGGCCTTAGTCGGTGGCGCTGAACACGGCTGGGTCACACGGCACACTGGTGCATGTATAGGTCAGAAATGAAATTCTCAACATCATCCGACCTCGGCCGAAATCTGGCAGGAAGGAACTATCGAAACTAAATCGGGAAGACCAGATACGCCAAGACGAACAACTGAAGCCAGATCGCCCAAATTCGAAGTTCGCACCAGTGTGCAATGGTTATCCTTCATTATTCATATAAATATGCAAATGCTTCTGACTCTGGGCATAATAATGAATTCCTGATGCATGGCCAAAGGCTTCAGGTCAATTTTGGGTGAGCGTGAGCTTAAGCTTTGCAGTAATTTGGAGCAGACCCTTTCCCCGGGCATGTTTAGCACTCAATCTGAGGTTACTCCCAGTTCGTCTTGGAAGCATATGGCACATTACCTCCGAAACAAATTAAATGGTTTGGGAACTCGTTAGGGGCGGTCGCCGGACTGATGTGCCTAGCATGTGGTGGGCGTGGCCGACGTTGTGTGTGTGTAATCTGTGGAAACCACACACACATGCACACTCCACAGGACATGCACGAGAGATATACTGGTAGATGCCCTGGGAAATTTTTGAACTGGACTTGGGAAACAACATAAATCATACATTTTTTTTTTGCACCACAGCTCCAACTCCTCCACCACCACCACCACCACCACCACCACCTACCCTGCCTGGCCAGACCTGAACAGACCAGACCAGACCTGAGCAGACTGTGTATAATGCGCACAATCACAGCCAGGACACGAAACCAGGAAGGCAGGAAGTTTGTCGTTCTGTTTGCGCAGCATAAAATGAATTTTCTTTTCGCCTGCTGCTGTTCATGTCCTTTGTCTGGCAGGACATTCGTCGCTATCGTTACATCGTCCTACAACTGACTCGACTTTTGACTTGGACTTGAGCTTGAGTTGGCTGAGCAAACAAGCGTATAAATTGAGTTATAATTTGTTTCAGGACTTTGCACTGCTTCCTTTTGCCGCTTCCTTTGTGCTGCCATTTTGTGTGGTCCGGAAGTTGGCTTCTCCGTTATTTAAATGATTCCGCCCCATCCCCCCACACACTGATAAGAAATTATGTTCTTGTTGCAAAGACCTAGACATGTGGCAATTGGTTGTTATTTTTCGGCTTTGCTTGGCTACATTTGGAATCTAGCAAAATTGGTTACGGATCTTGAGTAATTTTTACGAAACCGGAACTGGGTAATTGATGGGGAAAGTGTGAGTCGGATTGATTATACAGTGGTGGTGCTGCAGGAAGCAAATCAATTATTACTTAGTTATTGATGATTAAGAAATATTTTGAATATACGGCAATTCTCACAATTGTCATAGCCAAAATCGTTAACTTAGTCAGCGTATTTGCGTAAAACAACAGCGCATGCGAAGCTAGCGCATGGGCGGTGGGCACCCCTGGCTTAAGTTATCATGAGGATGGGTAAAAATACGCGAGGTTAAGATCAGACGGTCCAGAAATTAGCGAAATTCTTTCTCTTTTCGATTGCACAATGATAATCTCAACTAGTTTTAATTGACACTCCTCTGACTTACTTTTGCCAACAAAAAGTGTGAAATACTTGTCGTATTAACCTAGAGATTTGTCTAACGACCAGTGATCGGTGAAATGGCTTGTCTTGGCATCGATTACTGCATTCCAACAACTTTTACATCCTCTAAAAACCTAAACCCACTTAACCAACATGAATCAAAGTTTCACTGATGGTTTTTTTATTACCCAAATAGAAATGTCCATCATAAAAATAGCATTAACTGAAGCGCAGTTCATAATTCATTTGAATTCATTTCAGTCGTTGTTCCTGCTCTGTTCTGATGCTGATTCCCAGCTGGTACGAGTTCAACTTCTCCAGACAACTCCACCACAGCTACTTATCAAATTTCACACTCGATTTGCTGTGGAACATTGCACTGCAGACTTTTCTCAACTTTCTTTTGATTTTATGGTGGGTAAGGAGAGAGTGTGTGTCGAATTTGAAAGGAAATCGATGAGCGCTGTGACAGCCGCATAGTTAGGGAATACTTATTAATTTATGCGCTCATAACAATTAGAGGGACAAAAAAAATAAAGTCAAGTGGCAGCTGAGATACTCGCACGTACATACATAAGTATGTATCTGCGATGTGAGCAACCCCCTTTGGGCCGAGGGGACTCCCAGCACGTGACGTGCTACTCGTGTAATTCAATTTAAAGCTAGGCCTTTTGTGTGAGAGACTTGCATCTACCGCACTTAACCGCGGGCATATTTAATTTAATTTCAACCGTATTTAACCTAAAACCAAAACCAGTAAAGGAAACAATGCGAGTGGGTTGAACCACCCACCAATGCGTTGCGTTTTAAAAATTAATGCAATTATGACCCGCAAATATTATTATGTAAACATACAAATACAGGCCAGCCAAGCAGCACACAAATGAGCAGTCGCATGCCTAGACTAGCCCTGCAGTCATTCATGTCTAAATCCTTCGAATTTGATACATGAATTCCCAGCCCGTTTCCCCATTGAGGCAACATATTGATAGACAATAATTTGTCTTAATGAAATTTTGCTTTTATTTATGAGATTGCCGGAACGTGTAGGAAATGCTGGCTTGCCCGGGGGGCGGTGGGCGGTGGGCGGTGGGCGGTGGGCGGGTGGTGTGGACAAAAGACTCGACGACGTCGCTAAGAAAACAAAAACCAAGCTGCTGCTGCTGCTGCTGCTGCTGCCGCCCTCCAGGCAATTAGTGTAACCTTTTGGGGTTGTGGCTGGGTTTTGTTGTCGGTGTTGTTATGGTTTGCTCAGGTTTCCGAGAGTTCTACTGGGCATAATTTATTGTTTTTCCTACGCTATTCTGCTTGCTTCTCTGCTGTCTGGCCGTGAAGCCCTATTTCAATTATCAGCTTTTCAACTAAATCTGTTATGTAATTGCTTTTACTTTCTGTTACCGTTACCTTTCCATTTGCCAACCACAAAGTGAAAAGTCCGAGTGGAAATTCTCACCAACTGTTAATGGTACCCTCCCCGCTGCGTTTTGAAAAGTGCGAGAGATTCGAAATGAGAGTGTAAAAGATTTGCCAATATCAATTGAAATTAAATTGAATTTTAAATTGGCCAACGACTGATGACTTAGCTGGAGCATGTTTGGGTGGAGGGCAAAGGGCGTGGCTTAGAGCAGCCACATTTGCTGGTGACAGGAACCATTAGGTTGAGAAATACTGTTTGGTTGGGGATAGAAGCAGGTGCTTAGTTGTAAGAGCTCCAAGCCCCAATATTGTGAAAACTATGAGGAAAGTTAAGGACAAACCTGATAAGATGCTGCGACGCGAACCAATGCACAGTGGGCGAAATAGCTTATCAAGCCGGAGAAAATTCAAATCTCCTTTAAAAAGGATTTATTTTTATTTTTATAAAATGTATATTGGGTTCAGTTAGTGCAAAAGCCCGTAACCACCAGACGGTAACATCTCCGAACCCATAAATTATATATAAATTATTCTTCATTAGCAGAAACAGAGTACTTATAGTCGAGCTTTCTTACTTGTTTTACTTAAATCGGAAAGGACTTTGGCCAAGAGCCTATTAAAAGGTGGGATTCAGGACAGAATATAAGAGAGCATCTATCAATCCATGCATTAGGTTATCGGGTAAGCTTCAGTCGAAAATTGTGGGGCAAGAACGAATATCAAATCAAGGGTATTCCTCCACAAAAATATCGATACGTTGACGCCTCCAATACAGCTTTAGCTTCCTCATTTATTTAATCCAGGAAGTGTTTCTTATTTTTAGTCATCAAACAAAATGGCTAATCGGATGCCTGTTACCTTTAATAATTCTGGTAATTGTGTGCTCTATATCGACATATCCATGTGAGGGTAGCAACTCTATTTTGATAGATCGGGGATTAGCTGATAAGCTTGGCAACTCTAAGCGCCTTAAGTTTCTTAACTCCAATCCAAGTTAAGTTTACCTGTTCCACTATCTTTTAAAAAACGAAGCACAAAAATAAGGACATAAAATGGATTAATTTGTATAAACTTCAAATCGTGTTTCCTTCCGATGGCCTAAATGATTGAACCCCAACTTCTTTGTATACTTTCGAACCCAAGTCAGTCAATAATATATCAATTTGCATATATCATTAGATATATCATATCAAATTACCTTCAGACACACCAAACATTGCCATAATCCATAATTTTATGCCCTGCCCAAATCAAACACTGGGAATATAATTTACAAAATATGCCAAACATGCGGCCAAACAAAAGGTGGCAATTACACATAAAAAAGAATTGAAAACTGAGTGGCGGCTGCCAATAGAATCAAAAGCAACCACCTCCTGGGCACAAACATTCAACTTTTCAGCCGCCATTTCTACTCGAGCTGATCGACAGCTGTCATGAATGACAATTGGACGGCGCGGCGTCGAATGCTGCTGCCGGGGGTCATGAATGCATCAAATTCAAATTCGTATAAAATATGCAATAAAAATATGAGACCGCTGTTGGTATTTTTCGTATTTATAGATTTTTAAAAATATCGCGAGGTCATCAAAATGAAAACAAGAAAATTGAAACAATGGCAATGCGATGCCCTGGAAACGGGAACAGCGGAGTCGGGGTAGGAGTGTAGCGGTCTAAGTGTGGAGTGGCGCAGTGGGTATGGAGAGGGCACTTGAGTAAAACGCAGAAATGCGGTTGCTTTTTTGTGGGTCGTACGCGGGGGGAGAGAAAAAGAGAGAGTAGTAGGGTATATGGACTCAGCAAATTAAGATACAAAACAAAGTTTTGGAAAATTTTCGAAGTTTCTCACAGAATAGTCCAAGTTTGAGAGAGGATGATCATTATAAGCACCGAAATTGTTTAATTTGGAACCTGTAAAGTATATCTGAAAGTCTCCCTGGCCTAACCGCATCCACATCCACTGACTGCCTGCTGAGAATCGTTTTTACATGTTTTCATACACAAATACAAAAAGCTTTAAATGCAATTATGGTTTATATGCAGCAGCTCACCATAAAACGCCAATGATATGCTTTCGAGTGTCTTTTGTTGTGGCTTAAATACATAAACCGAAGGGTTACTCCTTCTGCCCAGTGGCTGCAGCAGCAGCATCAGCAGCAGCCGCCTCCTCTCAACAGGCAGCGCGCCAAAAGCTTCCAACTTCCCATTCGCCGTTCGGGTGGTTCAATGGGTGGGCTAAGAGTATGTACATATGTGTGCTGTGTGTGTGTGTGTGTGTGTATGTTTACTTGGGCATATGCATCGCTCCACAATCGCATCATTTTGAGCAATTAAGTGTGTATTATCCGTGAGGTATAACACCGCCACTGTCAAAGGGCCTTGAAAACTCGAACTCGAACTGCCATCAGCCCGGTGCGTTCCAGTACGAATAGTAGGTCCTGCCACCGGAAGTACATTGAATACGTATGTATGTATGTATGCGTATGTGCATGTGTATGTTTGTGCGCCCGCCCGTGCTTTTATGTGCAAATTGTGCATTTATGTCGACAATAGCGACAGCAACGCGAACGCGATGTGAGGTTTACCAGAGTCCTGAGTACGTTAACAAAGCAATGGATGGATATGTGATGCATAAAGTCGCAGTCCTTGTTGAGGTTCACTCATTGTGATAGCCTGAGTCGTCATCGTGCCTACTTTTACTTTTGTTTGGTTTGAGTTCAGGGCAGGCAAGAGGCGTTCCGCTGTCAAGTCTATTTCCCAAGGTATGCTAGCTAGGTAGACCCCTTAATGAGTGGGTTCATACGAATTGCATATGGCGTCAATTTTGGTTTGTGTGTTGAACCAAACTTTAAAGCCAGAACATAACTGATTGATTCCAAATGGAAATAAATAAAGTGTTTTCCAAGATCCAGGAACATGCTGTTAATTCACTTGTCTGTCTTCCCAAAAATACATTTTTGAGAAAGTCAATGAGCTATTTCGCTTAGAACTTCTTGTGAGCTTCTCTGGTGGACTATTTCATTGTCTTAAGCTGCCTTTTCACTTGTCTCTAAAATCTCTAAAACTTAGTCATCGGTTGTTGCGGAGGGAAAAAGCGCAGGGAGGGAGTGAGGGTGGGTAGGGAGTTAGGTAGGGAGACGCTGGGCAAAGTCTTCCCTTGGAAAAACGTCAAACTTACATTTGTTGAGTGTTTTATCTCAGGACCTTAGATACTTAAACACAAATGTCAACATCTTAACACATACGACTATTACGACCTCGCAAGGCATTGCCCCAAATCGCGGTTAAAGACACAGCCAATTGTTATATAAACGTATTTTCAGACTATGGAGATGCCAGCAGCCTTGCGGTGCCCTGTTTCTCTTTATGAGAAGGAAGAGGTCCGTCTGGTTCGCATTTTTCTTCCTTCCTTCCACTTTCGATATGGATCTAAGGGTAGGTGCCCATATTTCTGTTATAAAGATGTTTATATCATCTATAAAGCGATGGACGACCTCATTGCCAAGTTCGCCTTTGTCTGCTACGTTTACTATGTTGAAGAGATTGAGACATATGCCATAGATTTCCAACTCTGATTCGATCACTTTTGAATTGGGACCAAAGAGCATTACATTTCCCTCTTGGTCCTCTTCCTCCTACTTCTTTTCGCTTTATGTTATTATTAACAACCGATTTTCATTAAACGTTATCATTCTCACAGTTACCATTTCCCTTACACGAAACCTATACCCAAACTCATCATCTTCTCCCCTGCACATCCATCAATATCCCATCCCATTGACCTTGCTACTTGACTTATTCCAACGCATATTTTACTGTCTCCAGCATTTGCATGAATTGCGGCTATTAGCGTGATTAGGCTAACTTATGTAATGGCTCTTCCAGCCATCCCCCATGTAGATGCACTTAATACACATTAGATACGCTTATTTGACAGACTCAATGTGCCGTCGCTCGGCCGCTCAGTTCTGCAATATTGATGATGTCTGGCGAAGGGCCCTTTTCGCCCAACTGACGCGTGTCCTGTAGTGGGAACAAGTGTATCTCTGCCACAGCGACGTCCGGTTTTCGTTACGGCAGACTGGCTGGCCGATAGACTTTACGCTTCGCAGGGATTAGAAGTGCGAATTTTTATAATTTTTCAATTGTATTGTTTGCCACTGGGCATAGATATTGAAAGGAATTCCTGTTTGGTGCTGTGGGGGTGATGCTGCTGCTGCTGCTGCTGATGCTGCTACTGCGGTTATCCTGCGACACACGACTGAGCAAAGGGACACAAGCACGTGGCGTAGACTATTAGGGCAAAAACGATTTCCTTGACGGTGCTAATAGAAAAATTTTCCTCTTTCTCCACAAATACGTACATTTTCAATAAATGTTGTGTCGTTTTGGGCTTCCTTTCTGGCAGTTGCTGTCAAAGTGGGCGACATTTGATGCCGAAGCTTCCCATCTAATTGAAGCTTTTCTCTCGCATTTTACATACCCTGTGGCAAAGGTTTAAACTGTATGAACTTGTGTGAGTGTATGTTACGGGCAGAAGAAAACATTTCTCATGCCTAAGGGCCGATATCTAATCTCACATAAACCTTTAAATAACAGAGCAAACTCTATGTCTATCTGACACATAGCAGCTATTTCGAAGATGTGAAATCGGCCCTAAGAAGATGAATATTCTTGGGACTTGAGTTGGTTTGATTGAAAAAGGCATTACGTTTTATAAAAAGTTGTTCAAGTTTTACAAGTATTATTAACATTTTTTGTGGGTTTACCAAGTCTGGTAGTCGAGCTACAGGATACACCACAGTCGAGCCCGGTCGACTTCTTGCTTGATTTTTTTTCTGAGCCTTGTAATTACTTTGTTTCCAAGCGCCAGGCGGTCGTCTATAACTCTTGTTGTTGGCATCTTTGTCACTTTTGGTGTGCGATGCAATTAAAACCTCCCAGCAGGTGTCCTTTGAACTTTGCTATAAAATGCGGAATGTGTCACTTGCAAGGATTCCCAAACAGGATAACGTTTTGAGATCAAAATCAAAAGCCAAGGCGCAAAAGCAATTATCACGTCATTATCACCGAAAACCCACAAATGTTTTCCGTTTAGCACGTGGCCATAGTTGCCCACACAGCCTCATGCGTTGGTCAACTCTATCTGCGAAACTGATTTCCGCCGACAGACAACCCTTATGTGTGCCAGTAAAACCCCTCCCCAAACATACATACATATGTCACATGGCACGTGGAAAATTATGAATAATATCCGTAACTTCTGTCGAGACACAATATCTTTGGCAGCTTGCAATGAATAAGTGACGCGCCGCGCCGCTGCTGCTGCTGCCCACCTTTTTTCGCCTCCGAAGTAGTGGTGGGGCGTGCCGTCAGATACAACTTCCGACATCCGACAGATGTTTTTGTGCGGGAATGCCAAAAAGGGAACAGGAGTTGCGCCCGCTTGGAAAACAATTGTCGGCAATTTCTCGGCGCGGATGTCTCCGCCAGCAGCAGAAGCAACGGCAGCAGCAGCCGCCGCCGCAGATTTTTGAATTATATTTGAATGTACTCGAACATGATAATCTACGGGCGTTGACATTTGCCAAAGGTGTTTGGTGGGTTTGCTGCCAATGACAATGTCATTGCCACATGGCTGGCACACCAGGCAAGGTGTGACGCAGTTGCCAAACATCAGACAATCAGACAGACTCGGTAATTCAAAATTGATTTGACTCACAATGTGCAAAATTTCAAAATGTAATCAAATGTGAGGGGGAGGAAGCACATGTCATGGAGTTTGTTATGGATTAAAGTTGAACTGAAACAGTTTCTTTTAATCTGCATTGGTTTCGGGCTGGGGAAGATATGGTTATTGAATTGGTTTGCTGAAAAACAGAATAAAATACTTCTTGAATGGCAGCCGTTCGAAGTGGACTTTTTGAACTGGAATGTATATGGGTCAAGTCTTTGATGATTTTCACACATTTTTGTTCACAATAAAGATCGGAAAATAAGTGAAAAGAATATCACCTTCTGTCATACAGTTGGGGGTTATAAAAAAAATCGTTGCATTCTTTTTGGCGCTGTCTGCAAAACATTTGTGATTCTTGGAGATGTGAACATCTTTTCTCATAATGTTAATATGCTAACATTTATGTTAATATTATGTTAATTAGCATTAGGGATGGCTGTTGAACACCTTTCTCTCTGAGTAACAGGAATATCGAATGCTAACATTTATGTTAATGTTCTGTTAATTAATAAAAGGAATGGCTGTTGAACACCTTTCTCTCTGAGTAACAGGAATATCGAACCAAGTTTCAAACTAAATCCGTCGTCCTAAAACATGGAACCTCAAATTTTTCGAAACTTAACCGTTGGTTAGCTGTCCCTGGAAAGAGGCCCAAAAGGGTTTTCTAATTGAATGAACGGTTCGATGTAGCGTTTCTGGTAGTTTCGTAGTTTTTATTCTCTGACAGTTATTAGAGTACAGAAGGAGTTTAAGAGGATATGTTGGAACATTTTTAAATGCTTATGCATTATTTTTATACTCTGTACCGTAGGTACATAGAGTATTATAAGTGTGTGCAAAAGTATGTAACAGCCAGAAGGAAGCATCTCCGACCCCATAAGCTATATATATTCTTGATCAGCATCAACAGCCAAGTCGATATAGTCATGTCCGTCTGTCTGTCCGTATGAACGCACAGATCTCAGAGATGGTAAGAGATAGAGGCATGACATGTTTGGGACATATGTTTCTTGTGTCTGCAGGCAGATCAATTTTATTTTCAATTTTGACCATGCCCTCTCCCGGCCCCGCAATTTAGAAAAAACGTCAAATCTCCCACTGTTTAAAAGGTAGATGTTCGTATTGAAGCCCTTCTTCTTTGTAGATTTGAAAGATATTGAAATCCGTTGACAAATCTGAATTGACAATACAAAGTTTGCTTTGTCAACCAATTAAGAGGATATGAAACATGTTTTCCCAAAACTTTTTGGTTATCCCCCACTTAGTCATCTTTCTTTGTTCAGAAACCCTGTTTCCAAGCTGTTTTTGTTCACCAGTTCCACACAACCGAACTTTCGCCTGATTATTTATAAAAACAGTTTTTGTTTTTGTGTTTTTGCGCATCTTATACCAATTTTTTGTTTACTCAAATTTTCATCTGTATCACATAGCATACATATATATACGAATATAAGTATGTCAATAACAAGCTTACACAACTAAAATCTACAGCGAACCCTTTACACCAAGAAATAACAACAATAAACTAATCAACCTTCACAACACTCCCCACATCACTCCGCACACACCACAGTGGTGGCTTAGGAGAAGTGCATGCCATTGAACTTGTCACGATTATCCTTGACCATATTGTTGTACTTCCATTTCTCGGCATTGCTGGCCTGACTGCTCCAGGCGCCCGAGCTATGGCTGGGCTTATGTGTGGGCATGGGGCTCGATCTGGAGTTGGTTTTGCCCTGACTCGATTGACTATCCCTGGTGCTTGCCAGGCACTTGTCGGTACGTTCTGCGTAGACCATTTTGTTTGCCGTGAATTTAATAAAAAATTTCCTGCTAGTTGCCAATTATGCGCTTCCAAATTGAAGGGGTGCGAGACAGCAAAGTTCACGGTACAGTCTGCAAGAGGGTGAGCACTTTCAGTTCCTTATTGTTGGCCGAGTTTCCTGTTCTCGATCCTTTCTTGGACGATAGACTTTTGCCTAATCTGTAGTGGGAAGAATATTGACAAGGTGTTAGGGCTTATTTGATAGGAAGTAAACTTTATCCGTCGCTTACCTTGATTGTTTGAGCACTTTTTGTTTGCTAATTTTTGGCATTGACACAAAAATTTTGCAAGTTGCGCATTGGGAATGGAAAGAAAAATGTGTAAAAAGGAAACTCCTCGAATCGCAGTGCTCGCTTCGACAGTGAACTTTCTACTGAGTGTCTAACGATGCCCGCAACTGGTTTAAATACTCCAGCGATGCAACGACGAGCCGAGCGGATTGTCTCTCCGGTGAACTGCGTCACAATTCTAATTGAGCGGTACCAGTTGCAGCTGGCCAAATGACAACGAAGAAAGCCCCCGCCGCTCCGACTCAGACTTGGACTCAGACTCTGTCTCAGACTGGCTCGCACTGGAAGTTCCCCCGCGTCTCAGTCTGAGTGGTGGTCTGAGTGGCGAACCCGTTCGCTGACGACAATGCAAATTAGAGTTGCCAACTGGCCAACTGGTTTACCAGCCAAGACATTTGCAAACAAGTCCAATTTTGAACAAGGGTCGACATGTTGATATCCGGTACAGTGCTGCCTCAGACCTTGTGAGTGAAAACCTTAAGGTTGAAATAAAAAGAAACCTTAGATAAAGTACTACAAAATCAAAATTTTCTTAGATTATGAAGGATAGATAACCGGAGGCCCCTTAACAGTGAGAGCAATAACAGCAAACCATTCAGCTGTCCACTGTCCGGAACAACTTGAGCTTCATTTTAGCTGTCTTTAATGTGTGCTGAGCTGAGTGAAAATATGTCAGAATCTACATAAGTAGTCCAACTCATGTTCGTAGTGGAATAAGATGATAACTACATGTCACATAATCAAATATATTCTGATATACCCTATCCATTAATTTGACACATACAAACAGCCCTCGCAAAAGGCCCCGTTGGCGTAGCCTCAACAAACATGCTCCCGCTCACTTAGTGTCTATGTCCGACTCATCGTCATCATTTATAACATTTAAACCGGCCGGCAATTCTATAACTCTGAAGAATGCGTCCATATTCCTAATGAATGTCTCTTGTTCCCCCACACCGGACTTTCCCCAACTGACCTGCCACTTACTTATCTAACTAAAACATTGTTGCCTATTATACGGCCATTTCCCTATGGATCACTTGTTATATATATAAGTACTTATAATGAATATTTATATCGGCCATCCACTATATCAGACATATTATGCATAAATTGATGTCTGATGAAAAGTCTCCCCAGCATTGCATCAGCCAATTTAGTCAAGAAAACAGCTTGAAAGCCTGTTACGAATTTATCGTATTTTAATTTTGTTGCTTATATATAGTGGACCGATCTGCGTTATGCTGCTAAATGGATATATGATCTTGAGTTGAAACTTGACATTTATGTGACCCTAAAGATAATGAGTACACAGGGAATAGGCTTTTAATAGCACTTCCAAGGAAATGATGGCCAGAAAAAAAGGGCTCAAAGTGTGACTTTACCAGCAGAGAAGGAAATTATAAAGAATTCCAATTGGATGATCTGCTTACACCAGGGTGTTTTTGAGCTCTTGACTTGACAAACATTAGAAATCCATATTTCGTAGTCTAAAGAGGCTTTCAAGGCTTTTTAATACACGTACTCTTTTTGAGTTTTAAAAAACTCTTCTTGTGCGTATCCCAAATGACTTTACAAAGTTTTACCTGCTAAGTTTGAGAGAAAATAAGCAATTGATTGACTATGATTTGGAACTATCATAAGGTATGCAAAAGGAACACGCAAATGCATGAAAACAACCCGGTTCTAAACTGATTCGAACCGAACCGCACCGCACCGCACCGCTTATCGGTGCTCGTAAAGTAAAACGCGAGCCAAGCCATCGTCTGGTTAAAAACGTAGAGCCGAAACAAAAACCGCAATTAAAACTATCATCGATTAGTTTGAAAAGGTAGCGTTTATCTAATGGCACATAGTTTTATTATTAAATTGTATTCAGTTTTCCCCTTGATATGTCTTAAAATACCTTCAACTGTCATTCTGCACTATTTCCAAGGATGATTCACGCTAAATTGTGAGTGGTTTCTGAAAAATCTGATGGAAGCAAGGAATGGCAGGCATCTACTTTGGTCTTATATCCCTAATTTTGATTCACTGAATTCAAATATGCAATAGTTCCAATTGATAGTCCCGAAACTTGAGTAAGTAAAGCCACTTTAACTTTCTTTACGACTTCAGGTCCAAAAATACTTATTATAGATATGGATGCTCCAAAATTGAGAGTGTACCACTGAACCGAAACGAAGTTGAGCCTACCTTACATTTAAAAAATTTAAAATATGAAAGGTTATAGCTCTTCAAATCCCATTCAAAGTTCTCTTGTATGATAGCATCATTTTTCAAAACTTGCATTGTACTTCGAAAGTCTATTTCATTGTTCAAAATGTCAAAATTTGCATCTTATTGTATATGACATATGTCTGGCCGTAATGCCATCGCTTGCATTATGCAAATGTTCCAGACAAATAAATTTCTAAATTTCATTTTGCCAGACAAGTCGAAACTCGCCCATTAATTTATACAAAGTCTAATTAAACTGTTCGCTGGTTGCTAAGCCGAGACTTGATAAGGATATATGAGAGTATTTGAACTTAATGATACTTAAAGTCCCCATTACTTAGAATTTGTTTGATCATGATCGTTTTGCCATAACGTTGATTGCCATTGACACCATGCGTGGCAAACAACACATTTCAATGACGCACAAAATTTGAAACCCCCTCCGTTTAAAATGATCTTAAATTTTTGGCGTAAACAAAGTCATCTGCCAGTATTTGGCACACGTCTGGTTTTAAGCTTTGTTGTTGGTATTTTTAAAAAAAAATTGCCGTGTTTTCATAACAAAGTGACAAAACTTGTTTCGCAAACACGCGGTCAGCGCATGATGAGCTCAACTAGATTGAGTATAAAAGGGCCTCACGGATTCACCTTTCTAATCAAACCAAATCCAACAGCCTAAGCCACCATATCTTCCAGAAGAAATCTACAAAAATTACTGTCACCGTGCAGCAACATATGTGTCAATGAAGACACCGGACACCAAAGCGAAGCTACTAAATAATATAAGGTAAGTTATGGCTACCAAAAAATGATATCGGAACATGGATTGATGAGTGTTTCCTTCTTTTCTTATTTCCTTCAGTCTCTCGAAGCATCTGTCTTCCAAGAAGGGCGGCTCTCGTACTAGCAACTGCGGCAATTGTCTGGAATTCTCCGTACTCACACGCCTATCCAGTGTGCCCTGAAGCAAACCAACACACAATCACATCGTTTGACTTTGAAAACACACTCTTAGCGAAAAAATGGTTCATCAAACGCGTACACCCAGCAAGGCCATACCAGCCAAGCACTTGAGTCCTATGCGTAGCATGGATAGTATGGCTGGCAAGTATGCCATATCCAGCAGTCCAGCCGATAGTTTCCTGCGTCCTGTGAACGGAGGACGAGGTGGTATGAGCAGCGCCCATAATGCTGCCATCTATAAGTACAACAATATGGTTAGCAATAATCGTGAGCAGTTCAATGCCCTGCATTTCTGCTAGTTGGAAACAAACAAAAAAATGAAGGATGCTGGAGGAGGGACTCCACCTCCACGTCCTGCATTATTTGATGATGAAATAAAATTTTAAAATATTTTAAAATTAATTGTGCCGCCTGTTTTCACTCATAAATCGTAGTCACGTGTCCCGCGAAGCGCACAAAAAAAAACATTTCCGCAATATTTATTGCCGATATATGTGTACAAGCGAGGGCTGACTTTTAAGTTGTTGGTGGTTTTCAAGGAACTGGGGGATTTTTGCTGGAAAATGTAAAATATTTGCTTGTCAGTTTATAGTTTTCGTTGAAGAATGCGGATTGTGAGGATGTGTATTATGGAAGGGCTTAGGATGTGCTTAGTTTGCGAGATTTGGCTTTAGTGAACCGAACCAAAACAGTGCAAATTATTATATTTGGCTTCACAAAGTCCTTGAATCCACGTCACTATACAGAAGCTTCTGAAGAAAATCAGCTGAATTCCAACCTGAAAAATGGAAAAAATCTGTTTATAAAAGACATTTAAAGTATTCACGACCATCAGTTGAGCTGTGGAAGAGTTGAGCTGAACAATATTTTTAACCCAATATAATCTTCCCAAAAGAAACCAATATCAATAAATTAAAGATATAATATTTTAGATTTTAAAATTATAAAGCTATTCTCGGCTAGAGGTCATTTGTTGTTTCAATATTCCCGGCTTTATCTTTGAAAGACTTTAGCTTCCTACGACAGCTTGGGAATTCCAAGGCATAAAAAGAGAAAAAAATTGACAAAAATAATTAAACGCCAACTTGACTTATGTGTAAGTGTACTCATTTAGCCTTACTGTACTGGTGAGAAAGATTGCCTGGCCTTCGCTTTGACATAGGACATCCGTACTCACTTCGATTCAATATTGTTTGACTTTCAAGTAGCGATTCAAGATGGACCCTTTATAGATTGATACGAGTTTTCAAGATTCTTTCCATCGTTCGAGCTTGCATCAATGCGAAGGTCGAGATCAAATCAATATTTTTAAACTTTATTTTAGCTCGCATTTTTTGTTAAGTTCCCAAACCAAACGCATCTCGATATAATGTTAAGTCTGGTTTACAAATGGTCATTCGTTTTTTCAGTTATTTGGCCAAAGTCTTGCTAAGGTCTTAGGTCTTCAGACCATGATAAATTTAAGTTCTTGGCAAAGAATACTTTATCTTAATTTAAGAATTTTGGAGAGTTTGAGTTTTTGTCCGAATAGTCTGAGCTTTATAGAATTGTCTCTTATCGATGCTATTCAAAGCCTAAGCTTCCCCTGGAGGCAACTGGCGCATCAAATACGAATTATTTGGCAATGAAATATATAAAGCAAGTGTTTTTAACACCTCAATACATCCCACTAATACTTAATCCGCCTTAACGCTTTGACTTGGCAACTAACGAGTTCTTTTCGATACCACCAAAAAATGGCGAGTTCAATGATTTCCGTCGGTAAAAAAATCTCTTCAGGGCTTAAAAACTCGCTTTAGAAGTAGTTTTCAATAAGAAATTATTTGATTATGTAAAAGCCAACCCTCGTAAATACAAGTACATACTGTGCATATGTGTATTCTTTTTTCTTTTGCCAAATTAAATTATTAGCCCAGAGCAAAGGCAACTAAGCCGAAGCCGCCGCCGCCGTTGTCGTTGAAGTCATTTTTCATTGTTTGCGGCTGTCTGCCTCACTTTGTCATAGGGAAATGTTTGCCAGTGTGTGTATGTGTGTGTGTGTGAGTGTGTGACAAACACATGCGAATGTGTGTTTATTTTGCACATTTGAAATTTGGTTTTTTTCCATCTGTACCATATTTCTACATTAGCGCCAAATCAAAAGCTTAAACTTTGGCCGCTTGGATTTCCATAAATCTTTATTCGTTTTTTTTTTATGTTGGACTTATTTTTAGCTTATAAGATATATGTAAGATAACTGGTAAAAGCAAAAGTATATTTCCACAACGGAAATGTACTACCAATTGTGTTTATGTATAAAAAGATGTAGGTTAGCTGCCCAATATTATTTCTATATGGTGTAAAAGTGTTAGAGGTTAAAGTCGAAGATATATTTGGTAAACATTATTTTCACTTTTCTGATACCTCGTCGAAGTTTTCCATATCAGACATATGTAATAGTGAATCTGTGAAGCATACAAATAGATGAGAAACAGCATAACAAGTTCCTATTTAAGTTTTTGTGAGCAGTTGGGATTTAGCAATATCGATACTTATCTTTTAAGGGCGATGTTTAACTATAAGGCATGTTCTCGTTTCCCAATTCGATTGATCAGGTTTGTTAAAAGCTAAGACTTTCCAGAAAAACTGGGAATTATAAGTTAAAAGCCGAATAACACAGACAATATCTAAACATTCCGATTCCGCATGCTTTGATGAACCGGCTTAAGTTATCTTTCGAACATTGACTTTAACAGTTGGATGCTCGACTGAAGAATAATATGAACATTTCCAGATTAAGATAAGATTTCAAATCAAACCCTGAACCCTTGATTTTGTTTGTTTTAATATATTTTCTGTTGATTTTTTTGTCCAATCTAATTGTGCTATTCCACACAATCTCCTTATTCCATTTTCAAACATTTTCAAAAAGTCATAATCCCTTTTTTTTAAAGGATTTACAAAGCACGACTAGAACATTAGTAATTTGTCATATTTGTTGAAGCTTTACCACAAAACAATCTTTACCAGCGAGTGGTCCTTTACATCCTCGTTTGCCGGCCTCTTTTGATTTCCAACAGTGTTCTATACATTACCATAAAAGTAACCCATAGGAGCCTAAAAGCTAAGCCGATATTCCAGTAATCTTTTCTGAGTGTTCATGTCGATCAGGATAAAGTCTTATTTTAACTTGTTCAAAGCTATATTTATTAGAGTTATTAGAGCTATAACCTTGTCCAGGACTTTGCTACTACTTCCACTTACTTTAATTCTAGAGCGATTTAACCTCAGAGCGATCCACTTAGTAAGTAAATCAGAACCATTTATCTCAAATTAATTGAGCCATGAACTGGAAATTTTACACGTTTTAAAATGATTTCTAAATTTCTAATAAGTACTCGCCAGATATAATTCCAGTTATTCTAAGGGGGAAATCTGCTATTTAAGTTTGATTAAACCAGACGATTTACATTTTCATTTTAATCACACGCCAAGTATGCTAATCTATGGCGCACGAAACTGAACTCTTAAACCGGTTTCCATCTCAGATGTGAATTGTCTAAAGATCAGCCAGCTGGTTCACCAGCAGACTAAATGACTAAGCCGAAAGCATCTTCCCACACACACACACACGCACACGTACACCGAAATCCATCCCCCCTCCACACAAAAGTCCAATGATGCAACTAATAACTTCCTGCACACTTCGTTAGCTTCTGTTTTTCTCAATTTCGAATTGGAACCATTAAAAGACAATCTGTTACATCAAAAGTGCACAAATCATCTCCAGCCACAGATTTTTATGCCCAAAAACATTTTTATTATTCCACTAAATTAAACGCTCGACGGTTGAAGTGAAGATTGGGCAAAGGACAGCAGTCCGGGGTACGGCTCGAGCGATGCGTCAGGCGTCGACAGTCATTAAATTATCACACATTTAACATCAAAAACAATTCAAAAGTATGCGCACACCCTTACACCCTGCTCTCGACCTTTCCACCACCCCAGCCTGTGCCTAACTTGGGACTTGACTTTCACCCCCGCAATGGTGTTTGTTGCCCTGCCGCATTACAAGCTGAAAACATGGTTATTACATCAGTAAGTGCCAAGCGGCGGATGGGCTGGAGGTCCTGAAACGGCACATGTGGGCGTTGCCAAATGGGCGATGGATGGATGGATGGATGGATGCTGATGCTGATGCTGATGCTGTCTTGTGATGATTATGACAGCATGACGACAGCGAAGACCTCTTTGCCAACCACCCCCCCACAAGCTGTGTAAGTATGATGTCTAATTTAGTTGTTGTTTCTGCATTGCCTGCAATATGTCGACCATTAGGAAGTCCCGGGAATGACTTGGCATTAAGTAAGTGACCATAAATCATAGCCGAAACATCAATTCCAGCACTTGACCTCTTACACGTAGAGATACTCCTTTGTGCTCCTTTCATTTTGGGTCACGTGCAAATTAATTAATTGCCACAAAAAGATTGATTAAGCCCAAAAGCAATCCAGAGACAACCCTTTTAAGTCTGCCTGTCAACTTATCTATCACGCCAACATTCTGAAAAGATCTCTCCCTGCTCCTTATTTTCTGTTGTCTGACACTATTTCGCCTTGATGATTTATCGACATTTCTGCGGAAATCGCTATGCCAAAATGAAATGAAACGGGGGCTAAAAGTTGATCCGGGCACAGGTTCAGGTTCGTCCATGTTCTTGAAACGGAAACGCAATCGGCGCACTGCCAAAAATAAATTGATTACTGTCACGGAAATAGCTTGAGCACCAACAGGCACACACACACACACTCAGCCGAGATTGGTGCTCCAAGTTTGTTTGTTAATCGATATTGAGACGACACCTGGTCTGGTGGGGCATAAGAAGTCTAACTTCGAAATGTCTCAGTCTTGTAAGCAGCTTAAATCACAAACAAATCCAGTGGGAGGAGGGTCATAAGCGCCACTGTCTTCAGGTGGTGTCACGTTTATAGATCACGTGACGTGGCAATAAATAGTTTGCCCCGTCAATTAAAGACACCTGCAGTAAGTGGCAACTTCTAAAGGCAGAAGGGAGGACAGCCAGCACGCAACAATGTTCACGCCTCCGGTAGGTGTGTCTGTGCGTGTGTGTGTGTGTGTGTGTGTTGTTCTTGAGAAGCGTACAAGGGAATGCCAGTAATCTTTATTGTATTTAATGCAGGATAAGTTATGACAGGTACAAGATGCTTTCTCAATGAGAAACAAAGGAAAGTCGCAGGCTTCGATGATGGGAATTTAAATTCCGATATCTTGGTCAAGAGAAGTTGGCCAATTCAGATGAAAAAGAGGTTCCAAAGAAAGAAACATTTCAAAAAAAATATTGCTCTTATAATAATTAACTTTACAGTCCCAAAGCGGCAAGCTGAGTATCTCTCAATCTCTTGGCTTGTGTGATTCTAATTTTGACATCAGAGCAAAGCTTGAGAACGTTTTTCATGACTAGTTACTACTCAGCGGGCGCTAAGAGCTGGTGAAGGTGACCGGATGTGCCAGCTTTTGAAAGAGAAAGCTTTTATATTAAAGGTCACGTTAGCGAAATCGAACCTACGAGATCTTGCTCAGCTGAAAACATTCCCTTCATTACAGGACATTCAAAATAACTTTCAAGCACCAAAATCTAGCCCTTAGGCAAAGGAAGCTTCTTTTTTTAGCAAAAATAATATCGAGAAGCGACCCCGTTTTGTCCTGAGGAAACAGAGATAAATTCGTTAAAGTCTGATAGCAAACCACATGTAAGGAACTCAAAAAACACTAGCCACGTTTCAAAGTACACTGTTGAGGTAAAAATTCTCAATGTCCGGTTAGTAAACTTGACCAGCAGTTTAGCTGAATATGAGTATCTCATGCTGTGTTTGGCTTAGCAGCAGCGCAAGCTCCGGTCAGCATTTGACGACTAGTTTTATTCCAATGGAATTATGAATATTTTTATCGGTCGACAAACCTTTTGAATGCTACAGAACAACAAATAAATAATGCAATATTGTACAGGGAGAGGCCTTTTTGGTTTATTAATCCGGATGATGCCAAGTTAATTCAGCGATTTATATTGAAAGTCCACATGTAAAATAATTCTTGCTATGATTGTAGGATCAAGTATCTTCCCAAAGAAATAGTTAATAGTTTATTTCTCACTATGCGATAGCAACTATTTTAGGGATGTTACTGAATTTCAAACATAATTTTTAATATATTGGTAACACTAAACAACAAGGTTCAGTATATTAAATAGTTAATGGTAATTCTAAATGATTTTCCTGGATCTGTTTTTGGGAATGGTACATCACCTCCAGTCTTATTGGTGATTTGTGCTTAAAATGCATGTGTAGATTCTTTGAATGCTCGTTTCGTAGATAACATTTTCGATTCTTCTCAACGTAAAGTTATATTTGTTAGCTCTAAAATAAACAATCTCTTATGATTCTAAGATTGTTTTTAGTGGACTACGAGTACATTGCTTTAAAATGACAAAAAAAATTGTAAACTCCCATAGGAGTGCAATGGATGTTGTTAAAAACTTTCATGGGAATTCAATCAAAAGTAAGGGCCAACTATGGAATTTTGGATAGCATATTCTTTTCTGGCTGTGGGCAACTTAAAATTGTTGAACTTATGTATTAAATTTGGTCTGGTTGTGAGACATTTAACCCCAACTCTACACCCTTTCGGCTAGACACTTGTCTTCTATCTGACGCTAAACTTTCATTACCCACTCTTCGGGGACACGAAAAATAGACCAAGCTCCCAGCAACCCTTCTGCTCGCATATGGTAGTAGGTGTAACACCTTCGACAAAACGATTGATTGGCGGTAACAAATGTATTTGAAACTTTCTCTGTATAATTTCCGCGTTTACCGGCGGACATGGGACACGGAGCACAAACACACACTCACACCAGCATAGCCGTAGCATTCAGTTCAAATTGCACTTCCGTGCGAAAAATTGTTTATCGAAAACTTTCATTTTGATTTGGTACAATGGAACGCCGTCCGCACACCCTCCACCCCCCCATTTGGCTTAAACCGACGATAAAGTTTTTGCACCTATTGTCATTTTATTGATTTGTTATAAATTTCACACATTCGCACGCGCACCACACCACTCGCCGCACCACACCACGCACACAGGCGCTTATCTTTTCATGCGCTTCTATTAAATGTAAATGGCTGGAAAATTTTGCACTGCCCCGCCCCCGCACGCACAACCCTTTTTTTTGTGGGTTATCTGCGATTTTTCATTGAGATTTCTATCACTTTAAATTCCATTTTATGGCCGTAGAAATAAATGGCCCTAGTGGATGGAACGAGAATTGAGATGTTAAAATAAATGGATACCGGCGAATTCTACTTTGCCCGTTGCCTATTGATTTTCTTGTTGAACGTTTTAAATGCCTGGCAATTTCACTTTTCTTATTGTGAACACGGTTCACAATTAACTCGCAGTTTAATGACGTGCCGCAAATATTAACACGAAATCCGCCCTCCGGTTGGGAATCCGCTGCAGCTGTTGACAGCGTCCAGTTTTACCAAGTCAAAAGTTACCAAGTTACCAAATCTCAGCATCAACGGCTGCTCGCTAATTAAGCGAGACGTGAAAATTTTTGCTTATTATTTTCCTCAAATTTTTACGACTTCCCTTAAATGCATGGTGGGTTGGGGGTGGGAAATCCCATTGAGAAAGATATTTTATATGGGGTGCAACATTTTGAAATTAGTATCTCAAAAATTATGGTTATTGTTCGACATTATCAAAAGTGAGTTTTAATTAAGCCAAACTCAAAGTTTGTGTCATTTGCGAGAGACGAGTTTTCTTCTGTGCCCGGCCAACATTCTTGGCGGCAGTGTAATTTTTGATGTCAGCCCAAAAGTATGCCGCGAGAAGTGTGCGTTTGACAGGCATGGCAAATTTAGGAAAACATATTTATGGCTGTTTCTTTTCTTCAATTTCGTTATTTTGTTGCAGGTGAATTGTTAATGCTTGGCCAATGGATTTAATATAATTATAAAGTTATTAAAGTTGCATAATGGTTTTTCATGTATTTGCCACATTTGTTATTCCCAATTTATTTGATGAACTGCTTGGAAAGCTTGATGATTGTCAACATTTGCATTGTTGCATATTAATCATCCACAGCCCTGCCCATTCCCTTGACTCGTCTTCAGCCATAAACTTGATTGAGCACTTTGTAAAATTGCCCATGACGCGCAGCAAGTTACACAGTGGGAAATGATTTGTATAGAAAGAAGCATTCTTGACCGCTTAAGGATTATTCACTATTTGTGATCAGCAGGCTGAGCTGAGTGGAAAGAGCATTCGTTTGATTATCATTCTGAGTGCCATTTGAACTCTTTGATAGCTTACTTGAACGGTTTATCGAAAAATGTTGAGCTTAGGTACAGATCCAGCACATTGGAATTTGTATTTTGTCACTATTCTTTACATCATCGAAAGCAAATCCAAAGTGTTTCTTGTTTATATAAAGTAATGTGAAATAAAATATACTGGAGTGCTGGATACTTACCTTTTACTAAACTCTTACTTTCTGGACCAAAACTTATCCAGAATTCGTTGTTTTTGAAAAATGATTTGGGATCGAATGTCAGTGTTTGGAGCACTATTTAGAGGAAAGCGATACCTTTACACTGGTGGCAGCTAGCTCAAGACAGAGGAGAGTGGCGGAAGCGGATCGCGGAGGCCTTGACCGTTAATTGGTTTTGATAACTACATCAGGCCAGATCTTATCTTATACTACGTTTATGGGACAAATTTGGTGCATATAAGCCAGTTGCAAACCAAATAAATGTATTCCGACCTCCGGTTCACTGGTTCGAAACAAAATTAACCAATGGTTGGGGTTAAGAAATTTAAGGTTCGAGGTTCTTGGGAAAAGATATTGATTCGAAACTTAGTTCAGACCATGCTTTATACAATTTTAAGAAATTTTGAGTTCGATGTGTTGAAAAAATCGCATTCGACCTTTAAACTACACAAATTGTATGGGAATCGAGTGGTTTTTGGGTCGGAATCAGTTGGTAGAACACTTAGGAATACTTAATTAATATTTTGTTGTTAAGAAAAATTCTGTTCGCTGTTTTTGTAGAAAAATATTACTTTTCTAAGTAGTACTTAAAGTTCTTCTACAGTTTTCATTCCACATTCATGTCACACTTAAGCATGCATATAACAGATGAAGTCGCCAAGCAGAAGGTCAAGTTACTGCTGTCTATCATTTATGTTAGGCCGAACCAAAATTGTAGTTTCGGTTCACAGTAAAATAAAAGTTGGACATCCGGTCTCAAACCGCCACATTTGGGTGCTAGAACAATTCTAAAATAATGCATACCACTTCTTTTTTTTCTAAGTGTAAGCTCAAATAGAAAAGCCCCTAGTGCAACAGGGCAGCGTTTAGACCCGACTCGAGGCTCTGTCTCCAGCCAATGCAGTGGAAGTTCGCGAAACTTTTAGCTTGACTTAGCTTTGTGGCGAGTGCAATTTAGTTATGCACGATTCAGTTGAGTGTGAATCGTGGCTTTAACAAGTTGCATATTTAATGTGTGATGGAAAGCGAAAGAAAATTAATTGAAAACGTTGAAATTTTAAACCAAAAGTGTCGGACAACTGATAAGCAATTAAAATTTGATTAAAAATAAAACTAAATTGTGTTTAAAGGAAACCATTAAATATCAAAAGCGATTGATGTTGTGTTAATGAACTCAAGCTACCACCACCCATAAACTCTGCAGGCCACTACAAATCACTTAACTCTGGCGGACACCTTTAAATGTTTGTGATTCGATGCCAATGCCGAAAAGGTCTTGCAGCTAAGAACAATTGTTGCTAAATGCCGGTCACGATCTTTGCATACCAAACAAAAACTGCAATTAAAGTTTTTGCTTGCCATATCTGCAAGTTACAAAAAAGTATCTCAAGCCAGTCTTTTGTTATAACTTGCAACTTTGAACTTTTATGTGGCTTCAGACAATATGTTGGGACTTTTATTGATTACTCTGCTCATATGGGGTCAGTGTCCAGCTACCGATGCGGCTGAAATACTTGGCTTATTTGCACATCCCGGCAAGAGTCACTTTGATTTCTTTCGGCCCATTTTCTTGGCCTTGGCTGAGCGTGGTCACAACATCAGCATGTTTAGCTACTTTCCATTAAAGGAACGGGTGGTAAATTATACGGACTATGTATTTGAGGGCATGCCTTTGCTGACAGATATAGTGGATCTCCAGGTAGGGTTAAAGTATACTTCATTTATTCCGTTTATAACAAATATCTTTTAACAGGCCTTTGAATCGGAGTGGAAACCCCTGGGCTTACCCTTCAAAATATCCACCTTTTTTATGCTGCACGATTGGGGTCTGCGATCTTGTAAAGTGGCCATGAACTCGCCATTGATTTCGCAACTTCTTGAATCCTCGCAGCGGTTTGATGTGATCTTACTTGAGCATTTCTCCAACGATTGCATGGCGGCTGTGGCTCATCTGCTGAATGCTCCCGTGATTGCTCTAAGTAGCTGTGCCATTATGCCTTGGCATTACAAGCGAATGGGCACGCCATTCATAAACTCCATCATGCCCATGAACTTTATGCCCTACACGGACGAGATGAACTTTGTTGATAGATTGAATAACTTTTTCCATTTTCAAACTGTCAATGTGCTGTACAAGTGGGTAGAGAGTTAATACGGCTATTCTTTTCTTATCTTCTCTTTTGTATTTCAGTTTTATAACCCAACCGGCTACTGATGCATTAATAAGTCAACGTTTTGGTTTCGGTCTGCCGCCGATCAATGAAATTGTAAAGAACACGAGTCTGATGCTGATTAATCAGCATCATTCACTAACCGGATCGCGTCCCTATGCACCCAATGTGGTCGAACTAGGTGGACTGCAAGTGGGTCCAGCGAAGCCACTGCCTGAGGTAGGACAGCCAGCTGCCACTTGTCATATCCAATAGCTAAAGACAGAAACTTCTTCAAAGCAATATATTGTCGACTTAAACAAGTATAAGGTCAATATAGTATAAGGTTCAAATGGAAATGGAGTCGAAGCTTTTAAATGAATTCCAAGATAATATTATAAATATAAATAGGTATGGATCCGTGTGAGTAATAAGCCACAGACCTTAAATGGGTGATAGTCACTCCTTTCCCATAAATGTCGATTAATTTAGCTCCTTTTCGAAAGTGAAATGGCGTTATATGCCGATGGTAGCTTAGCATTACTTTCTCTCCAACCCAATGTTGCAACTCCCATTTGAAAGAATTTTATATATCCACCAACCCAATTCAGTGCTTCATCGTTATCCTTCCTCCACCTTATAATACAATAATTAAAACTAACAATTGTCCTTTTCTAGCATCTGCAAAGCCTGCTCAAACGTTCCCATTCGGGCATCATCTACATAAGTTGGGGTTCCATGATCAATTCAACCACTTTACCACCTACCAAACGTCGTGCTCTCTTCGAAACTATTTCTGCCCTGGAAGACTACAGCTTTGTTATGCGGTGGACCAAGGGTACTTTCCCGAAGGACAAGCCCAGTAATCTGTATACATTCGATTGGCTACCCCAACGCGATTTGCTGTGCAATCCCCAAATAAAGGCCTTTATCACGCATGGTGGCTTACTGGGTACCACCGAGGCGGTTTATTGCGGTGTACCCATGCTGGTGACACCTTTCTATGGCGATCAATTTCTGAATGCAGGCGCCGTTGCCCAGCGACGATTTGGTGTTATTCTAGACTTTAAAGATTTCGATGTGGCTCACATAACAAACGGACTACGCACCATACTTGCCAAGAAGTAAGTGGATCCAATGTGGGTTTTGCATTGCCGTTTATATTAATAATTTCTTCAAATGATTACAGATTCGCTGATAATATGAAACTAAACACTGAAGCCTTCCGACAACGTCCGCAAGCTCCAATGGAGCTGGCCATGTGGTGGATTGAACATGTCATTGCTACCAAGGGTGCACCGCTGTCACAGAGTATGGCGAGACATATGAATTGGTTTATTTACAATTCAATTGATGTTTACTTAACTTGCATATGTATTGTCTTGCTATTGTTTACCTGTCTGTGGCTGATGACTAAGCTTATCAGTTGGGCTTTGGGTGTGCGACGGAGGTTGTCAGCGGAAATCAAAATGAAAAGCCAATAAAACTTGAGGAAAACTAATAAAGTTCACAAGTTGTTTTTTAAGCAAATAAAGCTACCAATTTGAACTCAAATCTGATCGTAACTGACTATAACACATAGCTGCATTGGAACCATCGGTCGAAAAACTAGTTCTAGTAGGCAAAAATTTTTTGTTTTTTAAGCAAACGTCTCTAAACTCCGTATTTACTAGTTTTCTATGCTTCTCCATAATTCTGACAAATTTGGTCCATATCGGACATCTATATAGTATAGCTGCCCTAGAAAAGTAAGGTTATAAAAATAGTATTAGTAAGAAAAACTTTTTTGTTTTCAATGTAAACCTTTTTAAAAGTGATACATATCCATTTTATAAGCTTTCACACAATTCTTCAAAGTTTTGTCAAAATCGGATGACTATAGGTTATAGCTGCCATATGAATGATCGGTCGAGAAACTAGTTTTAGTGAGAACAACTTTTTTGTTTTCAAAGAAAACGCCTCCAAACTTTGTATTTCTTAGTTTGCTATGCTTTTCCATGATTCCACTAAGTTTGGTCGAAATCGGACATCTATATAGTATTGCTGTCATAGAAAAGTAGAGCCAGAAAAGAAGTTTTAGTGAGAAAAACTTGTTTGTAGGGTATGCAGGGGTATGTAGGGTATGTTTGTAGGTTGTAGGTATCG
Organism: Lordiphosa andalusiaca; assembly: GCA_035044965.1. Lineage (NCBI taxonomy): Eukaryota > Metazoa > Arthropoda > Insecta > Diptera > Drosophilidae > Lordiphosa > Lordiphosa andalusiaca. The sequence goes on along the minus strand of JAWNNM010002032.1, from coordinate 1,625,939 downwards.
GCCGTGCCGAAGTTACCTTTACTCTATTTTTTTTTAAATATAATATATTTGGTATATATTGTATTTGGGTAAAAATTCTATAAATGGGAGCAGGACTGATAGTGTTGACCTGATTGAATAACTGCGCTGACCTGACTACTTTTTTTGGGTCCCATACACAGGCAAGGCTGGAAATCTCTAAAAATTCTGCAAAAGGTTCGTTTGAAAAAGTAAAAGGTTCGGTTCGCGAACCGGTTCGTGGATCCCCTGAGAACTCCTCGCTTTAATTGAATTACTCTAGTGTTGAAATGGAAGAGTATTAGCCTAAAAATTGGACATTTGTCCTTAGTCCTAAGGCCTGTTCCGGGTTTTACAGTGATACAGATGTTGTTTTATAAAATTAAATAAGTAAATTAGTTATAAATGTTTGATTCGTAGAACTAAAAGTAAGTATAAGCTTAAGCTGAAATACCAGCCTGTAGCTAAATTTCTGTGCATTTAATATGTTTGCATAAAATCTTTAAATCCTTTGCACCTTTTTATACTTTCTATCACTTTCTATCAGTCCTGAGAAATATTCAAATAGTAATTCCATCTAACTATATTCCCCACTTCTCGTACTACCCACGCAACTCAGACACCTTGTCGACACCCGATAAGAAGCAGATACACGTTTTGTGGATCAACATGGTTATCGGCCTGTTTATATATTGCTAAAGTCTCGTGCACTGCAACCGGTTGCTCTCCCGTATAAGAGAGCAAAATACCCAAAAAGATGTTTCTTCATCATCATCATCAGCAAAACACACACAAAACGTACAATTATCAACACAAAGACGAATGCTCGATCACTGACACCGCATTTTGGTTTTTTTTTGTATTTTTTTGAGAAATTTTCGGGGAGAGCAAATACAATTTTCGTCGTCAACTCGTGCATTGACCGACCGAGCTTTCCATTTGGTTTCTCTGCAATGCGGTTCTCAGTCGCTTGTCGATAGCCAAACAATCAAGTAAGTGGGAAGAACAGTGCAGTGGCAAAAGAACATCAGGAAATTAATTGAGCTCCCAGTTTGGAAGCCAACTTGCTAACTCGTAAATGACTGTGCGTACAGTTCCCATTAGTGTTCAATCAAAAGCCTCCAGAACTGGCAAGTTGTATCTGTGATGCAATTGCAATTGCTTTAGCAATTTGTTGTGCTTTCTTTTGCCTTCCTTTGCATTCTTTACATAATTTTTTGTGTTTTTGCAGTCGTGTCATGCGCAAAAGCAATTGCACTCAAGGTCAAATTTCGTTACTAAATCGAAGTGCAACAAGTGTTTTAGTTCGATTTGTAATTTTTATATATTGTTTCGCTTTTCAGATAATGATGATGCCGATGGTATGGCCGCGGCACGTCTTGGTGCTGCTTCTACTGGCTTTAAGTAATGGAATGAATATCAATGCCGGCTCACAGCTAAAAGTGCTGGGCCTATTTCCTCATCCTGGCGTCAGCCATTTTCACTTCTTCCATCCTATCATGCGTGGATTGGCGGAAGCGGGTCATGATGTCAGTGTGGTTTCCCATTTTCCGGATAAGCATCCGGCTATACGCTATAAAGACTTCCCCTTATCGGGTGTGGATAAACTTACAAATAGTGTAGATCTCAAGGTAAGTGCGAGGCAGCGAGATGTGAGGGGGAACTTAGCAAGCTAATTGCTAATTACTGTTCACAATAATATTTTAGCAATAGTAATTTTAATGGGTGGAAAATCTAGTTACACCTAGTGAGATGTAATAACATTAACTGGGAACAAAACAGTTTAGAGCAGGTTCTGTGGTTTAAGTTTATGGGAGGGCTAAGAGGATCGGTAAGGATTGGTTTAAATTCGAGAACCGGTTCAGGTGATTTTGAAAATTATACTCCCACTTGCCAATTTGGAACCCAGTTGGTCATATTGTTATGTTGAGCAACACGTCCAAATGATAAAAGAAATATTTGAGAGCGTTAACATTTTGCCTAAAATATATTTATGGTTTTTTAATTGCTGAGTGAATGGCAATTAGGACAACGACAGTCTACATGAGGTTCTTTAGGTATAAAGAAACGATACATGGATACAGCCAGACCCCACGATTAGCATTGGACATAAAAGTTTTGAGGGTCGACTTATCTTTCGGAATGGTCAATAAATATAACTGAATTTTCAGTTTTTTCCCTCAGTTTTAAAGCTAGATTTTCTCGCCTGTTGTTACACTTTGTTTTTAACCAATTATGTAATATTTGTAAGCGAAAACTTATTTAGTAAAAAACCTTAATCCCCATTTTTAGATAGTAATCTTGACAATATTCTTATCGTAAACAAATTTAGGGTTATCTTTTAGATATAGTGACGACATCCAGTACCTTAAAGTTAAGTTTTTAATTAATACAATTATTTATCTTAAAAAAAAAACCCTCAATAATTTTTGCAGATGTTCGAGAAACGTACTTCCTACAATCATTTTAAGGAATTCTTTCTGTTGCACGAATGGGGAATAAGCGCTTGCAATTACACATTGCGCTCGGACGCCATCAAGCAGATTCTCAAGCGCAGAACAGGCTACTATGATGTCATTATTATGGAACAATTCAATTCGGATTGCATGATGGGCGTGGCACACCAATTGAAAGCACCAGTGATAGCCGTGAGCAGCTGTGTTATGATGCCATGGCACTACGAACGCATGGGTGCACCAATAATACCATCCTACATACCAGCCTTATTTATGGCCCAGTCACAGGATATGAATTTTGGTGGACGTCTGGCCAATTGGTTTAGTTTTCATGCCCTCAACTTGATGTACAAGTGAGTAGTGATTTTTGAGGGACAAGCCGTTTGTTAGTGTTCTACAAGTCACTAACCTTGTCTGGGTAGTATAAACATAAATGGCGGCATCTCAGCCCATAGGACTATCAAACACTCGTGCGGCACAGCCGCAAATCACAGTAATAAAGGGAAGCGACAAGCGACGATGAGCGAATAGGATCATTCCAATCATATAGTTGCCATACCTAGCAATCAGCATTGTAAATCCTTAACGTTTATAGTATTTATAGGTTACAAGGCACGTGTAAAGAACAGTTTTCTAAAAGAAAAATAGAGCAAAGTTAACTTCGGCTTGAAAACAAGCAAGTTTTTCTCCCTAAGACTACTTTTCTGACTCTACTTTTCTATGAAAGCTATACTATATAGATGTCCGATTTCGACCAAACTTAGTGGAATCATGGGAAAGCGTAGCAAACTAAGAAATACCAAGTTTGGAAGCATTATCTTTGAAAAAAAAAATTTTTTTCTCACTTATGAAATAAATGAATGCCAATATTGAAGAGTTTTTCATTGAAAACAAAAAAGTTTTTCTCACCAATACTATTTTTCTAACCTTACTTTTGTATGGCAGCTATACTATATAGATGTCCGATTTTAACAATTTACTTATAATTTATTTGTATTCTTCCAGCTATTTATCCATACCCGCTGCAGATGCTCTGGTTCAGTACAAATTTGGCCATAACATGCCCTCGGTGGGTGAACTGGTTAAGAATACCTCGTTATTCTTTGTCAATCAGCACTATTCGCTGAGCGGTCCCAAACCCTTGCCGCCCAATGTCATCGAATTGGGTGGCATTCACATACAGCAGACCAAACCTCTGCCGACAGAGTTGCAGCGTCTGTTGGACAATGCGGAGCATGGTGTTATTCTCATCAGCTGGGGTTCTATGATACGAGCCAACTCTCTGTCCGCAGCCAAACGGGATGGTATTGCACGGGCCGCCGCTCGTCTGCAGCAACAGGTCATCTGGAAGTGGGAGAACGATACGTTGCCCAATAAACCTGCAAATATGCATACTATGACCTGGTTACCGCAACGCGACATTCTGTGTCATCCCAATGTGAAGGTTTTCATGTCACATGCTGGTCTCATGGGCTCCTCGGAGGCGGCCTACTGTGGTGTTCCTGTTGTGGCCACACCCATGTATGGTGATCAGTTCCTAAATGCAGCCGCCTTGGTGCAACGTGGCATGGGTTTAATACTGAACTATGAGGATATTGGAGAGAATACTGTGATTAGGGCGCTGAAAAAGGCTATGGATCCGAAGTGAGTAGGTGGAACACTTGTAAGGGATTGCAAAGCTTAAATGTATTCTAATCTACAGATACGCCGCCGCAGCCAAAGCTGTCTCCCACTCGTACAAACATCGTCCGCAACAGGCCCTACAATCTGCCCTGTGGTGGGTGGAACATGTTGCCCGTACCGGTGGTGCTCCCTTACTAAAACCCAGTGCAGTGGAAATGTCCAGATTTGTTTACTATTCACTGGATTGTTATCTGATCGTTGGTATAGTTTTGTTTGTTATCATTGCCAGTTGGATTTCCCTTATCAAGGTTTGCTGCAGCTCTAACATCTTTGATAAGAAGCATAAAAGAGACTAAATGGATGGTGTAGACTTTCAGGTTATTGTTGCAAGTGCATGTGATATTTTCCAAGTTGCTTTTATGTAAGATACTTTTTAATCTAGAGATGCCACTTGCCGAGGGGCCAAAGTGTAGCTATTTATGTGTAATCGTAATTTGTATATCCTGATTTCTATGTTTAATAAACTGTGTACTGATACCCCACCCTTGGGATTAACTTTCCTTGAATTCTGAACAAATAGTTCAACAGTTTGTAATCATTGCATTATTTTAGGCATTGACTTTTATTAAAGTTTTACCTAAATTTGCAACCAAAAGTATGCAGCACAAGTCTTAAGACAATTTAAAGATTTATTTTGGGTGGATCTTGAAATTGGCCAAGTTATAATTGTGGAAAAGAATTGTTAAAAATATATCAAATATCAGAGACCACTTTCTTTAAAGGGGAGACAACTTATTTTCTATAAAATGCTTTAAAATATAATTTGTATTGTGTTTATTTACTAATTAAATGTTTAATTAGCTTATAGATTTGGCACCTGCCATATGCTTCCCTTGTCAACGCTCTCTTATCGATGGCAAGAGAACTATCAGTTCTACAATTTGTTTTTATATATACTAATCGCATTTTGCGGCCTGTTGCGAACTTCGCCTGTTGATTTTTCTTTGCTCTTTCCACCAAGTTAGTTGTAGCGCGCGATTCAGTGTCGGTGGACGCTTTTCATATCTGTCGGAATACAACATTTGTGCAAACGTAAGGTGGAATTTTCATTCGTTGAAATATGTTATAAGTGCATATGAAAATAGCATGTTGAAAAGACAAACAAAACGAAATATTCAATCTATTTTAGATATACATGAATATATTGTATATTTCAGTGCATAGTTTTTGATCGATAACAGTTTTCTAAAAACATATTCGAATATTAGATTTCTTTTTTGGTAAAATGAACTCGAAAGATTCATAGTTCAGGCATAAAAAAACCAATTAAAAAAGCAAAGCTGATCTGAATATCTTATAGGCTCTGATATCGACGCTTTCAATCAGACAGTCGAACATGGGTTATAGCGACTCGACAGTTAATGCTGATCAAGATTGGGCACCTTTAAGGGAGGTTTGAAATGTTTTTCCATCAATGAGATCAGGCTAGAGGTAAAACCAAAATTAGAATCTGTCTTTATGTCTATGAAAAGTGTAAAATTTTGAACGATTTTAATCAACACTCGTTGAACTGCATTTAAGACACGTAAATACACAAGTGAATACATATTTAATCTGCTACTCGTGTGCATATACACCACAGTCCATTAGTTTTAATCTTTGTAAACATTTGGTGATATAGTTTTTTGTGACATCTATAATTGAGCTTCTTTCTTCGGCAACTGTGTCAACAAAATATCGAATAGGTTTTATAAGGGTAGTGTACTGTTTGAGATGGTTCGATTCTGCACCAAGGATACACAGAATATATTAAGAGTACTCAAATGTACCTATATTGAAGCACTCTACAAATTAATTTTTGCCACGCCCACTTCTGTCATCGATATAAAGAAAAAATTTCATATCTCCCACATCTTTGACAATAAATATATGGCTCCCACCTGCTACAGGCAAGTTTATTTAATCGATCCGCCAAGGTATTGATAAGGACAAGTTATGGGCAAAAGAAAGATCCCTGCCTTCAGCTACTTTCTGCAGCACTAAAAAAAATATACACTGGGCATACACTTTCATTCTGAATGAGTTTTAGAATGTCTTGTCTGCTTTTCCTAATTTTCTTTTGTTGTCTGAGGTGATGTTTTGGCACACAAAACATTATTATATTATGGCAAATCAAAAAATTACAAAACTCAAGATATTTCAAAATGTTCAATATGAAAAAAGTTTCCCCTGCCATGAATTTGGCAAAGAAAATTACAAAGTAAATTCGTAGCTTAGTATAAAATAGGCGATCCGTATATAAACACAAATGTATTCAAAATTGTATGTATATAGAGTATATATTTTATTATATTATTAAAGAGAATTAAGACAACAGCAAATGTTCCACACAAAAACTCGCCTTAACAGTGTCACAATATGCACTTAAAGCAACTTTATGTCGAAATTACTTAAGATCTAGACGTTAGGGACCATTTTCGAAAGCATATAGCACAAGAATCTCATTTAGAATCGCCACAGTATAATTTTGTGGAAATTTTCAACTTATGTTTCCTTTTTTTTTATAAATTTATCTCAAAAATTTGTTTGCAAAAATTTTACATTTTTACTTTATAATTTCCTTTTTTAATGGAATGTTGGTGGTTAACAGTTATTAGGCAAAAAAAAAAAAGGTAAATTTTGTATACTTATTAGACTCTTACTTCCCTTTAAATAGAGATGATATCCTAAAACTGTACGTGTAGTAAAGTACAGGACACACTTACTACTTTTTCCAAACAGACAACCTTCAAAAATGCTTATTAGTTATATCCATAGTTATACATAGTTATATCCACATAGTGTTATCTTAAGAACCAGAACCAAACTTAAGATTTCCTTGATTCAGAACTGTTGGGGAGAGTTTAATTTGAAGCTAAGAAAAAGAACTAACTGAAGAATTTTCGAATTGCGTTTCGTGTTCATCTAGATTCTAGAATCATCACCAACCGCACCAGCTAACTGTCACTGACCTTAACTTGATCTTACCATTGCAGCCACACCATGCGGTGCTTTGATCCCTGTAGTTGGGGAACGCTTCTATTGTTGCTTTATCTAACAACAACAGTTGACTCTCTAAAAATCTTGGGCATGTTTCCACATCCGGGCTTCAGTCACTTTAAGTTTTTCCATCCCATCATGCGTGGACTGGCCGAAGCGGGACATCGTGTGGATGTAGTGAGTCCATTTCCGGATAAACAGCCGGTGCCGGGCTATAAAGACTATCGGTTGCCGGTGGGCAATCTGAGTGATGCCATTGATTTCGAGGTAACATATTTGGGCTTTTCGCTGACTTAGCTCACAGTCTTCCACTTGCAGAAATTTGAGCAAAAGCTGGCCTTTCCCCTTCTGCTTCCGTACGCCGAGTTCTTTTTTCTCCATAAATGGGGCAAAAATGCATGTAACATCACCCTAAATGGAGAGGCCCTGCGACAGATTCTTAAGCATCCACCTGGTTACTATGATGTCATCATGATGGAGCATTTCAACACGGATTGTCTAATGGGAGTGGCTTACCAGCTGCAGGCACCGGTCATTGCTATGAGCAGCTGTGCACTGATGCCCTGGCACTATGAGCGGATGGGTGCCCCTCTAATACCGTCCTATATATCTGGTCAATTTCAGGGCCAGTCCCAGAAAATGAATTTTGGTGGGCGACTGACCAATTGGATTTTGGTGCATTCACTGAATTTACTTTACAAGTAAGAGCTTGCGCAAATGTTGTACCAACTAAAACGTTCTCTTTCAGGATTTTTAGCGTTCCCGCTGCCGATGTCCTGGTTCGACAACGTTTCGGTGCTCACCTGCCCTCCACTGGCGAAATGGTTAAAAATACCTCACTCATGCTGATTAATCAGCACTTTTCGTTGAGTGGTCCCAAGCCTTTGCCCCCCAACATCATCGAAGTGGGTGGTGTACACATTAAACCAGCCAAGCCACTGCCCGCTGAACTGCAGCAATTGCTGGATAATGCCAAGCAGGGAGCCATACTCATCAGTTGGGGTTCTCAGCTGCGGTGCACTTCCCTCTCGGAGGCCAAGCGGGATGGGCTGGTGCGGGCTTTGTCACGTCTAGATCAGCAGATCATCTGGAAATGGGAGAACGAAACATTGCCCAATCAACCGTCCAATTTGCACATCATGAAGTGGCTGCCACAGCGTGACATCTTGGCACATCCAAATCTCAAGGTGTTCCTATCGCATGGTGGTCTAATGGGCACCACCGAGGCGGTGTCCAGGGGTGTACCCATAGTGGGTATGCCCATTTATGGTGATCAATCTTTAAATGTAGCCGCCTTAGTGCAACGTGGCATGGCGTTGCATTTGGATTTTCATAGTCTGAGCGAGAAGACGGTCTACGACACGCTGACCAAAGCTCTGGAACCCTCCTACAAGCGACAAGCACAACGTGTGGCCTACTCGTTTAATGAGCGGCCCCAGAAACCGCTGGAAACGGCCATCTGGTGGGTGGAGCATGTGGCCGAGACCAAAGGAGCTCCATTAACCCAGCCACATGCTGTGCATCTATCTCCTTTTGTTTACCATTCGCTGGATGTGTACTCTTTACTGGGCGGGGTCTTGTGCCTTTTCGTCTTCATTGGGCTGAGATTTCGACGACGAAAATCTGCCACTTCCCTCCCGCTGAAGTCCAAAAAACACTAAAGATTCTAAAGAAATGTACTATAATATCCTCTCCGTTATTTTACAACTTGGCATTGGCCGCACCTGGGAAACCCAAGCGATAGAGGGCCACCACCACAGCACCACCCAGTCCCAGATTGTGCTGCAGTGCCAACTTGGCACCCTCCACCTGTCGCTTCTCGGCCAGACCTCGCAGTTGCCAGCACAATTCAGAGCACTGGGCCAAGCCGGTGGCACCCAGGGGATGACCCTTGGAGATGAGACCGCCACTGGGATTCACCACGAATTTGCCGCCATAAGTGTTATCGCCACGATCAATAAACTCGCCAGCCTTGCCCTCACCGCAAAGACCCAAAGCCTCGTAGGTAACCAATTCATTGGCCGAGAAGCAATCATGGAGTTCCACCACCTGAACATCTTGTGGCTTATAACCGCTCTTGGCAAACAAACGTTCAGTGGCCATGCGTGTCATATCATAGCCGGCAATTTTCATTAGGCTCTTGCCGGCAAATGTGGACTCCGGATCAGTGGCCATCTCCATACCCACAATTTCCACAGCCTGTCGCTCTAGCCCATGACGACGCACAAATTGCTCAGATGCCAAAATGGCAGCACCCGAACCATCCGAGGTGGGACAACACTGCAGCTTGGTTAGCACACCCTCGACCACCTGAGGTGACTTCATAATCTGCTCCAGCGTGTACTCATCACGGAATTGGGAGTAACTATAGTTGAAATATATGCAAAATGGAAATTGTTCATGAATTAACTAATAAATGTTATAAAAATGTACAATAATATTCTTTTAGATGCTCAAATCGAACTAATACAGTAGTGGTTATGTGCGTAAGCACTGTACCGTCTACTGGTCGTTAGTAAAATCGTCAGAACACGACAGTTGATTTCTCTCACCACTGTTCGTTAGGTAATTCGCTAGCTTAAGGTAGTGCAAAGAAGAGTCATTTTGTATACTCAAAGATAAACAAAAGAAAAGCAACCAGAACGGAAGAGTTCAAATTGATTGAAGAAATAATACGAACAAAAAATATGAAACAACCAGTCTCAATATCTAAATGTTTTGTATTCCTGCCCTTAAATAAAGTGGAGTTGTGGTTGGACCTTTAGACCAAAAATGCAATTTCAAAGTTGAAAGAACAAAATAGAATTCCACAGATAAGCCCCGCCGCTACCCATCTATGTGTTTGACTGCAATGCAAAAACCAAAGTGTAGGCTGATATGGCGGATAACGATAAGATAAGTGGGGGGAATGAATTGAACTTTCGACCAAAACTTACGGATTATTAACAGAGTGCTTGTGATTCTTCCAGGCAATCTTGCCAAAGTGCTCGGGTTTGGTACCATATTTTTTCATATGCTCCTTGCCGGCATTGCCAAAGATTTGGGCAGCCATGGGACCGGCTCCAATCTCAGTCAGTTCGCTCATTTCGGTGATGTGACGCTCCATGGGGTTGGTGCGATCGAAATACTGTTTTTAAAGTTAAGTAAGTACAATCCTTTCTTTTGTATAAGTATGCTCCTCACCTTATTGGATAGAGAGCCGCGTTCCATTTTCTCGAAACCCAATGCCAGCACACAATCCGCATTACCCGATTCGATAATCTGCTTGCCCAGGTACAGAGCACTGGATCCGGTCGAGCAATTGTTGTTCACATTGTATACAGGAATGCCGGTCATGCCCACCTCGTACACAGCACGCTGGCCACAGGTGGAGTCGCCATAGACATAGCCAACAACAGCCTGTTGCACCTCCTCGTATTTGATACGTGCATCCTGCAAGGCCTTGTTAACAGCCTCCTTGGCATAGTCCGGATAGCAAACATCAGCACGGCGACCAGGTTTCTCAAACTGAATAATTACAAAAGTTTGTTGAAAAACAAAAAGAGTCCATCTTCAAAGGTCAAAAGTACAACGAACCTTGGTCATGCCCACGCCGATAACGTAAACTCTTGTTCTGGTCATGTTTGTTGTGTGGTTGCGGGTCTGCTGGAATTACTTTGTACTGCTTCTACAACTGCGCTGGCACTGCGGAGATTGAGTAACTAAATGGCGTTATATATATAGGAAGAATGTGTTATCTCGATAGGTCTTATCATTTCTATAAAGCTATCGCCGATTCTGGCGAATATTTCCGATAGCAAAAATTCTGCTGCTGCCTGTAAGCTAAATTGAAACTGATCAGAAATAAGAACCAGTTTTTGTACCGCAGGTTCGGTTCATTATATAAGCAGCGATTTCCTCTAAATCTGCTCGGAGAGGAATTATTTTTTTTGAAACTTTCGTAGGTAAGCCAGTCCCAGAAATCTCAATTTAAGTTCTTGGCTCACAAGAAACTCTGTCAAACCTCAACACTTTGAGTATAACGTTCCGATTAAATCTAGAAATCCTAGAAACAAAGTTATGTTCTACGATCTCATACCTTAAAGCTCATACTTAAGGATAAAGTCGTGAATTTTGATGAATCTGTTTGGAAACTAATTTACTCCTGACTTTCGAAGCTGATGTAGTCCTTAAAGTGGGCAAATTCGCCATTCTGTTCAAGGATTGTCCTTAACATTGCCAAGTCTCAAGGCGTAGAACAGTTGCTAACTATAGAGTCCCAATTTGATATGAAATCTGCTTGCAAAGGTATTTTTTCCCAAGTTTCAAATGTAAGAAAGTAACTCTTAAAGCACTTTCTTGAGTATATCGTAGCTCCGGAAAGACATTTTTTCGAACTTCTGAAGCTGCAGCAGGTACGAAATGATTCCAAAGACTTCTGACTGTTCAAGGATTGCCCTTAATTCTACCGAATTTGTAGCCTTTGAGTCCGTTCTTAAGTCAACTCTAATATACAAAAAATGCCTCTGTTCGAAAGTAATTGTATTTTTTACTTTTGAAGGTGCGGAATGTTAGAAAAACCATTAATTTAGTTGTCCGATACTATTTGAAGTAACATAAAGCTGGCTCCGTTGGGTGCGAACACATTATAATGCATTAGTCATGGATTTTTAGAGGTATTAAGGCCCAGTTCGATGTTTGGACCAACTCCATCCTAAAGACATTTAACATATTGTCACAGAACGCTTTAAAAGCTTTTTAAAATGTCAAAACTTACCTAACGTTTCTCTTGAAATATTTTGATTCTTAAAATGAATTTTTGACTTTTAAACAATATCGAAATTGAATTCCTAGAGTATATTTAAATTGGCCATAATGATTTTACTTTGAAAGCTGTGCTCCTGGCTAATGTTGGATTGAGGTGACTTGGCAGGATAGAAGATGAAGAAGTTCGTCCCGTAAATGACACACAAATCGATTAGCAACTTTCAATGAAGGAACATTAACTGAAGACTGACAATTGCAGGAGATTTTCGGTATATGACTAAAGTTTTCAACATTCGAATGTTTTAAAACTCGCCAGTGAACTGAACCGAATCGATCTTAAGGGCAGTTTGTATGTCAGGTTTGATTAATATGTGTCCTTCTTTGATCGTTGATCTGGCAAATGGCAGCTTCCTGAATGGTCACCACCTCCGATTGGTACACACTATAGTGATAAGGAGGACGAAATAAGAAGTTTTAGTTTAGGTTGAGGTAGAAAACACCCTCTCCTACCTTATCGCCCATTCGAGGCTGGGTAGCTCCCGAAGTTGTAGAGTTGTTGCCAAGGGCAGCGTTCTTTCATATTTCCAGGCTCCTCTGTGCCCCATGCATATTGTTCCCAAGCATTGGACACACTTCTAGTGTCAAAATTTAATATGAAAAACACAAATCCAACTAATGTTTACGAATATAACAATTTTATCTCTAAAACATAATACAAATCATAGAATAAAAATTATATAAAAAGAGCACACATTTCATTTACCAAAAGACCATTAAAGTATTTAAAAAAAATAAGGAATGCACAGTTTACAACTTGGAACGCAGCTCCTCAATGCGACCCTGGGCCGAGCGTTGCAGGTCCATCAATTTCATGGCAAAGCCCATATTGCCCTGAATTTTGATCTTACCCTGGAAAAAGGCCTTCTGTGGTGGCAATTTGCCAGTGAGCAGCTCAAACACATCCTCATCGCTGATAATGAAGGTGACATCGCATTTCTCTGTGACAATTACAACAAAATGTTATCCAAAATGGGGCATAAGAAAAGGAGGATGAAAACTCACGTGTGCCATTAAAGGTGATCTTGCCCTTGCCCTGCTTTGCATCGATCACCCAGAAACCGGTTTGACCGCTGGGTCCATTGTTCACCTTAAAGCCATAGATGGCACGCACCTTCTCGATCAGATTATCCTTGTCCTCCTGCATGGCCTGTTCGAGCAACTTAAGCAGAGGCGCCACCTTGAAGCCCTCCTCGCTGGTGGCTGCCTTCGTGGCAGCAGTTAAATTGTGCACTATATTGTTGGCCGCCGGGAAACCCAAGCGATAAAGACCCACAACCACAGCACCACCCAGTCCCAGATTATGCTGCAGAGCCAACTGACAATTGGGCACCTGGCGCTTCTCGGCCAGACCACGTAGCTGCCAGCACAGTTCGGCGCACTGGGCCAAGCCGGTGGCACCCAGGGGATGACCCTTGGAGATGAGACCGCCACTGGGATTCACCACGAATTTGCCGCCATAAGTGTTATCGCCACGATCAATAAACTCGCCAGCCTTGCCCTCACCGCAAAGACCCAAAGCCTCGTAGGTAACCAATTCATTGGCCGAGAAGCAATCATGGAGTTCCACCACCTGAACATCTTGTGGCTTATAACCGCTCTTGGCAAACAAACGTTCAGTGGCCATGCGTGTCATATCATAGCCGGCAATTTTCATTAGGCTCTTGCCGGTAAATGTAGATGCCGGATCAGTGGCCATCTCCATACCCACAATTTCCACAGCCTGTCTCTCTAGGCCATGACGACGCACAAATTGCTCAGATGCCAAAATGGCAGCACCCGAACCATCCGAGGTGGGACAACACTGCAGCTTGGTTAGCACACCCTCGACCACCTGAGGTGACTTCATAATCTGCTCCAGCGTGTACTCATCACGGAATTGGGAGTAGCTACGGAGAGAGATGAAATGAATTTCGTTTAAAATGTCAACAAAGTGAGGAGACTATTACAACCTTCAAGGCAGGGTATCATACCAATGGTAGGGTTTAATTGTGGGAAATGGACAGGTTGCTGGTTGCTAATGGAGCAATCAGAAGTTAAATCGTTTAAGTGTAGCATTATCTTTCCAATCTATAAAATGGGACACTCATCTAATGCTAGCAACTACAGGGAGATACATAACTTGCTTTAATGTTAATGTTAAAGTGGGTACCTTCAGGGCTAAAGGTCCCAGTTCTTTGAAAGATGGGCAAGCATTTCTAATGACTGTATCGACTCTGAAAACCATTTACTGACAAAATTTGTGAAGTAAGTAGCTTTGTTTAAATCCTGAGATATTTAAACTAAGAGCCTAGGGTTGAAAATCATCAACGATATCTTCAGTGAAGGAGTTTTCAGATTTTAAATACACAGTTGCCCATTACATTTAATACTCACGGATTATTCACCGAGTGCTTATGATTCTTCCAGGCAATTTTTCCAAAATGTTCAGGTTTAGTGCCATATTTTTGCATATGCTCCTTGCCAGCATTGCCAAAGATTTGGGCAGACATGGGCCCGGTACCCATTTCAGTCAGTTCGCACATTTCGGTAATATGGCGTTCAACGGGATTGGTGCGATCGAAGTACTGTGGCAAGTGCAATTTTTTTAAGGATTAGAACACTTTAATATGCTTGTGTTAATTTCCTTACCTTTGATGATAGAGAGCCGCGTTCCATTTTCTCGAAACCCAATGCCAGCACACAATCCGCATTACCCGATTCGATAATCTGCTTGCCCAGGTACAGAGCACTGGATCCGGTCGAGCAATTGTTGTTCACATTGTATACAGGAATGCCGGTCATGCCCACCTCGTACACAGCACGCTGGCCACAGGTGGAGTCGCCATAGACATAGCCAACAACAGCCTGTTGCACCTCCTCGTATTTGATACGTGCATCCTGCAAGGCCTTGTTAACAGCCTCCTTGGCAAAGTCCGGATAGCAAACATCAGCGCGTCGGCCGGGCTTCTCAAACTACATATATGTTTGAAAAAAGAGCGGAATGTGGGTTCATTATCAGGTTAATCTTCTTATAAAAATACAAATTTAATCGGGCCACTTGAGTGCGGGGGCAAGGCGATAATACCAGAGCCAGAGCAGCTTAGTGGCCGAAGTGCAGCCCAGTTCAAAGTCCGAGAGCAATAACTGAGATTGCTTAAGTACTTGTACAGGTTTTGTGGCTGTGGCTGCAGCAGCAGCAGCTTCATTTTTTTGAATCGGCCTCTTCTTTGTGTGGACGTTTGCTTTTGCTGCCACCACCTGAAGTCGTTTGTACCTTCGTCATTCCCACACCGACTACATAAACACGGGTCTTGGTCATCTTTTGCGCACGAAGAAAATGAAACAGACTAATTAAACAACCGCTATTTGCGCTCTTTAACAATTGACTAAATTGTAGTTGGGTTGCACTAAAAGCGATGGCGATGGCAATGACAGAAGATATCGATAAGAATCAATCGAGTCTGGTACGTTTGACGTAATGGTTGACACTTAGAACTAAATAGATCTAGTCCTTCTTTCCACACACGAAATGGTTCGCTTCGACGAACTATTGGTCGTGCGGCGCATATTTTTGTGTTTGATGCTAAAATGAGCAACTCTTTCATCCACATACTGTGCTTTCATTTATACCCCTGCTTTTTCTCAGTATGTTGCTTTCTTTTGACATGTTTTGACTCGTTAAAGTTTAGGTTTAGCGCATTTCGAAGACCACGAGAGTATAAAAATGGCTAGACTATAACATAGTGGGACAAAATCAAAGTTTTTCCTTCATTTCGGACATAAGGGACTTCTGTAAGCATCACATTATACTCACTTTTTCAAATGATCCCTAGGTTGGCGTGCTAGGGTACTTTTGTACCCCACAAAAATTGTATTTCATTTCGCAATTAACATCGATACGTTTTTCGCAATTAAAAACTTATGAATAACATGCCATGAACACATCGATGCCTAAAACTCGCTTGGAGAGTAATTAAATCGAACTAGTTCGGCACGGAACTAGTGCATAGGTCTTAACAGTAGCTAAATTTATCGGCAGCACTAGAACGTATCACTGACCGGCATTTGCTCCACAGAATTTACAATTTAACGAGGATTGTCTGGTGTAAGTGACAATGGCATACAAAATGAGGGAGAAGTAAGCCTAAGCTACTGCTCGCAGATGGTCTTCCCAATGCGTCACCCTTCTCGCATCTTCTGCCCTTGCACTGTTTGTATTAATCACTCTTTTATCGCACTTAGAAAAATCGTCGAGTATTTGGAAATCGAGGATCAGGTTAAGCTTCGGTGGGCAACCGAATGCGGAACTCGACTGCATTCAGCTGTTGGCATTGCCTGGAGGCATTTAAAAGTACACAATGTTGATGAAAATGACTCGTGGACCAACACACCCAAACTATTAATGGACTATTTGCAGTGCATCAAAGGCACCTGCAAAGTTCTGATACTAGACGGATACCATTTAATGGGATATTGTCCCACCCACCATTTTCCCAATTGCCTGGAATTGCACTGTTCGATTGAATGCTGGGAAGATGAGGAAACCCTAATGAAAAATTTCCCATCCTTAATCAAGCTTACCATGAGAGGCGAAGCAGATGACATATCAATTGATTTGCCGCAATTGCAAGAACTTGACATCCTTGGGTTTACTCCTGAACAATCTGTACATGTTGAAAATATATGTGAAAAGTTAAAAAATCTGAAAAAATTGAGCATTGGATATTATAATACAGATTACATACTAGCAAATATACTAAAACTACACCAACTGACAGAATTGAACTGGGATCAAAGCAGTCTCAACGAAGTTCAGTTAAGAAAACTACTTATTGGTTTGCCAAGATTACGTAGGCTGTGGATAAATTGCATTTGGGAAGATTGGTTTATGGAAGCAGTTGCCAAGATACGTGGCCAGGAGGTGGTAACGGCTGCATTTTGCAACCATAAGTCAGTCAGAACTCAAACCTTGTGGCAACTACCAAATCTACGAACATTGATAATCTATGGCGAAATGGATTTAAATGAAACAAATCTTTCATATCTGCCTCGCCTAGAGAATCTCCAGTTTGCAGGGACTAGTTATAATTTCGA
Organism: Lordiphosa andalusiaca; assembly: GCA_035044965.1. Taxonomy (NCBI): domain Eukaryota; kingdom Metazoa; phylum Arthropoda; class Insecta; order Diptera; family Drosophilidae; genus Lordiphosa; species Lordiphosa andalusiaca. The sequence continues at coordinate 1,608,945 of JAWNNM010002032.1, read as the reverse complement.
CATACTTTGGGATATCCTTGCCAAGGTGCCACATCTAAGAGTCGTAAAGTTGGAGGGTTGTTACAATAAAAATGAGTTTGACAAGAAGAGCATGGAGAGAGCGCTGCAAGGACGTACTGAACCCATAAGACTGCATTTTTCCAATGTGTCTAGCCCATGGGAATGGGCTAGTTAATATTATATATTTGTTGGATATATTAACTCAAACATTATGGTTTTTGTAGGCCTTGGAACACTTGCAGCATCCCAATTTGGAAGTTTCCTTCGAAAAAGATGCCATCGATTTTCCATATAGGAACTTATTGAAGGTAGAGTTTGAGTTTGAGCCTAAGATTGGAACGAGTAGTCAGGAAATTTAAACGGAAACTCACTTCTCAGGATCCTTATTAAAGCTTCATTTCGATCAATATTTAACATTTTTGTACGATCCGAATCTTTATTGATATCTTCAACGTATAAGCTGGCTTATAAGCTACAGTTATAGATGGTGTATATATATATATATGTATATTATAATTATCAATGTGTGTGTGTGTGTATTGTTCTACGCACTTTCAAAACACTTTTCAAAAAAGTCGCTAAGAAAATTAAACTGGGACCTTTGTCAAGCATTTTACTGCCGACCTCTACAGAATACTAGGTCAATGTGCACTTGATATAGGTTGTGTATGTAAGTGTGGCTGGTGTACGTATGTATAATATTTATTAGATGTACGCTGCCTGTATCTAAAAATTGTTCAATTGTGGTATCTAAAAAGTGCCAGCATCTTGTGTGTTGTAAATAAATTAAAAAATCTACACGTCTAAAAAAGTGTCTCGCATTTTGAGCTTACATTGCTACAGTTATAAAATATGGGTTGTTTGTATGTGTATGTGTTGTGGGTGTCTACATATAAGCCTTTTCTTATATACACTAAAAAATAAAAAGGAGCGTTTACACTGAAATCGTTTGTACAATTTAAGTACAAATATTTGCACAGGATTAACAATTTGTATTGGGGCCACCAAATCGAGAGGTTCGAAATTTTGTCAAATTTGTAATAAGTCGAAACTTCGGGGGATGAGCTTGCCATCAACTCAAATCTTTGCTTTTCAACCGGAAGTCTTAAGAATCCTTTTAAACGAACACCAAGTAATCGCCATCTAGAAGCGAACTTTGAACCAAACAAACTAGTTCACATTACTTTCCTAACCCGAGCCGGAACTTTACGCTCAGATCATGTTCTCTTTTAGTTGAGATCTCATACAATTTATGGAAATGGAACAATGGAGTGAAAAGTAAAGTCGAAAGGTAGACTATTGAACTCAAGAACAGAAAATCGATTTTTAAAGATTAATTTACAATTTTTTCAATAAATATATTAAATTAAATAAATAATATTAAAAATTGCATTTGTTAAGGTTTTCGAACTAGAACTTACTTAACAAATCAATTTGTTAATTTTATTTTACCTAAATCTCTTTCGATCTGAAGGTTTGAAGGACAAACGGTATTACTTTTTCATAAAATATCTTCTTTTCAAATCAAATTCAAGATAAATGAACAAAGGAGAAATTAACAAATCATACAAATTTGCCACCTAGAGGGGTTAAGATCTAAAATAACAAATCAAACTAGGGTTGTCCATATCCATGCATCGATGTTTATGTCAATCGATATGCGATATTCTGATATGATCTTGTCAATAACTGATATGTGTGACGATCTATCAGAAAATCAATCAACCATTGACACTTTAAGATGAATCATTTAGTTAATTTTTGCCGTTTCATGCCTATGTTTTACTCTTCTCCTAAACTTTGTTTACTGAGGGTATTCTGCTTAGCTTGGTGCCAACTAGTAACCAGAAGTACTAGCAGCCCAACCCGCCAGCAATGCATTTTAGTGCTTACTGTTTGCCGGGGGTTAACCAATCGCCCTTCTCTTCGCTTTACAAGTAATGGAGTAGCAAAGACTTTTCTAAGATTAAGAATAGGGATCCATTAAATGATGTTTTTGACATGCTGTTTGTCCAAGGCCATATCGGTTTAGCCAAGGTTTAGGGTTCCAAGTTACCAAAGTTACTTTCATAAGAACATATTTCGCGGGTTAGAATCAAAATTTACAAAATTTCACGTTAGCGGATTTTGGAAAAAGGGTTGTTCGTTTGAACCTTGGTGGGCCTCATACTTTGGATAAGACAAAATTAGAGTATTCACGAGCTGTGGAGTTGTTGAATTGAAGAAATTTTACATTTGTTACATGTCGAAAACTAGAAAATGAAAATCGCCATCTCAATTTGAGCTAAGGATTAATTGAAGTGAGGATTTCAAAGATGGAAGGTCGTTGTGATTTAACGAGTTTAGTTTAAATAAGCTTGGTAAGCTTAGATGTAATGAGACCAGGCTCAAACCAAAACCTTAGGCTCGAAACGCTTTGGAATTATAACGATATATCGATTTAACTGGCCTCGATATCTCAAATATCGATTTTGATTAGTTTTCTAGAATATCGCCAACCGTAGTACATAAGTTGCATATTTATGTACAACTTCAAAGTTTACAACAAATTCCATTCGATAAAAATCATTAAGAAATTCTGTCCAGAAAGTCTAAGGGCCGGTTTCACACCTCCTACACTGAGCTATCTGTCTGTATCTAACAAATGACAGAGTAAATTGTGAGTTTATCTGACTCTTAGCAGCTTTTTAGAAGATAGGAAAAAGAGGCCCTAAATTCTTCAACCATCTACGAATCTTCAGTTCATGTTTTCTAATTTCCAAGGTTCGAATCAAAGCCTTAAGTTCGATAAGCTTTGTCCGTTACTCGAACATAAATCTTTACGATTCTCTTTAGTGGACAGGGGGATAAAAGTCTCGAGCAAAACGGAAAACAAACAACTAACAAAGTAAAGATTTGAGTTAAGGGGGTAACCTCTTGGTTAGCTCTTATTGCAAAGAGAGAGAGAGAGAGAAATTGATAAACCTTTTCAGTGTAAACACCCCCCAAACCAACCGTTTAGTTGGGCGAGGAGCCTGCTGCACACAGCTTCTGGGATTACGTTGGACGTACCAATCCCAAAAGCACTCAATTGAAATGTACAATCGTGTAGTAAGTAGTTGTAGTTGTGGTAGTAGTAGTGGTATTAAGAGAAGGAGCCTCTCTCCGCTCAGCCACTCAATAGCTGTTATTGGAGCTGGCATATGAGGAAAGCGAAGTATTCGTTGTTGTCGAGGATCCAGCGGTTGCTGTTGTTGACGTGCTTGAGGAGGTTGGCTTGTCCATGCTGGCCATAATGGAACCCAGCAGATCTACTGGTGTTGATGTGGTTGTCGTCTTTGTTACCCTGTTGGGTGCACTTGATCCCGTAATGATGATTTTGTGTGAGGGTATGGTAAAGGTTTTGTAGGTGGGTTTCAGTGGAGAGGTGCTTGGCGGCGGTGGTGGTGGTGGTGCTGAAACTTTGGATGGTGGCAATGGAGGCAACGGTGGCATTAGCACGGACATTCTACTTAGAGGCGTCAGTGTGGCAGGTAAGACAACTTTAACGATTTGTGGAGCAGCCGGAGCAGAAGTAGGAGGTGGTGGGGGCGGCTCAACAGGTACGGGTATATCCATTTCCACAATTTCCTCCGCACACACCTCAGTCACCTCTTCTTCATGATCCACAACCAATTGAGGTGTGCTCTCCACAATTAACTCATTGGCCACATCCTCGACGGGATCAGTGGTGGTGATGGGGCAGATATTGTTATCACTTTTGCTTGTCGTTGTTGTTGTTGTTGCTGGTTCATCGGATACGATTTTTACTTGGATTTTGATTTCGGGCTCTTTTTGATTTAGTCGTTCGATGAATGGAGTTGTCTGAGGCACTAAAGGTGGCGGCAGTCCGGGTAGAACGGCAAGCGCCGACGGCAAGGGAGTGGGAGTGGGAGTGAGAGTGGCCGCAGTCTCATCTGTCAGGCGTGCAATTTTCGCTGGCGAGGCTGTGGGCGTTGTAGCTGGCTTCTTTTTGGCTGATTTCTCTTTCTCTTTGGATTTGTCCTTGTCTTTGTCCTTATCCTTTTTGGGATTCTCCTCATGAGTTCCCAGCACCGCTGCTTTTGTCAGCTTGTATTTGTGCTCCAAAACCATTTTCCTCATATCAATTTTGGAATCATCTTTGTTGGTCTTTTTCTTGGGTGTGCCACTGCCCGGACTACTCTGTCCGCTGCCCGTGCTCTCCTGCATGGGCGAAGCATTGCCGCTGGCATCCTCCAAACTGCTCTCACTCGAGCGTCGCTCTTTGCCATCCAAATCAATTAGTTTCCTCTTGGCTATTTTTCCATCATGCGTCCGCTTCGACGGTGTCTTCTTGCCGCTCTCATCGTGACCCACTGGATGGGGTAGAATGGTTTGTTTCTCCTTATAATGCGGCGTCTCGGCCAAAACTGGATTGTTCTTTTCATTGATCACCTCCTGTCCGGGATAATACTGACGAAGACGCAGGTGCCAAGCTGAAAGTGGAGACTAGTCAAGACGCGCAATAAAAATGCCACTCCGCTACCTACCAATGCTTGTCACAGCCGTCACGGTGCGAAACTGGTGTATTATGTTGCGTGGTAAGAAGTAGATATCATTATCGCATAGCTGGATGCGAGCATAGCGTATGCCGTCGCGTCGCAGCTGATTTAGCTTGGCATCCTCAATCCATTGAACACACTGGGAGATGGGTGGCTCATGGAGATCCAATTGCAGCATCTCCACCAGCGTATTGAAGTCCTGAGCGGCAAAGGCAACCACATCCTTGGTGATGCGATTTTGTGTATAAGATTGTCCACAATGAACAGCTTTCAGTATGCCTAAGCAAAGAGACAGAGGGAGAGAGAGAGAGTTATAGGATCATCCTCCCATTTGCTAAATCATCGGAGCTCACCAACTGCAGCCGTGGTGATGCGTTCGTGTCCATGTCCCACATGATCCGCGTGTGCCTTGGTGCGATCCTCAATCATGGTCTCCCTCGCCTCCGATAAACGTGGCAGATACTGCAAGTTGCGTAGCTCATTGATGCGAGTCCTGGAGAAAAAAAAAAAACAAAGCAACTCTCTTAGTCTCGAGAAGGAACTCAGAGCTCGATGTGGATGGTTTAAGCGAGAGATTGGGACGGAATAGAGTTTAGATATTTGCCACTCAACTCTATTCCTTGGTCTTACCTTTGACGTTTAAGGGGCGTCTTGCTGTTCAACTCGGCAGTGGGTACCAATTGCTCACCAGCGCGTATCCAAAGTATGGGTCCATCATTCGACTGACGTGGATCCGTTTGTAGTATGGAATTGACTGCCCATGGCATGGTCTAAATTAATGAAAAAGTAATTTAGGGAGTCTATTTTTAAACCAGTTTCCATACAAAACTTACCTTGCGCAAGAACGGATTCATTTCAATGCGTCCGAGCAGATCAGGAAAATAGCCACCAACTTCTTCATGAACTTTGCCCACCAAACTGATCTGATGCAGTGGGCCATAGCGAAAAGTGCCCTGGCAATAGTTGCGTACCACCTGGAAGTGACGAAGGATTAGAAACTTTGAAACAGGCAACACACGTCTATACGCCACCCACCTGCTCATTGTACTGGGCCATGGTGCAGGTCTCAATATCTGAATTGCGCCCCAAGACGCCCGCCTTCACAGTCAATGTGGAATAGTTCTCGGCCATATGCTCCAACAGATCTGGTATATAGCGGGCCGCATCGTGAACAATGCCCATTACATGATGCGCATAGCCTTGCTCATCCTCGGCAAAGCAAACGCTAAAGAATTCATCCACCAGATCTTCCATTTCATCCTGCGGCAGATAGTCAATTTCATGCTGATACAGATGAACAATGGAGGCTCCACCATTTGGATACTGTTCCACTTGAAAGTAATTGCCATATTTAAGATGTTCCAGACCAGCCGGAGCCTGGCGATTGGGTTTGGGCGGTAGGCTCTGTAATGTTTGCCAGGGACCAGCAGCCGGAGCATGTTGCAGGCATTGAACACCCACACTGCTGCGGCGTATTTTCGAACGTTTGTAGCATTTGGAACAGTCGCGCGACGACGATGAGCAAGAGGAGGAGGTGGAGGAGGACGTTGAGTGCCTCGAGGAGGAAGATGATGAATAACGCGACGAGGAGGTGGAGGATGAATACGACTTGCGACTGGAAGAGGAATGATGATTGCTGCCACTGGTCGATGAAGAGGATGAAGACGAGGTTTTTGGTGCCGGCGAGGGCATTAACATCGAACTGGAGCTAGAGCTGGACTTGCTGATGTTAAAATTTAATTGACGTGTGACCTCATCACGAGTTTTAGCTACCGCATCGCCATTGAGCAAAGTGGGTTTCGCTGCCACAGGCGGCGGGGGCGTCGCCAGCACCTCCTCCACGCTTGGTTCCTTTTTGATTTCCGTTTCATTTTTAATTAGCTTAATGGGAGCTTCCACTAAGGTTGCCTCCTTTTTGACATTGTCCTCATCCATTTGCACTTTGACTTGCTGCTGCTCCAGTACGACAACCACAGCCTGTTGAAGCATCTGATCCGGTTCTTTTAGCTTGCTGGAACTGTTTTGGCTACTGCGACTACTGTCCGAGCTCCGACGTCGATGTGTATGTGATGAGGAACTAGACGAAGACGATGGTACCTGAAATGGGTTGAAGAAATTTGTTGAATTTCAATTTATTTGGTAGCTTCTTTCTCACTGGGAACAACAGCTGTGTAAACTATTGTGAAATAATAGAAGACGTTATTCTTAGGCGTATGAGAATCGCTCAGCATATTCTGGCCTGACAAAGTACGGAATAACTTCCTAAGCAAACAAGATTTGTAGCTGGCTAAGACATGTACTACGAAAAAGTAAGAACGTTGAAGGCAATGGAATGGAACTTATTGGACAGTCTTTCGGGCAACTGGCAGACTCAACTTCGAGAAGGACGGTCGGCAGAGAACCAAAAATAATCTGGTAAAAGTTGGGCAGAAGAAGCAACGGTTAAAGGCGAGTGATGAGCACAAGTAGCGTGAAGTGTTTGGAGATGTTTTTGAAGGGTTTTATCATTCAAAAGTATTAAAAATGGGGTTCAGCCCGAGTCTAAGTCAAGCCGATAAAGGGGTCAGTGAGTGAGGGTACATATGTAGATACCAACCAGTCAGTCGAAATAAGAGGAAATCTTCATTTACAGAATAGGAGCTTAAAGGAGCTTCTATTGTAAGGGACAGAAGGCTAGAAGGGTAGGGTTCCTGCCGACTTAACCGTTGTGAGTGCAAACTCAAGACGGTTCAGAGTGCTTAAGGAGAATGTATCGACCCCACTTTTTTTTTTGGTGGAAAGCTGTTTCAAACACCTCCCTCAAACAGTTTCCTTACCTTCTACCTAACTCGGGAAAACTCGTTGTGAGTGTCACCAAAGTATTCTATATGGTCTATATATCTAAAGGCCTATGAACCATTGTAAAGTCACGTGAAATGGTTATGAGGCCCTTTCAATCACAGTTGTATATACCTTTTCCCGCTCTCGTTCTCTGTCCCGGTCACGTTCCCGCTCCGTGCGATGATACTTTTTCTCTTTGTTGTTGCGCGTGGAGCCGTTTCGGTCACGATCCTTGCTGCTGCTGCTGTTGTTGTTGTTGTGACGACTCTTATCTTCATCCCGTGCGCGTTCCTTATCTTTCTTTTTCTTTTTGTGATTGCGTTCGGCTAAAGAAAAAGAAGATTGGCATCAGAAATGCTTTTCATGAAAAGTCTCTATCCCGGAAACAAAGCCCCTTACCTGTTGTTGTTTTATTGCTGTCCAATTCTGCAGTTGTTGTTGTTGTTGTTGTGGCATTTGCATGCCTAGCGCCCGCTGACAACTGCTGTGGTTCTTTTTGTTGATGTATTTGTATTGGCTTAGTACTATTATTGTTGTAGTTCTCTGTGTTGGTGGTGGTGGCGGTTGTTGTTGCTGTTGGCGATGTCACATTGCCATTTCCGCGGGCTACGTTGTTTTCCACCAGCACCGATTTGTTGACAGCTTCGATTTGGTGGTGTTGTTGTTGTTGTGGCGGCAAGGTTTCCAATGTCACAACTTCGCTGCTTATCATGTCTTTGCTTTTGTCTCGCGTCTCCAATTCTTGAGCGGCTGTGGCGGTGGCGACGGGAGCTGTTTCTACTTCCCCTACATTATTTTTGCCACCGTCTCCGCCTAATGGTGTGTTGTCCATTTCAATGTGTGTGTGTGCTTGCGGGAGTGTGTGTGGCTGTGTTGGTGAATATCGATCAGTTGCACAGCTCGTCTACGTGACGCCACTCAGCAAAGCCGTATTTATGTTTTTATCTTACGTTTTTCTATTTGCAATTCACACGAATTACGCTTTCCATGTATATAATATATATCTATATGCTTCCCATTTGTTGGCAGCGCAAATTTCTGCGCAATTATATATAAAGCAAACTAAACCCAAGCCAGGGCTGGGCTGTTAGCTGAATAATCGATAAGTAAATAATCGATAGACTCAAAGAGTTGCTTTGAATTCGAAGTTTTGATGTAGAGGTGGCACGACATCGATAGCTATCTAGTGGTTCAGGGTGGCCCTTTCCGCCAAGGACTGATACTTAAAATGAACTAGAATTGAAAACGGGCGGGCTTTTTAAAGTTAATTCGAAATCTCTATGGTTGATGGAACAATTGACCACTTCTTCGGTTAAATGCCAATCATACATGTGAAATATTACACTCATATGTTTTAAAAGGACTTATGAATATAACAGAACTATTAACCTACCAATAGATGAAATTTGATTTCACGTATTCTGAACATTACGACGAAATTTACCATATTTTTCGATGAAAAGTTCTCCGGATATTGTTTTAAATATTACACTTTCCATGCTCAACAGTTTTACATTTTTGATTTATTAATCTCAAAAATAGTTCTTGACTTTTCAATACAATTTTATGAGTCATCGTCAATCTTAGGCTCAAACTCTAGAGAAGCTAGCTTCAATGCGTCCATATATGGGATACATATTACACCTTTTTTAAAGGAAACTTCCAAATTGGGATGCTGCAAGTGTTCCAAGGCCTACAAAAACCATAATGTTTGAGTTAATATATCCAACAAATAGATAATATATACTCACCCATTCACATTGGCTATACACTTCGGAAATCTGCAGTCTTATGGGTTCAGTACGTCCTTGCAGCGCTCTCTCCATGCTCTTCTTGTCAAACTCATTTTTATTGTAACGACCCTCCTTCAACTTTACGACTCTTAGATGTGGCACCTTGGCAAGGATATCCCAAAGTATGTCGAAATTATAACTAGTCCCTGCAAACTGGAGATTCTCTAGGCGAGGCAGATATGAAAGATTTGTTCCATTTAAATCCATTTCGCCATTGATAGTCAATGTTCGTAGATTTGGTAGTTGCAACAAGGTTTGAGTTCTGACTGACTTATGGTTGCAAAATTCAGCCTTTACCACCTCCTGGCCACGTATCTTGGCAACTGCTTCCATAAACCAATCTTGCATAATGCAAGGTAGCCACAGCCTACGTAATCTTGGCAAACCAATAAGTAGTTTTCTTACATGAACTTCGGTGAGCCTGCTTTGTTCCCAGATCAATTCTGTCAGTTGGTGTAGTTTTAGTATATTTGCTATTATGTTATCTGATTCATCGAAATAATCTCCAATGCCCAATTTTTTCAGATTTTTTAACTTTTCACATATATTTTCAACATGTACAGAATCGTCAGGACTAAACCAAAGCAGGTCAAGTTCTTGCAATTGCGGCAAATCAATTGATAGTTCATCTGCTGCGCCTCCCATGGTAAGCTTGATTAAGGATGGGAAATTTTTCATTATGGTTTCCTCATTTTCCTCGCATTCAATCCAACAGTGCAATTCCAGGCAATTGGGAAAATGGTGGGTGCGACAATATCCCATTAAATAGTATCCGCATAGTATCAGAACTTTGCAGGTGCCTTTGATGCACTGCAAATAGTCCATTAATAGTTTGGGTGTGTTGGCCCACGAGTCACTGTCATCAACATTGTGTACTTTTAAATGCCTCCAGGCAATGCTAACAGCTGAATGCAGTCGAGTTCCGCATTCGGTTGCCCACCGAAGCGTAACCTGATCCTCGATTTCCAAATACTCGACGATTTTTCTAAGTGCGATAAAAGAGTGATTAATACAAACAGTGCAAGGGCAGAAGATGCGAGAAGGGTGACGCATTGGGAAGACCATCTGCGAGCAGTAGCTTAGGCTTACTTCTCCCTCATTTTGTATGCCATTGTCACTTACACCAGACAATCCTCGTTGAGATTACAAATGGACGTCATTGTAAATAATAATTTTAAATTGTAAATTCTGTGGAGCACATGCCAGTCAGTGATACGTTCTAGTGCTGCCGATAAATTTAGCTACTGTTAAGACCTATGCACTAGTTCCGTGCCGAACTAGTTCGATTAAAGAAGTTTTGGTGGGTGGTTCATAGCATAAAAACAGATGGAGGGACACGCTCGTCATGCTGATCAAGATTTATTCATAAATATATTTTATGTGGTCGGAGATGCTTCCATATGAGACTAATCTAATCAAAACTTTTGTATCAATTAATTTCAAGCAATTGTAAAAGTATGTAAAAAGAATGAAAGTATAATATCAATCCTTAGTTAACATTAGCCGACCTTAACAGCAATTGACTAACAGAGCTCTGTTAAAACTGAAATTCTGGTACTAGGCAACATTGACCATTAACGGATTTTTTGAACTAAACACTTAAATGTTTTTCAGTTTTCAACACTTTTGGAAAACGGGAAAAAGGAAAACTTACATAAGGCTGTTAGACGCTTTTAAGGAACACACACTTCTTAGCGTCTTGATTTTAAACATTTGTGCTCTCAACTTTGAACTTTCGGCAATAAACATTTGGCGAACTGAGCAGACAGATTGCAGGCCATGGGACAGCGGAGTCAGATTTCTTGCCATTTCTTTTTTGTTTGTCATTTCTTTTCTCACTTGTAAGTTTCTTGTCGTTCCTTTGTTTTTCTTGTAAAAATTTTCAATTTCAAATTGCAGGCAAGTTTTGTCGCTTGCCGCTGCTGTTTTCGGCGCCTTGTCCCTAAATTATGCATACAACAGCGTCAGAGCCACTTTAGAGGAGAGCAGAGCAAAGGATTATTCTCTGCAGTGGGAAAAACTTTTCCACTAGCTTGGCACTCGGCAAATTTTCCGCATGAAAAATACTTTTAACACTTTGTGTTTGCCTTTTGCGAATAAAATTGAAAACGAAAATAAAGGATTATCAGCGAGAGACACACAAATTTGTGTAATGCGAGTAGGAGGGGGGGTGGCATCTTGTTGTCGCGACAAGGAATAAGGAGTTAAATAAGGAAAGGCCTTCATACGACACATGAAGACTTGATTACTGGACCAATGAGGGTACAAGCCATCTGCCCCAGCAATTGATCAAACCTTCACAGGGATCAATTTGTCATTAATGAACTCTAGACCCTTGCCGACATTTGGTATTATGATTCCAGCAGAAGTTTATTTAACTTCTATTCATTATGCTATAATATTTTTCATTTAACCAAAGAAATTGTTAAATTGTAGCTACAAAATCCCATTTCGATCATTTATTGGCATTTTTTTTTTGGCATTGAACACTGGAATTTTGAACTAATTTGAAAGAAAGGGACTTGAAGAACATGTGAAGATGGAAAGAAACAATTAGACAACGTTATGGAATATTTAAGTAGGCTCTGAGGCCAGAGGTAAAGTAAATAAAATAATAAACATTATTAATTTGTATTTCTCTGATTCTCTAAAATTATTTAGAAAAAATTTATCCAAAAAACCAGAGTGAAGTGCAAGTTGTATGGGATGATTAACCTCACATTTTTATATATTTTTTTGTTACAAAATGACATTTTAAACTATCAATTCGATCTTAAAATATGAGTTTTTTAAGGTCAATATTGATATTTTCAGCTTTTTTATTGATATGATAAAAAATAATATTGTTCCCCCTGATCATATCATTATTTTTGTCCACTTATTAGGAGTTAGTACCTTGTTCTTTAAGCTTGGCCTATTATTCTTTAGTATTCTTTTGCTGCACGCTACTAATATGTCAGAACCGAACGGTTTGAATAACTATATCTCATAGCTCCTATGGAAATAATCGGTCGGAAAACTAGTTCTAGTGAGAACATTTTTTTCTTTTGGAATGGAAACGTCTCACAAATTTGTATTCATAGGTTTTCTATGCTTTTTTTTTTTTAATTTTACCAAGTTTAATGAAAATCGGAAAACTGTCATTCGAACGATAGGTCTGAAAAACAGTTTTAGTTAGAAAAACGTTGGTTTTTAGTGGTAGCCTTCTGAAATTTTGTATTTTGTATAATTTTTTGTCCAAATCGGATGACTATATCATAGAACTACCAAACAAACGATCGGTCGTTGTGGGAAGAAGATTATTTTTGAAAATATTTAAGCAATGTTATAAAAACTTCCGCACAAACGAAGTTAGCTTAGCTTTCTCGTTTTATAATTTTGTAAATTTCTCAATTTTTACATTGGTTCTCTCTCTATCTGCTAATATATTTTGGTTATTGCTTCATTTACTTTGTGTCTCATAGCCTACCAGTTGCTTTTTCAATTTTTAAATAAATATTAAAGTATTTGTCTCATTCACTTACACACGATCAACTTCTATCCTTAGAAGATAAATATGCAGCTTTTTGCTCCCCCTGCGGAGTGATTTTTAGCATATTCTGCAGTTGTTGAAATTAATAATAAATAGTTGCATAATTTAAATTGCATTTAAAATGTGCATACTTAACACCAACGTGACATGTCGGCCTCATCAACACCAGCAGCAACAGGAGCAACCGCATCAGGCAGCGAGCCAAGCCAAGCCAAACATGTGTCAAGCTTTAATTATGTCATAACATTAGCACCGGGGTAATGGAAGGGTGCGGGATGCGGGGTGCGGGGTGCGGGCGGCGCTGTTCTTCCCCCAACATGATATGGTATGTTTATTTTTAAAATAAGCGCACTGTGTGTAATTTGCATTTAAGCATCGAAACAATCGAAACAACATTTGGAATGTGGCAGCAAATTGAATTGGGTCGATGGTAATCAGGGTCGTTAAATGACAATTTATCTCATATTTAGAATGCATTTGGTAGTTGGTGACTTTGTTTCATTTTAATTAAACATCACTTACTTTGAGCTGAAGATGATTATATTTACTTCGATTACTCAAAGTTATCTTTACTTAATGATGCTTACTTCCGTATGTTCTTATCACTTACCTCTCCCAATCATTAGCCTCACATTCAACTTCTGCCTGGGTTGACCATTATTAATTATGGTTGGCAGTTCACAAACTTGTAGAGCACAACTTAGCGCTAATTACTTGAATTTTCCAAAGAAGAACAGCTAGCCGCGATAATGTTTTGCAAACAGCAGCAGAAAAATTAAAAAGCAACGTTGTGTAACGCAGAGGCGTGACCTGACCACACCAGACAGCCAGCAACCAACTCCCCCCCACCCCCTTTCCATCCTTTCGGGCACTTGTTAACTGGTAATTAGCTGGTTACATTTTCAGCTGCTAACTCTGTCTTGGTTACGCCCACTTTATGACCTCTTCCTCCCTCGCATTACATTAAAGTGCTGACAATTGATTTCCAAGAGCTTTACATCTTTACTTAGTTCCATTTAATTCATCTTGATATCAGCAGCATCAAAGTCCTTGCTATAATCAATTACCATATCATTGATAGTCTCTTTAACCTTTAGGCCAAAAACAAAGTCTAAATGGTCCCAGGTTGGATTTTCTATTGGACGAATTACAGGTGGCTGGGGCAACAGCTCTGGCAATCGCATTATATCCTTCTCACTGACTGAATTATCGGCCAGTCCATAGTATAAATACAATTTGGAGGTGATTTGTGTTAGATCATAGGCTGGTGGCACCTCGGAATTATAGCTCTGCAAATTCTTCTTGGGACCCCAATCATACAAACGGAAATCGTTGGACAAAAAGTTTTGAACAAAGTGTATCATTTGATTCGTGGAAATGCCAGCTGGATGGGTTTCGACAATCTGAGGAAGAAGTGTCTGAAAATGGCAAGAATTGTAACAAACTTGAATTAAGACAAATGCTTTGGTTCATACCTGATTGAGATTACCAATTTCGGGACCATTCCACATTATAGCCAACGTCTTGCAATAGCTCATCATAAACGGCTTGTTACTGCAGGTAATGTCCAAAATTCTTTGTATTATTCGATTTTGTGGCAGAAAACATTGATTTTCTATCAAGGAACTACCCAGCCCGGGTGTACCGATTATGGGAGCAACGCCCACCACTTGACTCGCTGTAATATTACCCATAAAAACAACGGGGGCCAGCATATGTGATGTCTTAATCTTGGCATTATATTCCGGACGATAGGAGGCCATCACAAAGAACACTGTACAACCCTGTGAGTGACCCACATAGTGCAACGCCTCTTCGCCAGTTGTCTCGAGTATATAATCAATCATTGTCGGCAAATCGATTGATCCAATCTCATGCCAACTGAATTTCCAGAAATACGGATGCTTCACAGACATTTTCGTATTATTTCGCGAATAGATATTTCCACGTGCATTACCCAGCCACACATCGTAACCAGCATCGGCATAGTTATAGGGCAATGAATTGTCCGGCCCATTGAGCAGGAAACAATCTGAGCAACTGAACAATCCGTGCATGATGAGCACCACCGGACGAGGCCCAGCGCCATTGTTCAGCTTGGGAGAGTGGGGTATGCGAAACAGATTCAGTACATAGCCATCAGGAGTTTCCACAAAATGCGATTCGGCTGGATAGCCATCCCTTTCAATGCGCTGAGCCTGCAATAAAATGCAACGGAGAGGGCTTAGATTTGCTCTGAAGGAGAAATATGAATTACTAGCTGACCCGTCAAAAATATGACATGCCATATAAATGATTTCTAGTATGTATTTTGGTGAATATTTTGGTTGACAGTAAGAAAAATGGAGCACTCAAAGAGATGACGAAAAAGCACCCACAATAAATATCCTCAATTTTACATATTTCATTAACAAAACGGACATATTCATTGCTTGAATAAAAGTTATATAAGTTTAACCGTAATTGCAAACAGAACCAATTTATTCATGTGATTGAATGACAGATGGCGCTACGCCTTCTTTATTATGATGAAATACAAATATACTAAGGGGCGATTTCTAATCTTCTACATCTGTCACAAATTACAAATCTAAGTTTTGTTAGCTATATGGAGGATGAGAAATCGGCCGAAAATATGAAAAAAATATTTTAAAAAACTACATTGTGTATTGTCATAATGCATTGAGACGCTCTAATCACCTAGCGCTATGGAGTCTACTTTATGACCTAATCTCATTCCTACCAAATTTACACATAACATGTTATATTTCTAATCCTTTCGAAAGAGTTCGAGGACAAACACCGCTACACATGATCTTTACATATTAGATGTAATTTGTTTGTATTTAATTTCACATTTTCTTCTCATCCAACATTATTGATTACCTACCGAAGTCTTTATACGCATAAAGGGTATATCAATAAAAGGATCGAATTCATCAGAATCTAAGGCTTTGCCCAATACCGTAGTCACCGACAATATTAGTACAAGGATTTTGATCATTTTAACACGCGTCTGCCCAACCCGAAAGGTATGAAACAACTGTTTCTGAAATTGTTTGCGTATGCAAAATGCTGCAGCAATTGACAAAAAAAAAGAAATTGCTAATTTAATCTACAGATTAAAAGTCAAGTGTGTCTTTTTATACCGAGAGCAAGACACGAGTTGTTTGTTTATGTACCTAAAACTTTTGTGAGGGTATTATAATTTTGCTCAAATGTTGGAACAATCGGTTGGTTTAAGCAAAATGGCTATTGTAATGGGCATTTTTCATTACACTTCGAAGTGATGCTATTCTCGTTATGGCACTTTCTCACTTTCGACTTATGTATACTGTCTTTTCACTTACTTATTCAAGATCAGACGAATTTATAATAAAAGTAATGTTTGAAATAATATTGGTCGAAATCTTAACCTTTATGGAAAAATGTATTTGATTGTCTGCATTTCATTTTGTGCACAACTTCAATCCTATTAAGAGTACCCAAGATGCGTCTTACTGTTCTCAGCCTCCTTAAGTGGATTCGATAAGAGATAATCCAGGTAGGGTTATTTTCGAAATTTGTGTGCAATTTCGTTAAAGCAGATTATCTATGAGTGATACGATTGCAGTAGGTGTATATTTAGTAACCGATAGAGCTACTAAATTGCTTTATGGTTTAAAAAAACCCATAAGTTTCTACGTGCGTTCGAACGCAAAGCAGATTAAGATAACATACCCCCCCAAACAGGAAGACCCAAGCTATGCCAGATTGTGTTATTTATGGCATTGGCTTAGTCGATAATTGTATAAAAAGAGACCATGATTCAAATAAAGACTCATTCAGCTTCTGAAACAGAAGCTAGTCACTCACAAAGTTTGTGTGAACATTTTCTAATTAAGTCATATTTCTCTCTCTCAAGTTTGTTGTTCAAATAGTTTGATAGCGTTCAGATTGTAGATATTAAAGATCTGAGCAAAAGAAAAGCTGCGATCAATTGAATCGAACTTCATTTACCACGTTTATTAGTTAAGTTCTGCTTGCCCCTGCCCTTTCATCAATTCCTGTTGTAAGCTGAACCTTTCGTCGAAAACCCTGAACGGTTTGCATCCCTGATTAATCCAATAGTATTCGATAGTAATTTATAATTGGCCTTAACTCTTCAACTTTGCCATGACCCAGGTCTTGAAACAACTGACTCATGTGCAGCTGAAGTTAAGCTGGTGTCTTGTAAGTGGCTTTTTGACTTGGCCCATTAGGGTAAACTTGACAAGTTGTTAGCGACGCGTCGTCGTCGTCATCCAACACTTGGCCAGACACGGCATATGTGCTATGTAACTTTGATTTATGATAAGTCACGATTTAACTAAAGGCGGGTCTGCCAACTGGCTAACTTTAAAGCTGATTTTTTTGTGCAATCTTCCTCCAATTCCAGTGGGCATTTTAATTGAGCAAACAATTGGACAGTTGGCGCTCATCAGCAGCCAATTAGGCTGTTTAATTGAATTTCAAGTGGAAAGTGCCAGTTATAGAAGAAACCGCAAAGCAATTTCCAGACAATTTTCCCAAACAAGAAGAGGCGACTCTTTTGCAATTCGTCAGGCATTGCAATTTTCGCAAAAATAGTTACAGTTTTTCATCGTCTGCCTGTGCTGCTTCGACTATTTGTTGTTTTGTTTTGTGTGTGAGTGCCTAGCAATTTGAACAAAATGTATTTCCATTTCTGTTCGCTTCGACCCTGCACCACTTCACATAATTTCAATGAACCGCATTTACGTTTGGTTTATCTCTCCTTTCGCTTGCCCCTGCTTCTCAATCCTGCATATCTGACATTGGCATGACAATGACGCCACCAGCCACCGCCAGCACCGTCGATGTCAGCCCCAGCCTTGATTCTTGTTGCTCGCAGTTTGCGGCTTTTGCCATGCTTAATGCCAATCTCAATGGGGTACCCATCCACCGCCCACTTCCCTCGGCCACAATCTCCATCACTTCACCACATTACAACTCACTGACATAATACAAAAATCGCAGCAAGTCAGGCGCAACTCGTCGATACGCGCTTTTCGCGCTCCTCTGACATTCAAAGGACCAGGGACAGATCGATGCCTGCTGGGTCCCGATGGAAAATGGAAAAAGTCGTGGTAGGAGACAATAAAGAAGAAGGGCATTGATGTTTTGAAATTAGCCATTTAAAAGACTGAAATATCTAAAATTCGTACAAAGACCATAAATCAATTTAGTAGCTCTATCGCGTACTAAATATACACTTATCAATCAACGATAATCTACCAGAAATGTCACCAAAAACTTACTCGGATTATCTCTTATCGACCCCACATATCGGGACTTAAACTAGAAGAAGGCCACCGCCTTTTCAATGGGCCGAATTTTGTATACCCTTTAATAAAAGGTGATACTAATAAATTCCGTAAAGTTTATTAGTGAATTTAAGAATATCTTACAGATTTATAGATACATAGATAGATAGATTTCAGGTTTTAAACATTCATAAAGCTTGGTATCTAACCGCCTCAGCCTTTCTTCTGTTGTTTTAACAACGATTCCAAGTATTTAACATTTATACATTATGGCTATAACATTTTGCATTAAAAATCTTCATTAATTATTATTTTTGTATACAATATATCCACCTCTGTTAATCTAGGCGGATTCTTTCATTCCATTTCTCTGTAAGTACCTCGACTTCTGTTAGTGTGAAGAAATCTTCTTAAGTGAGTAAATTCACTTTAAAATAATCTTCTTCGAGGAATAATTCACCAATATTTTCTTACTGTCTTAGAAAAATATTAAGTATTTTCCACATTTCTATAAACAGTCTTCCAACGGCAGTTAAGCGTTTAAAGCTTGAGATCTAGAAGGCTAAAAAATACATTAAAATCAATCTTGAAATGTTTCCTTTTATAGGACTAAGTTGAGTTTTGATAAGCTTGGCAATGCTAAAAATTGTAATTGTAATGGTAATTTAAATGGAAGTTCTAATAATAAATGTAATTGGAATTGTAATGGTAATTGTAATGATAAATGTAATGCGAATTGTAATGGTAGCTGTAATGGTAATTGTAGCTTACAGCTCTGTTCCAATACTATGAATGTTTTGCTCGAGCAACATATTATACCCTCTTCAAGTGTATCAAAAAAAAAAAAAAGAACTTCTGGCTAAAGTATAAAATGACATTTACACTTGACTTGTAATCAATAGATTAGATTAGCAATTACTTTTTGCTAATCGCTGCAACGTTTTGTGTCATACGAAAAAGTGCTCAGAAATAGTCTTTCCACACACGTCGGCTTAAGGAGACGCAAATGAAAATGATCAAGATCCTTGTACTTTTATTGTCTGTGACTGCGGTTTTTGGCAAGGCTGTAAATTCTGATGAATTCGATCCTTTTATTGATATACCGTTTAAGCCAATAAAGACGTCGGTAGGTGATCAACAATTTAAGATAAAAAAACCTCAAGGAATTAATTTTAATTAGAACAAAAAAGTGCAAAACTAAATACAAAAGAAAGGCATAACACAAAATTCCGGCTTCAGCGGTCAGTTATGTGAAAAATCAGCATCGGTTTGTCCTGAGTTGAGTGAAATTATATAAAGGTGCAAACAGTCCATCATATTGCCTATATATGTCTCATGGACGTTCAGTCTTATCTTATCTAATCTAATCTCTCTCAAACGATTTTCCAAAAATCGAAATTATTTAGGAGATATAGGCAATTTGGTGAAGTGAGTCATTTCTAAACTAAAGTTAAATGAAAAGAAAAAAAACGGCGAAAATAATCCAATAGCAGTCTAATCATTTGTCGATTTGGTTAAACGATTGGGTTTCTTTTTACAAAAACAAAATATTTTTACAAGTTGTAAGTAATTTTCTCCATATTAACATAACTAAGGCCCGGTTTCAAATCATCTACAAAGCTGCTATGTGTCAGAGAAACATAGGAACGAACTAACGACCTTTTGCATAGCAGGCACACACACCACCCGCTGTACCACAACATCGAAAGTGTATGCTCTTCAAAATCCGATAAGAATTCTAGTCTTAAGCTAGGCTCCTTTCAGTTATCCGAAATGCAATTTTAAAGCACACCAAAAATCTAAGCTATCTTCTTATGCTCTTCTTACATTTACATTTTATTGCAGGCCCAACGCATTGAATCGGATGGCTATCCAGCCGAATCGCATTTTGTGGAAACTCCTGATGGCTATGTACTGAATCTGTTTCGCATACCCCACTCTCCCAAGCTGAACAATGGCGCTGGGCCTCGTCCGGTGGTGCTCATCATGCACGGATTGTTCAGTTGCTCAGATTGTTTCCTGCTCAATGGGCCGGACAATTCATTGCCCTATAACTATGCCGATGCTGGTTACGATGTGTGGCTGGGTAATGCACGTGGAAATATCTATTCGCGAAATAATACGAAAATGTCTGTGAAGCATCCGTATTTCTGGAAATTCAGTTGGCATGAGATTGGATCAATCGATCTGCCGACAATGATTGATTATATACTCGAGACAACTGGTGAAGAGGCGTTGCATTATGTGGGTCACTCACAGGGTTGTACAGTGTTCTTTGTGATGGCCTCCTATCGTCCGGAATATAATGCCAAGATTAAGACTTCACATATGTTGGCACCACCTGTTTTTATGGGTAATACCACAACGGGTATAATAGTGAGCACTGCTCCGCTGTTCGGTACACCTGGATTGGGAAGTTCTTTTCTGGAAAATCAAGTTTTTCTGCCACAGAATCGAATAATACAAAGATTTTTGGATGCTACCTGTAGCAATCAGCCGATTATGCTGGGCTATTGCAAAACGTTGGCTATATTATGGAATGGTCCTGAAATTGGTAATCTTAATCAGGTAAGCATCAACACAATCCCTATCACCTTAATTGTGTATTTCTTCAAATCAATACATACTAAAATGTTTGCCATTTTCAGACACTTCTCCCTCAAATAGCCGAAACCCATCCGGCTGGCATTTCCACAAATCAAGCAATGCACTTCATTCAGTCGTACGTTTCCAACGAATTCCGCTTGTATGACTGGGGTCCCAAGAGGAATATGAAATGTTATAATTCCGAAGTGCCACCATCATATGATCTATCACAAATCACTTCCAAATTGTACTTATACTATGGACTAGCCGATGAATCGGCCAATGAGAAGGATGTTATGCGATTGCCAGAGCTCTTGGCCCAGCCACCTGTAATTCATAAAATTGAAAATCCAACATGGGGACATTTGGATTTTATTTTTGCCCTTAAAGTAAAAGAAATTATCAATGATTTGGTAGTGGATTATAGCATGGACTTTGATGCTGATGTCGATACAAATTAATCGAAAATAAGATGGGAAGTCATTGAAATCAATTGTGTTCATTTTAATTTGATGCAAGGGAGGGGGAAAGTTCACAAAAAGGGTAACCATCTAGTCTTAAGTTTCCCAACTGATGTTCCTTAAGTATTTTAATTTTAAATGCTTTTGTATTTGTGTCAGCAACTACGGAATATGCTTAAAACACTTTGCAGTGAAAATAAGGTTTAGATTTATGTTTTAAATGGACGCCAAACTGAGAGAAGTTGTTTTTCCCATTGCTTTACTACTTTTCCAAGTTGTTGAATTTATGTGCGCGCACATTTTTCACACGCACGCATATCCTGGCCAGGATGGGTACTTCTTCACTAAAAGCGCTCGAAAGCTCAAAAATTTGTAACAATAGCTGCATTTTATTATTTATATATATTGCGATTTATGCTATGCTCACAGTGGGATGTGTAACAGTGTAAGTGAATTAGGCAAAGACCAGTTAAAAGCATAAATAAATAATGCAAATCCGTTAAGATATCAACCAGGGAGAGTTATAATGAAAATCGTGAGCATTTCCCTTTAAGGTTAGTAAAATTAACAAGGAAACAACCAGGTAATCAATTATTCAATCCGAATAAATCATTTCGGTATTCGGTTCCGTATTGGTTCTTGGGCAGATAATAGTTCCCACAATTTTTAAGTTTTATTGCCAGCACTTTAGGTCTTAAAACTCATCAGTGCACTGAACCGACCCGTTTCGCTTTGTGGTTTGCGGTTCGGTTCAGCAACTTTGCCAATTCTGCGGTTTATTAGCCAGAGTAACCGGTTCGATATCGTGTAGGTTCGGTTGGGTGCAGAACCAGTTGAAAACCATCCATTTACCGCTTTTGGGCTTTTGATTAAAACGGCACCAATAGCTTGTGAAGGTGACCGGGCGTGTAATTTTCTTAAAGTAACAGCTTATTTATTAGATGTTCCGAGGCGGAACAGCAGAAACACAAACTATGCTTTGCACCACACCCTGCCACAGTAGACAGGAATAATCCTGGATACTTTTACGATGTATAAAAAAAAAAGAAAAGACACAGTAAACCAGACTCACAGCCAGACTTACTAACTTTTGGTCATATTTTACAATTTATTGTGCTTGTCAATTGCCAGCAGGAAAATATTCTGTATACGATTTGAATATACATTCACATGAGAAAAATGCAGATTTATTCTAGTGGAAATATTGTCATTTTGATATCGCATATATTTATTTTTATACACTTTGTGAGTGAAAGTCAACAGCGACAGCGGATGGAAAACTATTGGAGTACTAATCTAGACTTCAACCAAATACGTCAAACAAAATATTAATAGACTTGAACTTCTAATTTATCATCAAAGCCAGCGGAGTAGTCAATAATAAGTTAAAGTTCTTGACTTTAATTTTAAGAGTTTAGTTGAAAATCATAGAGAGTGTTTCTTTATAAGCTTTCATTACAAATCAAATTAAACTACCTTTATTGATTTAAAATTTCGTATTCACTGCACTTATACCTCTCTCTTTCTGTGAACATTTTTCTTTTTTTTGTGTTCATCTCCTTTCAATTTTGTCAACTTTGTTGACGTATTTCAACTTTCTTTTCATGCTGCGGCTTAACTTTGGGGGCAAATCCCGTAAGCACCTTAATCAAAGTCAAACAATCGAGTCTTTTGGCATTATTTCACCTTTGCGCTAGCTTTACAATGACAAAAGCAACTACGATATTCTCCATTTTTGTACAACTGTGACTTGGTCTAGCTGTCTACCGGTTTATGCCCATAGGGCGGCTTGCACCGCAAAAAAAAATTACATTTTAGTGTGCATTTTGAGCCTTATGTTGGTTTGTGGTCACCTTTAAGTGTTAGCTTCTTCAACAATCGTACAAATCATTTCCCGCTGCAGTCGCCTCTCTCACTAGCTACTGGCGTCAGGTGTTAAATATATCTTTTACACTTAGCCATTCTCTTGTGTCTTTGGCCTCCTTGGAGCTGTTTGAAATCAGCTATTTTTATGTTTACATTTTAGTGTCTGCTACTGTCATCACTTTTGGTGTTATTAATCCATTTATAGCCAATTTAAACTTGTATTATTTGAACGAACCATTTGAAAGTAAACAAATAATAAGACAAACCAAGCACAAACAAAACATTTTGACACTTGGCCTTAAATTAATTTCAATATTTTATTCATTTAGTTTTATCTGCCATGTCCAATGAATTAATGGCCATTTCACCAATTATAAAACTTGCAGAAACATATAGATGTATGTATATATACATATAAATGGTTTTGCCACATTCAGCAACCCCAAAAAAATGGCATAAATATTCAATTGGGTATGTAAATTATGTAATGGCCTATGCAAATAAATAATGTTTGTAATATTTGTGTGTCGAAGCCCCAACTCCAAGCTATTATTATTATTATTATTTATGCACGAGCTTTATTAAGATAAAACAAAGAAGCAGGCACAAAACCAAATTCAAAAAACTCACGCATTGTAAATTAGACACGCGGGGGTATAATAATTCAGGAAATGGCAAACAAAGTTGTCAGCAAAAAAGACGACATAAAAATAGAAAACCAAAATGCAAACGTTTTTCAAAGACATTTAATGACCCACTCGCTGCCCCAAAACACTTTCATTTGTAGCTCATTAAAATCATAATGACAGAATTATTATCATCATCATCATTATCATCTGGGCCCAAGATTCGCAATACGCCAAGTTTTTGGGTCATAAATCATGGTAGGTTTGAACTTCAACGGCTGTGGCTTCAGCAGCGACTTCTCTCATTACGTTTGACTGAATGAATTTTAATGGTTTATTAGCGATTGCGTAAATTACAAATTAATTGTTTGATAAATGCTTGAAATGCGACGAGTCGGCAACTAAAGTTGTAACGGTAATTGATTTGAATTATATTGTCATTGACATGGATACGGTCTTAGCAGGAGATAGATGAACGGTAAGTGTTTTTAGGATTGACCGCCAATGAAATATGCTTCAACCTTTTAGATGTCCTTGCAGGGTTCTCTTAGCCGCTTCTTTTAAGATCGCTGGGGGAATTACTCCCTTTCCGACCAGAATTCAAATTAAAGGCGACTGCATCAGACAAAATCGTATAAATATATTTAAACCAGGGATGCAACCCGGTTCTGAACCGAACCGAGCCGCTTGTTCCAGCAAACCGAACCGGCTTCCTTACAGAATTGCTGAACCGAAAACCACAAAAAAAATGGTTCGGGTCGGTTCAGTTCTCTGACGAGTTTTAGCGGGAATACCTTTCCTCTAGCCAATGATTTTGATTGATTTGGGAATTTAAATCTTTTCCCGAAGATAGTTTTATACTCTGTACCGTAGGTACATAGAGTATTATAAGTTTGTGCAAAAGTATGTAACATGCAGAAGGAATCATCTTCGACCCTATAAAGTATATATATATTCTTGATCAGCAGCCACAGCCGAGTCATTTACGTCATGTCTCAATTTTGGCCACGCCCCCACAACTTAGAAAAACGTCATATCTCCCACAGTTTTCAAGATAGATACCTTGTTCCTTCTAGACATACTTAGTTGTCAAGAGAACTTATCGATCCGCCAAAGAACTGGAGAAGATCGTTTTCGAGTTGTGATCAAAAGACTGGTTGGTACAGAGTATGTTATAGTCGGGCTTGACCGACTTTCTTTCTTGTTTATTAAGTTTTTAACCATAAAGTCTAGTACACCGCTCAGCAGAAAGCTCCTCGATGGTTTTGTGTGGTTTTTCCATAAGATCACTCACATATTTCTGATGTCAATTTTACCTTACTGCTTCAATTTGTGCTAAGTTCATAAAAAATGTACCAGTAAGTTGGGTTATTGTAAAAATTTGTTTTCAAGATGTCAGTTCTACGGTCTTTGGCTCACAGCCGGGTGTTGTTGAAAAGACTAACAAACTGAGCAGATAGAGCTCTGTCCATTTGGTCGTTTATTGGTTTCTGTTCGACTTATAACAACTTATTTGATATTTTCGCCCAGCTTTTCCTTTCCACCTTTCATTCGTTTTTCTCTCAGTGAGTCTGAATATGGTACAATCCAAAATCACCCGCATATCAAGCCGTTTCTCTTACCCCACCTCAGGCCACATTTCAATGCGGCGATAATTACTCCATTTAATCCTAGTATGTACCCACTCCCAGCTAAGACTCTGGTTGCCAATCAGCTGGTGCCTTTGCATGCGCATAAATTAACAAAAAGCATCAACAAATGTGTGTCAACATTCCAACTAAATATTCAAATTCAATAAAGGTGCGGGCACTGAAGAAGCCCAGTAGACCCAGACTCCTCTGACTTGGAAAAGACAATAAAATGAGCAAACTAAATGACCAAAAAAAAACACACACACACACAGAGAACGGGATAAAAAAAGTATAGAAAAAAAGAACAAAATTCTATGCAGTCGCTGGGAATATTTAATGAATACTGAATGAGAATGAGAGTGCACACACAGAACTCGAATACCAAATGGGTTAACTTACCTATAACGGGTTCAATCCATAGATGTTTGGGGTGGGGCCGGTGTGGGGGCCCAACCAGTTTGCTGCATTCTAAATGACTTTTGTTGGAAATTTGTATGAAAAGCTTATTGATTTTAATATGAAATTAGCAAAGCGGAAGAGAGCAGCGCACTACACCAACTAAAAAAAAGAAAGAAAGAAACTAAATTAAGTTCATAATGAGTTGAAGTGCTAATGTGGTTTAAAGTTAAATGAACTTTAGTTGACCTACAGCACAAAGTTAATCAAAAATGAAAATGTAGATAAAATGTAAATTAAAAATTTTTAGGGTAAATGAACTGGAATTGTTTTCCAAACGAAGAGAAGCTAAGCAGTAGGTGACACAGATGATAGTGTTATGAAATATATTTACAAGAATTATATAAGTGTAACCAATCATTAAAATCTTCTTTGAACACTTCACAAGTTTGTGAGTTTAATGGAATTTTGTTATTTTTTTAAATTAAATGAAAATGTATGACAAAGTACACCCCAATTGAAACTAGGTCCGGCACCAAAAATCAGCACAAAATTAAACTAAATTCAGTTTGATTATAATAATTTGATAAGCTGGTTTATATTTTAAAATGCTAAAATTGTACTAGTTCCACCTATATTTGTGTGTGTCAATTGTTTGTTTGTTTACGAACGTGTTTTTGGCATGAGCCTAACGTGTGGAGGGAAGCGACACAAGTGCCCAAGTAAATTGTCCCGACTCGCATGCGTAACGCTTGAGTAAAGGCGCGAGGGAGGGAAATTACAATGCGAAACTCTTTTGACCAGCCGGGCATATCAACAGTTGGCCATGTCTGGTCTACCTCAACCAAAGTGTTGTTTGTGTTTTGGTGTGTGTGTGCTATAAGTTATAACACCCTCTGCCTTTCTCACTTTTTTCAAAGCATTGTCTTCGGGCCGCTTTTGTCTAACTGCTACATAATATCGCATACTTACGCACTCGCCAACTGTTATTGTATTTCGTTTTGCTTTGACAACTCTCTTTTTTAATAACTTTATTGCCAAATTGCCTGCATTTATGCTTTTATATTAAATTACTTAATTATATTCCATTTTCAATGTGCACAAGCTGGACAAACAAAACGCCATATTTCATGCATTTTTTTTTTGTGTCTAGCTTGTTACCATAATTGAAATTATTCATAATTGATTTTAACTCTAGTTTACCATTTATTCAGGCTAGTTTTTTTTTTTTAATGCCACTTAATGTGTCTGTTTGGTTTACTGCCACTCTTAATCACACACACTGTCAGGGCCAAAAGAGTTCAATGAATATAAAAATACGAAACACGCCACAGCTACAAGTGCAAGTCAAGTTTTTACAACTCTCATACTGACTGATGTTACTTACACTTATTATCCTTTTAATGCCGTAAATCCTTGCATTATATGTAGTTTTGCTTAATGGAATGGCGCGAAGTAAGGCACGAATGCGATTTGAAACTCTTATAAATGTTTTGTATAAGAGTTGGAATCAGTCTACACCGAACATGTTTGATGTTGGACAGCTGCTATGGCAGGCTAGGCTTGGCAGGTTAGTGGAAGATGGCTTAGCAGAATTTACCACAAGTTGGAAAATGAAGAACGTCGGTCACCGTCTAACGGGCGGAGAAGAATAAAGCAGCGAAGGGAGCCGTTTTTTTAATGGACGTATGAGTTCCTAGTTGCTGAAGCTATTTAAATTTAATTAATGTCTTAAGTTTCTGTCAGCACTTAGACATTTTGGTTAAGGCAAAAGCTTACGGTTACCAATCTACATTTCTTCTTGTTATCATTCAAAGGTCCCCTGAATAGGTTTTGATTTTGGCAGATAAGCCTACTTCTTACATATAAAAATTGTACTAGACTTGAAACATTTCATTATTTCTTTCCCAAAACGAAGCTTTAATTATCAAAAAAATTATTTTCCAGCAAACAAATATGAAATCAGTTATAAAGATTATTAAAAAATTGACTAGAGTATCTTTTAGTATCTTTTTAGTACAGTGGGACTTGGGTTCGAGATATGGTTCGATAAATATTTGTACATGATCCGGCTGAACCAAAAAAAAAATCGATCCGAACCGGTTTTGTGTGATTCAAATCAGGTCCGGCTCGTTACATGACTAAATTCAGTTTAAAAACTAAAAAGAATTGTTCACAGATGAACGCTTGTTCCACAACTAAGTTGTAGTTTCATCATAGAAACTGATCAACTAAGCTCTTCATATTTCCTCAAATAAATTAATATCATTTTGCCAATCTTAAGAACTTTCCAACTTGCTTGGGCATAACAGTGCTGACTTATAGGGTGCAAAAACCATATTTAATTTTGTCAGAAAAGAGTATTTTCCACGCGTCAAGGCGAGCAGTTCAACGTCCGACTGTTATTAAGATAGACAGCACTCATGGTCCATCACAGAAATAATAAGTTCCACATCGAGAATTTCCCTGAAATTCGCTTGTATGGGCTATGCATAAACCAGAGTCTGTTAAAATTTCACTTAAAGCACTCTTTGCACTAAAATCACATACCATAAAAATGCAGATACTTTGTATTTTTTTTTTTTGAGTATCATCTTAAGCAATCAATTATTATAATTATTACTTGGTTTAACATTTCCCTCGTTTTAATTGCAAATTTGTTAAAAGAAACACCAAAAATGTTGGACTAACAACAATTAGTGACCGCTTGGAATTGCTCAAGACGGCAAAACATCTTAAGGTGCCAAGAAGGTTGCAAAAATCATCCAAGCTGAAGCAACAGCAGAAACTTGAACGTAATGCATGAGCAGCGTTAAGTGCTGCCCGTTAATGAGGAGCATAAGCCGATGGAGAAGAAGACTTTCAGATGATGGCCAAACAACCGCTGCAGATTACTTAGTTTTTGTGGATGAACGGCAGAAAATAATAATCAAATGCTGAAAACAATTCCAACATGCACATTTCGTACATTCGAGTGATTCGTAGTTGTCGTTTATGGAGCACATGCTACCAAACGGTGGAATAATTAAAAGTTGGTTAAATGCTGGAAGTTGGGGGCTGAAATGCAACACGATGAAGCCGCGATGCGAAACAACCGCACCTAATTGGTTTTGCATGAGTTAGTGGGAGATGGTGATGGAGGGAGCGGTGCAAACACATTTGCGGCCTAAGTGGCAAAAAAAGTATCAAAGCATTAAGAGGCAAGCGATGTTTTTGCAACCAGGGCCAATTTGTTCGACACACGAAAACAATTTGCTGGACAAATTTTTGGTCCCATCAATTGCAGTCGGCCAAAGTAGAGAGCAAAATTTTCAATATTGATATGGGAAATGGCAGCAGAATGATCGAAACAGTTGGAGAATGGCTATTATGTTCCTGTTTCAAATTTTATGGGTGAGAATTGATGATCTAGTGACAATACGGATGAGTGGTTTGGGATTGTACCTAGGAAGGTTAGGAAAAAAGTAATGGCTGCTAACATTCAGATTGTTGTTAAAGAACACTATTACATTATTACAAAATATCGAGATTTAAAAGTTCAATCTGCTAAATCTTTAGATAAGTATGCTTTACCTGCAAGCCGAAGAGCAAAAATGGGTAAACTAAAGTCCTGCAAATGTATGTAGCAGGCAGAAGAAAGCTTCTACGATCCCATAAAGCAGATATATTGTTCTATATTCTTGCTAGTCAGTCCTCACCTAACTCATATTGTACTGTATTCATTGTACATACATGTTAATGCTCTGTTAATTAACATAAGGGAAGACACATTTAATTTACTTACCCCTGTTGTAAAATCTAAACTTATTTATATTGCAACAAATTTACAAGACAATGGTCCTCAGAGTGTTTGCACTTCGTTGAGAAAGCCACATCTGAACCAAATGGAACTTTCAATGTTCAAGCAAACACCCAAGCCCATCCAAATGATTGCCTACCATTGAATTTCAAGTGAATGAAAATCAATTTCCATGGTATTTGTATAATTGTATCTTACAGCCGGTTGCTGCAATTGATTTGTGGTTCAAAGAAACTTTTAAATTAGATTCACCAGCAAAAACAGCATTGGATTGACCCTCAGCCCTCAAGTTCAGTGTGACCATTCGAGTAATGAGGTCCCAGCAGAGCTAGAGGTTAGTTTTACTGTTCGGTTATGGCTGTTTGCGGGCTCCTTGGCATAGTTGGAAGGCGTTAACGTTTACTCGGGCTATTTCATTTTCTTGGTCGTCAAGGTCGTCAATGAAGCTGTTGCCAAAATGGCAAGCAAGAAAATCGTGAAAAAATAACCGGCCGAATGAGGCAAGACTCACTTGAAATGAATACAACGAGTTGCGGCGAGTTGCATAATGCGCGCGTGCAAACATGATTTGGTGAATCGTCAAAAGAGTCATCACCCCCCCATCCCCGCCAACTTCAAATAAGTCATCTTCACATTTCGGCCTATAGTGTGTATCAAAATATTCGTGCAGGCATAAATCTTTGGTGGCGCGTCTGACATAAAATATATTTCAACTCTTCATAATAAATTCAGACACAACAAAAAACATTTAATTGTTGACTGTTGTCCGACTTTGGTTAGGGCTGCGCTGCGGTTCGGTGCAGCTTTGTGCCAACAACAACAACAAAAGCTGCAACAATGACTGCACAGTCACAACTTCCGTTTGTCAATTTTCCGTTGCTTTTGACTCGAC
This sequence comes from Lordiphosa andalusiaca, assembly GCA_035044965.1. Taxonomy (NCBI): domain Eukaryota; kingdom Metazoa; phylum Arthropoda; class Insecta; order Diptera; family Drosophilidae; genus Lordiphosa; species Lordiphosa andalusiaca. Next base: position 1,578,699 of record JAWNNM010002032.1, on the reverse strand, counting down.
TTTGGATTTGAGTTTGCAATTAATTTCGCACTTTCTGTGTGTTGAGAGGTTTTCATTAACGCAGATAACTTTGTCTGTTTGCCAGTTGATTATTTCTAAATGAAAAACAATGAAAATTAATTCAGAGAATTTCCTTGCAAATTGAAACGAAATGTTTTTAAATTGCTTGCGCTTTGACATCCATAGGGGATCTACTAAAGATAAAGGTAATTGTTTCCAATCAAATGTCAACGTTATTTGTTTATATATTATATTTATATCCTTAAATCCTGTTACCCAATTGACCTGGCAATTGCATCAATTCCCCATATCAATACATCAATCATTCATATCGTTATTCGGCCAAATGTGTTAAATGCATGGAAATATTGAAAATGGAATGCACTCATTATCATTGATTATTATTATTACTATAAACTTGCTTTGATACATATATTTCAAAAGGCGAAATTAATTATGCTGTTACCAATTGAATTAAATGCCAGACAATTGTACAGACCGTTTCGTTTGGCGTTCAGTTTTGCGCTTCAATTAACGGCACCAACTGCCGGCAGAGAGAGGCACTGAATCAGAAGCAGAAACAACAGCCGCTGGCAGACCCCCCCCCCCAAAAAAAAATAGTAACATTTTCAGAGTGTGAGTGTGAAAATGCTTGCAATCGTAAATTTTGTACAATTTGAACTCGAAAGTCGTTAAATGTAACACAGGCGGCCACAGAGTCAGGCCAGGGAATGTGATAGAGGATGCACCGCACACTCACCACCATCCCCATCTCGAGAACCATTCATGAAAGCCAAAACGAGGGAAATTGGGTCAGTGAGGCATACTGGAAGGCAGAGGAGCAATAGAAATGGTTTGCAATTGGTAACACTGCAAGTGAGCAGGGAGAGGTAAGTGAGATGAGCTGTTGGCGGTGGGATGTGTGCGCGTGCACCTACATATCGTTTTAACGGCACCCAGAGACTGCAAAATAGCAAAGTGAATTGCAAAAATTTTTGCCCATTGAAGAAAATGCGTTTTAAGCGTAATAAGTAAATTTACGAAAAGTTGCTGTGGGGGTATGCACTTGAAGGGTAGGAGTTTCTTTTTTAAAAGGTTTATATAGGGTTATACACTCAGAAAAAGGAAGGACTGTCAGAGTTTTAGTGCGAATTACTATGGGTTTGCATTTCAAATTTCGTGCACCAAACAGAAAGTAAAAGGTAACCCTACCTTTCTTTGGACTTCCTACCCTATTTTCAAGATCGAATCAGAATTAAATCATGAATTTTAGAACTGCTTGGACTTAGATGAAGACGTGATTTGTACACAGAGAAAAATAGGATATTACAAAATATCCAGTATCCAAATTGAAAGGATATGTCTTAAATATCTTTTTAATCATACAACGGAGCTTAAAATCATCCAAAGGATTAAAAAAATGATGAAAATTTCGATGATTTAGCAGCACCGCTGAATGATTAAAAGGATATTTAAGACATATCCTTTCCAAATGGATCTTTTTTAGATCTTTTACTATTCTGTGTGCTTAAATAGTTATAAAAGTTAGCTTTTTAAGATTAAAATTGAAATGAGTTGAATGAACTGAGCTTATACCCAGGGAATAGTTTCCTATATTTCTGGGAAGACGCAATCGAACCTAACCCGAACACCAAACCAGAAACTATATTTCTTAAAATATTATATATATTTAGGTCGACTATAATCAAATAAAACTGAGCTCAAAATCACGCAGGGGATTTTACTTGAATGGGTGACTTGCTGTAGTGTTCCTCGAAGTACCCAAGTACATATAGAAAAAAAGGATATTACAAAATTTACATGATTTCTATATCCATTTGGAATGGATATATTTTAATATCTAATTTTGGATTTTAAAATATACATTTTTAGATTTTCAAATATCCATTTTTATACCCTTGCAAAGGGTATTTTAATTTTGCCCAGAACGCATAGAAATATTCATTTCCGACCCCATAAACTATATATATTCTTGATCAGGGTGACGAGCTGTCCGTCTGTCTGTCTGTTTCTACACGAACTAGTATATCAGTTTTAAAGCTATCGGGCTATCGGGCTGAAATTTTACACAGAATCTTCTTTTTGCTGCACACTACTAATATGTCGGAACCGGATCGGATGACTATATCTCATAGCTCCCATAGGAACAATCGGTCGGAAAACTAGTTTTAGTGAGAAATCCTTTTTTTCTTTTCGATGGAAACGTCTCCAAACTTTGTAATCGTAAGTTTTCTATGTTTTTTTTTATAATTCTACCAAGTTTTATTAAAATCGGACAACTATATGGTATAGCTGCCATACAAAAGATAGGTCTGAAAAACAGTCTTAGTTAGAAAATTTTTTTTGTTTTTAATGCTAGCATCTTGCAAATTTGTATTTTTTCGTTTAACATGATTTCACATAACTTTACAAATTTTTGGCCAAATCGGATGACTATATCATATAGCTCCCATACGAACGATCGATGAAAATATTTAAGCGAGCACTTGCAAGGGTATAAAAACTTCGGCACAGACAAAGTTAGCTTAGCTTTCTCGTTTTGTGTCTTAATGGTCGACGAGTATAAATACTAAAAATAAATTTCATATCTTTTTTATCTTTCAGAATATATATATATTTCATTTCTCTCACTTAAAAAAATGAAATAAATTTCAATGCCACTAACAATTATGCGATAGGTAAAACTGTCTGGTCGGTAACTCGAAGCGATGCCCACGGACATTGCAAATAGTCCATATTACGTACGACTCCACCCACTAACTGCTCCTCAAAACTGTTTTCATTTTAGAGCAAAGAAAAATAAAGCTGAAAATGTTTGCATTTTGTTTCACCAAGTTGTGTTTGCTTTTGAGATAACAGTTTATTTAGTTCTCTCCCACTACTACTATGTACTTTTTTTACCCATCTTCAGCTTCTGTTTGCTTTATTTTTTTTACTACATTATTTTTACAGTTATCACGAGTGTGTGTGTGTGTGCGTGCGAGGGATTTATTGTTTTCCACGGGCATTTTAAGCTGATATTAAAGCATAGAAAATCATTTTGGCTGAAAGATGAAAACTGTAAAAGCTACTTGCACTCTCGCTGCTCTCAAGAGCCATTCATCCTTATTTCGCAGGAAAGGCGGACACTTAAAATATAATAAAAATGCCTTGAAGCTTAAGTAGTATAGTGGTTGTAGTAGGATGAAACTGAGAAAGCAGGAGGCGAAATGCATGCTTTTTTGGGTAAAATAAACTAGAGGGTTGGCGAAACGGGCTTGAAAAGTTACGAATGGTGTTTAAGTCCAGCAGATCTTAGTTTCAGTATTGCAACTTTTAGGTCTAAGCAGTAGGAATAACTGAATTTATAATTTATGGGCATGTTTCAGTTCTTCCCATTAAACTCAGCCACCTGAAATCAGCTAAGGTCATGATGTAGTTGGATAGGTCGGTGCTGAATCTATGTCTGAAACTCGTAGTAGGAATGCCATGAATTTAGTACCAGCCCTTCCATTTCAGGGCAGGTTCAGCTATATTTTGGTACTGAGCCGGCAAAAAGGGAGTAGAAATGCATGAAATTACAACAGTGCAAAAATCTACACAGAAAATTTAACAGTAAGCCGAAAAAAGCCTTTGCATATGTGTGTGTACTCATTTAGCCTTATTGTAACGGGTTCTTCCGCTTGAGAGCATTGAACTAACTTTTTAAAATTTTTTAAAAAAGATGATACATGATGATACGTTATACCAAAGATTTATAGATATTATAGATGACGCATGTGGAGCAAATCTAATATTGGTAGCCAATGTCAGCTACCAGGAATAATCGCGTTTTCTTTTACTTGCGTCATATCTATTAATCTTTGGTTATACATACAAACTTAGCAGGCTTCAAACAACATTTTGTCTCTTCTGATTTCCTAAATGTCGCTTAAAGGACATTCTAAGACATTCAAAATGGGTTTGCACTCACTTCATGCTTTCAATGATCAATTCAAGAGAAACGAAACCACGCAGTCTAAAATTCCATATTTGGAATGAAATTCGTATCTAGTTGAAGTGGTTTATCTGGCCGTGTCATTGCCAAATACTTTCTGGCCATGACTGAAAGGACATGCTCTATTTCTCCAAAAAGATTTTATTTTTTGTCGCCCACGAATTGACACTTGAATTCAAGCAAAACTCAAACACGTAGACACAACGCTAGATCCTGGGCTATATATAATATGGTTGGCAAGGACATCCACAGCGCATAATTTTTTGTGTGTGCTCTCGCACTCACACAAACAGGCAAGTAAACAAACAGAGCAAACAAATGTAAAATGTAAAATGTGGGTGCAAAACGCTTGCTAGTGGCAAGGTTCAAGGACAACTGTGCAACTGTTCAGCCATGTTGGCATCCCACATGCATAATTTGCGGCCTGTAAGATCTGTGGGCAGAACACAAAATTCATTAAAGTAAAGTGAGCTGTAGAGCCTGTGGACAGGCTGGACCAAATGCCCAGGGTCATCATTCAAGATTTGAGCAAAAGCCTGCTTAGCAGGTTGCACAATGAATATATCACGTATACGTCAAGTTTGACACTTTTTCCCAAATGGAAAAGTGTTCTGGAAGTTGTGTTCTCCAAAAATATTTGTTACAAAGAGGAGTTAGAAGGAAGATGTCGCCTTGATGATGCAATGCCTTTAACAAATTTTATATTTGCATTGAGAAATACTTGAACATGATTCTTTGTGTTCCTTAGGAACCGTTTGGGCATACCTGATCAAGTAATTTTCATGTTGTTCTGAGGATTTGCTATTTGAGTGGTTTGAGATTAAAGATCTGGTTGCTACTCCAAATTTTACATAAACAAGTCTTGACATGCTGTTCTCATCTTAACTTTCCAATTGTTATATGGCACATTTTCGATTTTATCAAACTTAAGTTGAAATACTTCTTTGGAATACCACCTCGTACCTTACTTATACCTTGATTCTCGCTTAATACATAATCAAATGCCTCACATTTCTTCTTTTTTTTTTGCCACATTTCACGTTATGTTACACAAATCGCCCCCTGTCTGGGCACAAATAAAGCAATAAATCAGTGAAATACAATACATCACCTGTGGCCCAAAAAAAAAACAGAACGAAGGAGACCCACCCAAAATCATCATCTCTACCTCTCTCCAATTTCTGGCTCCGTTCTCGTTGGCTGCGGCTGCTGCTGCTGCTGTTTTTGCTGTTTTGCCTCTCATAAATTATGCGAGCTTTTCATTTAAGTCATAAGAAAAATGACATATTTTGACTCTGTCCAGGGCAAAGATTTAGCTAAGGCCAAAGGTTAATATTTTGAATTTGTGTGTGTGTGTGTGTGTGTGTGTGTGTGTGGGGGTTGCCTTTGACTATTTATTAGCTTCTCTTTTTTGCAAAAATTTAATTAATTATGCTTTAAACTAGCTTGTCAAAAAAAAAAAGCTGATTAAATGCAATTTTCCCATTTCAAAGCGGCTTTGGTTGCTCATTTTTGGTCCTCTAAGAGTTTGCATCAAAGGAAGCTGTTTGACTAACAAGCTTTTTTGTTAGTATATAGTTCAACTAAATAAGAAATTTTAAATCAATTTTTGGGGGTGTTTATTGCGAAAAACGAAAACGATATTTGGGACTAAGCGTCCGCTGCAATTTACATAGGCGAAAGAAGTGAATGCGTGTGGGCAGGCAAGCCAATGCAGACGTCGATTGCTGCTGCCCAAAATGCAAGTTGAGAGAGTAGAAGAGAGCGATAGAGCGAGTTGCAGTTAGATTGCGGCTTAGGCAAATACAAAAGATCGAGAAGGCGAGCAGCGCAGTGGCGGCCGCATACGAATGACAATATGTTTGCTTGTTTGTGTTTATAGGCAACCGTGGGCAATATGCAAGTAAAAAACAATGAATTTTATCTACGTTAATTTGCGCCACGGTATTAATTAAAATTATTATGTAAGTTATTTAGGCTGCGTGACCCGACATACTCCCCCCGTTGGAAGTACGGCTTTCAACATCATCCGTAAGGGGCAGCAGACACAACTTGTTGACGGCACGCTTAGTCATTCCAGTTGGAGTTTTCAGCACAGCTACTCGGGATACGCCATCTCCTCCAGAAATTAGCTCGACCACTCGTGCTAACGGCCATTTCAAGGGTGGCAGATTCTCGTCCCTGACCAGAACCACATCGTTGACAGCCAGGCCAGGCTTTGGAGTACGCCACTTGGAGCGCTGCTGCAAGAGCGTCAAGTACTCCTCTCGCCAACGGGACCAAAATATTTGTTGCAGATAGGCAACACGCTGCCAGCTGTCCAAGCGGTTGAAATTCAGATGCGTAACATCAGGCTCAACAAAGGTCGCAGGCGGACCACCATTCAAAAAGTGCGCAGGCGTCAGAACGTCAAGATCAGCAGGATTTTCTGAAATTGAGACTAAAGGTCTGGAATTAATGACGGCCGTGATGTGGCATACGAGCGTTCGTAGCTCTTCAAAGTTGAGAATAGAAGGGCCCACAGCTCGGTAGAAGTGATGCTTCGCAGTTTTAACCGCCGCTTCCCAGAGCCCGCCAAAGTGCGGGGAACGAGGAGGGATGAATCGCCATTCAATAGTATCTGCCAAACAAAACTCGAGCACTGACTTCTGGTGGGCATCGCTCAGAAACAATCGCCTCAGCTCCAGCAGCTCATTCCTCGCGCCGACAAAGTTTGTGGCGTTGTCTGACCAGATTTGACTTGGCTTGCGTCTGGTGCAAATGAAACGCTTAAGAGCATGGAGAAAGGCAGATGTAGAAAGGTCCTTGACAAGCTCCAAGTGAACTGCCTTGGTGGCAAAGCAAATAAATACAGACACATAGCATTTGACAGGACCTTTGCTGCGAGCTTCAGGCTTGTAGAAGAATGGCCCGCAGAAATCCACACCAGTCACATCGAACGCATGAGATCCATCAAGGCGCTCCTTAGGAAGGTCTGCCATTATGTGCTCCACTAGGCGAGGCTTGGCTCTAAAACATCTGACGCATCTATTTACTGCCTTGTTTACAGTCTTCCTCCCCCCAATAGGCCAGTATAGGGACCGAACTATTCCCAAAAGCGCTCGGGGACCGGTGTGGAGGTTACGCTCATGGAAGTGCGTAATGATAGCGAGTGTGACAGGATGCCCTTTGGGAAGAATAATAGGATGTCGGCTATCAAAGTCCAGCGAAGAGTTTTTTAGCCGACCATCTACACGTAGAAGTCCAAACTGATCCACAAACGGAGTAAGAGAGGAAAGAGAACTGGAAGAGGGCACCATTCCCCTTGTCTGTAAAGATTTTATATCCTCCCAAAGATGAGTTCTTTGAACAAGACGTAACAAAAGCTGGGTGCCATGATGAACATCTGAAACCATCAGTCCAGGACGCCGAATCCGATTACAAAATTTGTAGACGTATCCAAACACGCGCTGCAATGATGCAAAGGAATTTGCATATTTGGAATCCAATGTAATGTCTACGAATGGCGATTTGATGATAAGTACGCTTCTGCGGAGCTCGAGTGTCGGTTTTTCCTGAAGAGGAGATGAGGGCCAATCGATTTTGTTATCGCACAGAAATTCAGGACCATGGGCCCACAGCGCAGATTGATTCAATTCTTCAGGAAGCGCACCTCTAGAGAGTATATCAGCAGGATTAAGGGCCGTCGGAACATAACGCCATTCCATCGCTCCTGTCAGATCCTGAACCGCGGCCACTCGGTTTGCGACAAATACATTGAATCTTGCAGGCTCCTCGCGAATCCATGATAAAGCAACAGCAGAATCACACCAGCAATAGTACTGGCCCTTAAATACATCCATTCGAGCTATCTCGTCCATCAGTTTCGCCAGCAACTCTGCTCCACATAACTCCAGCTTAGGCACCGTAATCGTCTTCAAAGGCGCTACCCGGGACTTAGAGCAAAGGAGTTGGCTACTGGTCTGTTGTCCTTTAGATACCACATACACGCAGGCACCATAAGCCTCAAGACTGGCATCGCAGAATCCATGTATTTCCAAATCAGAGTTTGGAAGCAATGCTAAACGAGGAAACTCAGAGCGACGAACTTGACCAAAGCTGCTGCACAATTCGAGCCAAGCTGAATGCATTGCCGATGGAAGGCTCTCGTCCCACGACAATTTTTCTTTGCAAAGCTGCTGGAGAAATATCTTCGCCTTCGTTATTACAGGCCCAACTAGGCCAAGCGGATCATAGAACCGAGCAATGGTTGACAAAACTGATCGCCTGCAGGGTTTATCAGTGGGATGCAAAATTGAGAAGGAAAACAAAAGCTGATCAGAAGAAGGATCCCAAGCAAGACCGAGGGTTTTTGTAAAATCGCTGCCATCATCAAACTTTAGAAAAGATTCTTTGTCTTCATCAGCAACTCCTTCTAGAACAGCTGGACGATTGGAACACCATTTTCGAAGTTTGAATTGACCTTTAGCCAGAATCCCAGCAGTCTGCTGCATGATGTCGATAGCCTCCTCAACCGAATCGCCTCCAGAAATCATGTCATCGACATAGAAATCCCTCCGGAGCACCTTTGATCCAATGGGAAATTCAGCTTGTTCATCAACAGCCAATTGGTGCATAGCGCGAACTGATAAGAATGATGCTGGCTTGGTCCCATAGGTCACAGTGTCTAGCTTGTACACTTGCACATCCTCTTCAGGCGAATCCCTCCATAGGATACACTGCAAGAAGCTATCTGATGGCGCAACTCTAACACAACGATACATCTTGCATATATCTCCAGTGATTGCAACCAGACAAGAGCGAAAGCGAATCAGTATCAGGAACAATTTCGGCTGAATTACGGGCCCTGCCATCAAAACTTCATTTAAGGAATACCCAGATGTGGTTGAGGCTGAGCCATCAAACACGACCCGGAGTCTGGTCGAAGAACTGTCCTCCTTTATGACGCAATGGTGTGGGAGAAAGTATTTGCAAAGTTTCAGAGATTCAGCAGGGACAGATGACATGTGATTCAATTGTAAATATTCACGTATAAAGGATGAATATTGATCCTTGAGAGATGAATGACGCTCCAACTTTCTCTCAAGAGACAAGAATCTACGAAGTGCCTGTGGGTACGATTCTCCAAGAAGATCCAAATTTAGCTTGACTGGCAGTCGAACAGAATACTCGCCAGTAAGCAATCGCCTAAAATGCTTAACGAAGTGTGCCTCACACTCAAGATCCTCCTTGGACGCCTTTACGATAGGTTCGGAGCAGCTTTCAACCTCCCAAAATCGACGGAGAAGCTCATCAAGTCGAGAATCCAAACTCAATTGCAATTTGGACTGTGAAGATTCATCGGTTGCCATAAGAGAAGTACAATTCATGCGCCCACCACCTGATACAACCCAACCTAACCGAGTCTTCTGAATAAGTGGCAGTCCTGGCAACAGCTTAATTTGACCCACGCATAATAGGTCATAAAAAAGGCTAGCTCCAATTAACAAATCCACGCGCTGCGGTCTATAAAATGCAGGATCAGCTAGCTTTATGTTAGAGGGTATATTCCAGTCAGCGATGTTGACATTAAAGCTGGGTTGCCTATCAGTTATGGTGGAAGCTACCAGCGCCGTAATGTTTGCGAAATATTCAGAAACTTGGGATTGCAGGCTGACGTTAACAGCGTATCCATCGGTTGCGAAACTGGAGTCGCCGATACCAGAAATGTTTGATGTAGACTTTGTTTTCTTGAGCTGCAGCTGATTTGCAAGTCGGGACGTTATAATATGCAGCTGGGAGCCTGAATCGAGCAAAGTGCGACATGGTACATATGTACCGGAGCGATTTTTGACCAAAATTATGGCAGTGGCCAAGAGCACAACATCATTTTTGAGATCTTGGGCTACTAAAGCAGTTGAAGTGGAGGGAGTTGCAGGGGGTGCAGTGCTATGGGTAGAATAAGAAGTGTTGATAGGTTGAATTGACGATGAGACACCCTGTGGCGCAGCAGAAGCAACATTTCCAAGATGTAGGAGAGTATGATGCTTAGATCCGCAAACTCGACAACTGGTTGAACAGCATTGGCGCACCTGATGTCCTTTTTTCAAACAATTTAAGCAGAGGCCAATCTTCTTAGCTTCTTTCAGACGAAGGGCCGGTGACAAGTTACCAAATCTTGAGCAATTATTAATACCATGGCTGGCGTTATCACAAAAAACGCAGCCCGAGAAGTTTGTATTAGTTGCAACAAATGATGATCTACTGGTGTTAGGTTTTTTATTCTTGCCCACCTGAGCGCTCGGCGCATAACCTGCCATAGCGAAATCCACTGTTTCCAAAGTTCTGCAACGCTGTTCCATAAAAGAAGCCATTGATTCCCACGATGGAATCAGATTCACAAAGGATGGTTCCTCCAACCTTTCCTCCCACTTAGCTTGAGATGCTGGGTCCAGTTTTTGTAGAAGCACCTGCACAATGATGCATCCGGCGATCTGCTCTGAGTTGCCCAATCCTTTCAGGGCACGGATGTGTGCGTTGAACTTGTCCGATAGCTCCCGAAGCATAGCCACTGACCCATTCTCCACTGCCTTTAGCCCCAAGATTTCTATGATGTGTGCCTGAAAAACTAAACGTCTGTTATCAAATCTATTTTGCAGCAGTTCTAAAGCAATAGAATAATTAGCGTTCGAAATCTCCAAAGAGCGAATCGTATCCAGGGCTGAATCCTTGAGACAGGAACGTAGATGCTGCAACTTTTCCACATTAGTGAGATCCGGATGATTATCTATGATCGTAGTAAACATAGAATAGAAATCGGCCCAATTAGTGTACCCTCCACTAAATGTAGGCAATTTAAGAGGCGGCAAGGCAGGAACTGGTTTCGGTCTGGTTGATATGGGTGCAGCAACACCTTCACGAAAGGTAGAACAAGGCGGCATTTGCGAGGACCGCTTTGCAATTTCAGACCGAACCGACGTTTCCAGAGCTACGACCAACTCATTGAAATTCTCGCGAAGATCACTACCGATTTCGTCAAAGTCAAGCTCTTCGAGGCTATTGTGGGTTTGATCAAATGTCACTTGCAGTTTTTCGAGCTGCTTTAAACGCACGGTTAACATAATCTCGTCACAACCCTCGCGAGAATCTGAGTTTAACGAATTTTGTAATTTTTGCAGTTGTCCGTACACAGAAGCTGCCTTGCGCTTTAAAAAAGGCACCCTGTTCGCGGGCTGCTCCGCTATAGCAACATTTTCCGTTCTGTCCGGCATAGCAACAGCAAATCAAATTTTTCAGCGAGAAACACAAAGTAAGGAACGCAAGAAATAACGGCCCTCGCTTTGTATGTTTATGTACGTGTGTATGTATGTATATGCGTGTGTGTGTTGGCACTGACAGTGGCTCTAACTGCACTTAAGTTATTGCACTTATGCTTTACGCCCAAATATAAACGCACAAGTCACTTGTTTGCAAGTTGATCAATTTATTGATATTGTTTTTAAACAATTGATCGCACACGCAGAATTGTTTTCTGGCCACCACTGTACACACACATACACAGACCGGCGAACGAAACGAAACGGCAAAGCAACGGTGCCGGCAATGAATTAATATAATTTTTGCACAAACGAAATGTTTACGATTTGTTAATATTTAATTGTTTTATGAACAGATCACGTCGGGGTCACCAAATGTTTGACTAACAAGCTTTTTTGTTAGTATATAGTTCAACTAAATAAGAAATTTTAAATCAATTTTTGGGGGTGTTTATTGCGAAAAACGAAAACGATATTTGGGACTAAGCGTCCGCTGCAATTTACATAGGCGAAAGAAGTGAATGCGTGTGGGCAGGCAAGCCAATGCAGACGTCGATTGCTGCTGCCCAAAATGCAAGTTGAGAGAGTAGAAGAGAGCGATAGAGCGAGTTGCAGTTAGATTGCGGCTTAGGCAAATACAAAAGATCGAGAAGGCGAGCAGCGCAGTGGCGGCCGCATACGAATGACAATATGTTTGCTTGTTTGTGTTTATAGGCAACCGTGGGCAATATGCAAGTAAAAAACAATGAATTTTATCTACGTTAATTTGCGCCACGGTATTAATTAAAATTATTATGTAAGTTATTTAGGCTGCGTGACCCGACAGAAGCCTTGCAGAGTCTTTGACAAAATATTTTGTTAGATGATGATGAATTGAAATTATTGAATGGTTGAAAGGGAATAGAGAGGGAGCATAATATAAAGAGAAAAGAAATTGGCATACATTATGACAAAGAACAAGAGACTTTAATACTTCTGATAACTTGTGGTATGAAAATTTTTTGTCGGTCTGTCTGACTAACGGATCTCACAGATAGAAAAAGTTAAAGGTTTGAAGCTTACTTGCAGACTGGTTAGATTTATTTTCCATTTTCTTGCCATATATAGAAGACACCAAGTTTTGAAGCGATCAGTCAGATAAAGGATAGACATAAGGAAAACACAAAATGCAGCATGTTTTTCTAAAACCCATCAAAAGCTGCCCTAAGATCTACCACAAGAATGCACAATCCTTCTTCTTCATAGGAAGATTCGAGTTGGAATTCTCCAAAAAGTTTTATAAAGGCAACTCAGAAGACATACTTATTTATATATATTGATTCTTAATCAGTATCGGTTGTCGATCCATTTAGTCCGTATGAACAAACAGATCTCAGAGACGGTAAGAGATGGACTAAAACTTCTTATACTTGCAGGCACATGAAGTTTACTGAGGATACACTTTCGTAAGAATCGACGCTTAAGGCTAAATTTGAAAGCGTAACCTAATGCATTTTTGACATCCCAATTGTACATGTGGTGTTGATAGAGTCCTTTTCTTGGTCTAATGTGGTCTGTCTATTTTCCCAGACATTTAGGTTCCCATCAAGTCTACTAATACCCTTTTGGTTCACCAAGTAGACTACATTAAGTAAATTGTTTACCCACAACACGAAGGGGAAAAAATTGTTTCCTGCAAATGAAATTTGTTTTGAAATTTATTTCCCATTTTACAAATTTCCTGTTCAAGTTTTCAAGGTCCTTCTTATTTTTTTGTTTGCTATCACACTTGCACATTCGGTTGACTTGCTTATATTTATGAAATTCATTTGCATATGTAAAATAGTCTTTTCCCAATTTGACAGCAGGACAAACTAAACAAGCCCAGGGATTTTGTGTTGTTTATTTTGTGGTTGTAATAAAAACCTACAAATATTCTGACCACGTGTCGGCCAGCAGGTGTGTTAATATAATCAAAAAAATAAAAAACAAAAACAAAAATAACCAAAAATCAACCAATTGAAAAACCTCTACTTATGCTTGCGGTTTGGCAATCGTATCAAATATTATTGAGACGATATTCTGCACGTATCCAATTAATTGCAATTTCGATTGAACTTTGACTGGTCATTTGCGTCAGCTTTGACAGAGAAATTGGAAATTTCATTAGTTGAGTTTGTGGGGGAGGGTGTGGAAATTCCTGCAAAATTATGATCACAGTTAGAGTTGAATTAGCAACGTTAAGTCAACAGATGGGCGGTAGATACAGTATAGTTTTAGAAAACCAATCAAATTTAATTAAACTTTTTAGCATGTCATGATGGATGTGATTTGAAATATATGAATTTTAGAAGTAAAATCAAATAGTGTACTGGATCGGTACAGCTCAAAAGGTGACCAGCTGTCAAATGGCTATCATCATCTGTTATCAAACTCTCATTTTAAACACTGGAATGACCGTCAAACATTAAAAAATAAATTATGCACCACAAATTTAGTCCGCAAATGGCCAGTTTCTATTACGATAGCCAACTCAATATTTTGCCCACATCAAATTTAAATTTGCATAGTAAAAGGCACAAATGCTGATGTAGGAATTTATGAGTATGCAGCTGAAAATATTTCTTAAACAACTTTAATTAATTTAACTTATTTGTGGTTTTTTTTTCTAGCAGATTGCCGTTTGAAGATTTAACTGCGACTACCTTTAAGCAAGTTGCCCCACATCTCTCTTACTTTTGCTTATTTAACACCTTTTTCTCTCAATAAAAAAACTAGACTTAGGAGCGCCCACATTCACTCTTCCTCATGCAAGTAATTGCAATGTTATGTTTGTAGTCCCAAACAATTTGCCCAGGCGCATCTAGGCGCCGACGTAATCGCTCTGAGAAAACTGAAACTACATAACTAGGAAAACGGGTTAATAATGCCATAAAAAAAAAAGTAAAGACGACACTTTCGTGACTGGCCTATGCCGGCAGCAGCTACTCGGCAATGTTTGTTTGTTTGATTGTTCGTCTGTTCGCCAGCCCGGAGAGCGGAAAGTGAAAGGCAAGTAAGGCAAGCCAGTCCGTTTAGACCGTATACGAGTATGAATAGACAGACACCTGCCTCATAAACAGCGATGAGGCAAAACAATGCCCAAGTCATGACTCTTGGGGCATGGCAGGGAATTAGTGTGATGATAAAGTGGCAACAGCAGTTCAATGACACAGCAACAAAATGTGGAACACATTCGCAAAAATATAAAAAATGAAGCTAATCAACTTGCATGGCAGTGCATAATATTAGAAAAAGCACAAATCGAGAAGTTGTTGTGATTAAATGAATATTATACGTTGGCCACAAGACGATTTGGTCAACAATTTTGTAGAAAAGTAGGCAATAAAAATGTTAATGTAGATCATTCGGGAGAATTTATTGTCCTCTTGAATTCAGCAAGAATTGGCTCATATTTAAAATGGTTTTTATAGATTTTATATACTGCCTTCGCTTTATTTTCTAGAATAACTATGGAATGTCTCAAAAGTTAAATCCGCCTGCACTTGTCTTGTTTGATAAAGCAGAAAAAAAAACCGAAGAAATTTAAAATTTAGAATTTAATTATTTTTCTGCCAGTTTCGTTAAAAGTTAAACCTGATTCGGATGGAAAATTGTTACCATTATAAACCGACGATAATTGAAGGAGCGAAAACGTACGGATAAAGTTTATAAGTGTTGAAACTGTCTTTACAGTTTCTCTTTTTCAAGGAATCAAAAAGTACGTTCTTTTTCGGGTTCTGTAGAGAATTGCTTTAAAAATAATTCTTTAATAGACTTCAGCTTCCTACTCATGCCAGCAGTGCTATGACTGCTTCGCAATTTCAAGCTATGTTAATAGAATCTGTTGCGTATGTGTGTTTACCCAATTAGCCTGACTGTATTGGTAAAAGAGATTTTATTGCTTTGGTTACTTTCGAATTGGTACTTTCTTTATTACCGAATCAGTATCATTTGATCATTAAAGTACTGATACGAGCTTGAAAGTAGTAGAACTTACACGAATCTAAGGATTGTTTCAAGCCTTTCCTACTTGTTTCAAGCTCGACCTAGAACAATCCATAGTTGGAATTTCAATCCGAAGGACAAGTTCATGTCAATCGTTTTGCCATTTTCATCTTCTGTGCTTAACATAATTTAAGTAATTATGTATTGCCTCAATATATAAACTAGTTGATTTTGTTCTAAGGATGGTGACTCCAGCTGCCTTTCCTTTTCACTTATGACACCGCTGTATTACATTTGCATACCTTAAATATGTAAAAGCCACCACATCATCTCATCTTCATTTGCAACTACTTGCATTCCACCCTCCATCTCACCTCCATTCAGCCCGCAATGAGTTATGTTTCTTGTCACAATCGCCACTCAAGTTATCCATCAAGCTCACTTTAAAAATGCACTCCTCCATGGTCGGATTTACGTGTTTTCCTCTTGTCTGTCAAATAAAAATTGAAAAATAATGCAGAGAAATATATATATATGTATTATTTTTTTTCTTCAGTAGAGTTTTCCGTCATTCCATTCGCCGGTTCGCCTGTTGACAATGGTAGCGTGGAAAATAATTGCATTGTAATGGCTTAATTGGTATTTATGGTCGGAGCCGTTTTTGTATGGCGATATAATTATGCGTGTACGTGAGGCACTCGGAAATCAGAGATTTTTTGTGCGACAACAACATTCGATTGAGTGTTTGTGAGCCAAGTGTAATATGAATATGTATTCACACACCATTTAAATAAAACGCTGTACGCTATCAACAATCCATTTCCTGACATTTTTTTATTATTAATAAATGAGTGCACTGTGAACTATTGAACTGAGGTCCACCAGACGTGATAAGTTCTAAAAAAAAAACATTTCCTTTTTATATTATGAATTAATAATTTCGTCCTGTTTCTATTTGTGTTTTTATATGAGAATACTGTTTTCCATTTGTGCATTTCAGATTAACTATTCTCACTCAGAGGTAATTGAACATATGAGAAATTCATAAGCAAATAATAAACTGTACAGTAAAAGAGATCTGCACACATTTTACATATAAACATCTACGAGGGTGAAGCGAAAAGTACTACCTGCAATTGGAAAAATTAAGTTGTAAGATCAGATTTTCTTTTTTTATTGCCTATTTAAGAGATGAGCATACCTAGCTCATATTGAAATCACCTACAGAATAATATAGTTTTTTAGAACATTTCAAATGCACTTTTATTGTGCCTGCCAATGCAAACGGAATTTGTTCCTTAACTTCGCAAGTAGTTTACAAAAGTTCAACATAATCTGTTGTTGACCTTATTGGCAGCATCGGCAACAACTACTTAGTACAAATGAGCAAGGCGCCTGCCTTGCGTCTCTTGTTAGTCTAGCTCGTTAGCGTGCAAATTATAAATACTTATAATGGTAAAGTGCACAATATAGCACATAATAATTCACAGGCAAGAGCGAATTGATTTATGACAAGTCACGTACTGGAAAATGTTGGAGGTGGATTCCCAGGAGCAGCCGCGTGCAGGGACAACAAGGCAGTTTCAAATAAAAATGTTCTTTAATGTGGGTGAGGGTCCATTTAAGAATGCAACTTAAAAATAAGCTTTAGGCCGTCACCTTTACCAGCTACTGGCGAAGTTAGTTCGTATGCTGTGGGAAATTGTCCGCGATATCACGGTCATTATGTTACTTCCACAAGTATACTGCTTACTTTGGCTTGTCTTCTCTTGCTCTTTAGCTATTAGCATAATCGGCTTGTGTTCCTTCGACTGCTCTTGTTATTGCTCCTGTTTGGTAAACAAAGGCATATGGCCGAAGCCTGCAAAGTAAACGAATTAATTAAGCATGTCACGAGCGTGAAATTTAAACAAAAGATTTCTCTTCCCGCACAAACGGGCTAGAACACGCCAACCAGAGTAAGCAAAAGTGGAACAATTGCAATGTGCAAATTTAATTAAGTTGCAGTTACCCAGCCAACTTATGCTAAAAGGGAAGTTCTGCTTCAACACTCTGAAGGTTGTGTTAAGTTAATATAGCAATTAAGTTGGCTAAAAGTTGCGAAAAGGTAAGGCAGTTGTTAATTACATATACTGCGTTTATACTTAAGTATTTAATCAGGATATCTGCCTCTCAAAGTATGCTAACAGTAACACTAACATCTTTGGTATACCTTTTAATGGGCAGACAATTTATGGTAAATTGACGATGTCCGTGATAATAGATATATACCACATTTGATTACCTTTAACAATTTGATATTTGAACGAGATAATTGATTGTCGCTTATGGTAGTGTCAAACCAAGTCAACACTGTCTTCGATTAGATTGTCTGACTAGTTTAATATCCCGTTTATTCAGAATTAGATTATCATGATAATTGCCCAACAAAGTATGCTATGCTTGTGAGTATTTATAAATCAGGATCAGTTAGTTTATATCGGATATAATAGATACATAGAAATGCTTACCGTTGATTCATTTTGAAATGTGAATATATTTCATGAAATACAGTTAGCATACTTTTGTGGCTTTTATCATTATCATTTTTTGTGTATAAGCGAGGTAAATGGTGCACACAAAATATGAGACTTACGACAAATGTGAAATAATTAATTTTCTTCATAATTAACATACATACAGCATACTTTGAAGGGCAAAACTCATGATTTATTATTTAAGCACGTACAAACTGGTATATTGTACATCCCATAGGTATGCAATGGATGTTGCTGACAATTTTTAATAAAAATTTTATCCAAAGGACTAGCTAACAGTTGTGATTAAGTGTAGCAAATTTTTTTGCAGTTGCCGATTGAACTAATTGAAAAACATGAATTAAAATTGTTATATCTTTGCTCAAAAAAATCGCAGAAATGTTTGGGATACTTTATTTAGAGCTTAAGAAGTAATACTTTATCATAATATCAAAGGGACTTAGCACAACAGTATAGGATCGCCAAAAAATTCCTTAAAAGTATAAAAATAAGCATTTTAGGCGACTTTAAACTCAAATTACTTTAAATATAGACTGTAAAATACATTTCTATAAACAGATTTTTGTAACGCTTAGAAAAATAATCTTGAAACATTACCAACCCTTTAAAATACTAAACAAAAGTCTAATTACAGTCTCTAATTTAATTAAAAGTTGAAATATATCCCATACCCCACTTCTAACTCTTACCATCTGTGCGCACTGACATACAGACGGTCGAAATGGTTATGGCAACATTAGTGACTTTTAGCTTAGTATATTCATGTAACAATGAAACAATAAATAACTCACATATTGAAGTCACTTCCTGCATCTTAGTTTAATTACACTTTTCCAATTACCACACAATGTACGACTTCATTAAAAGGCACATAAGAAATTGAGCTCTTAATGTAAATAATAATGCATGTCAAGAGGATTTGCAAACAGCTCATCCAACCCATAAGGCAGCTCAAAAATAATTCGCAGAATTGATTATAAGCGCCTTGTGTTACCTACGACTGAACTAAACACAAATACAAACTCATCATCAACAGCATCAGGCATAATCACTCACAGGAGACGGAGCAGCAGTGTAAGTCAGTAAGTGAAAGAGGAAACGACATCTTATCAAACGCACACAGACAAATGGAGGAGAAGAACAAAAGCAAGCCGAAATCCAAAACCTTGTCTGATTAATTTTCATGCCTCACTCAAGACACAAAAACAAAGTTATGTAAATTTCGCTTGCAGCGTCAAAAAGCCAAAATGCTAAGAAAAACAAAAATTAATGATTTTCCCCATGTTTAATCCATATAAATTGCAAAAAGTGTGAAAAGGTTAAGGGAAGCTGAATGTTGAAGGAGTATGACATGACGCTGTTTTAGAGATGGGAGGTGACTGATATGAAATAACAAGTCATTGTTTTAATTTTAAAATTTTATATCAAGCTTATATCCTAAATCACAGCAAATAGTAGAAGAAGAAAGAGTATTGGAATATTTATGAATATTTTGTAAGTCATCTAGCACATCTCTTTCTTGTCACACAATTTAAGCTGAAAGTCAGTAAAGTTTTTGCTGGACTTAGTGTACAAAGAATACTTTTGGACACCACTGTCATTGTTCTTTGTTTTGTTAAACTTTGCGAAAAACAAAACGTGACATACGCAAAAGGGTTAAGCGATTAATTTCAATATGTACCATGTATGTATATACATAGGATATGAGTGACAGTATGTGCCAGTCGTGTATGTAGCCTTCTGTTTGTGTGAAAGCTAATATGAATTTATGAGTTTCATCGAAATGGGAAGATGACGTCTTATTGGATACTTTCGCATTTGTTCGGGAGTGCGTGAATGATGAAATGCTATAATCTTGACATGGTCAGGAAAATGAGAAACTTTGACATACACTTAGAAACCGCAAAGAAAACAGTCAAGGTAAAGGTGCTTATAAAGAATAGTTCAAAGTCATGTAATATATACCGATTCGGCTTGGAATTCATTAACTATGACATTATATTACTCAAACTGTATTTGCTAGGGTTTTAAGTATCCGATTCCTAGAGCAGCTACTGATTTGAAGATTTCATAGTTTTTACTTCAAATCGTTTTGTTAATCGGATCAAGTCTAGAACCTAAACCTACCATAAATGCTTCAAGTTAACGGCATTTGAAATTTCAAATAATAAAAACACTATTGAGCATGCGCTAAGGGAGAAGCTAGACGCTGAGACAAAGAGAGTTTGTCTCTCCCTTAACAGAAATCACCCCATGGTCGCATAACTCAAAAGAGAGAGAGAGAGACTAGGAAGCAAAGGGTAACCAAATACGGAAATGCGCGTCAAACCAAAAGTTACTTCAAATCAACAAAAAAAATAGAAAAAAGAGAAACACAAAAAAATTCAGCCCACAAATGTAAAGCCCGAAATGTCAGAAAAACGTGAGCGCTTTAGTGTTGCCTGCGTCTGTCAAACGGAACGAACGAAACCACACACGTTGCGCTGTTAAACGAATTAATTATTAATATTTAGTCATAAATTCATAACAAAAATTCATCTATTTTTGTATAATAATAAAAATGTAAACATACAACACCCAAAGTGCATTTAAATCTAAATTGTATTTGTATATAAAATTTAACCTAAGCTCATTCCGTGCGCCTAAAAGAAAGCAATACAAGAAATTCGTCTGTGTCTAATTCAACAAAATAACAAAATAATACGATAAAAAATAATAGAAAGTGTTCATCATATTTTTCATACGTAAGAAAAATCAATGGATGTCTGTGTTTGTTTGTATCTTTACTGGGTTTGTGTGCATGTGAGTGTGTGTTTGTGTATATTTTGTAAAAATCGAAGGCGGACAAACAAAGTCGAAAGTGGCGCGTCCTAAAAACAGGAAAAAAAAAAACAAAAAATTGCAGTCGGAGCAGCTGACAGACAGTTTGTTATGAAGGTAGAACGAGGGGGTAGGTGGCTCTTGTTGAGGAGCCAACGCACTTTTTGACAGTTGCGAATTCAACCCTTGAGGAAGTCAGGGTGTGGGAGAGTGCTAAGGAGAGAGCATATGGCAAGGCCGGCAATGCAATTCCGAGAGAGAATGTCCACAACTGAGTGGGAAAAGCTAGGTTAATACACAGTGAAAAATATTCAAATTTTCATTTTTTATAAGGAATTGTTTTTGTCATTTTGTCATATTTTTCTATGGATTTGGCCAAGGGTCCAATTTTTTTTGTAGTAATTTAGGTTTTTCGCTTGAAATTACCTAAGATAATGTATTGTGATATTCTTAACAACAGTTTTACTAGACATCGTAAAGTTCAAAGTCAAAAAGACAAAGATTTATCAAGTTTTTCCTTGGCTAAGGAACATTTGCTTGTGGATCTTGTTGAGTTAAACTAATATACACATTTTAGAGAAGAAGAAGGATGAAGAGGTTACTTAGAATCAGTGGGCCGTTTGGAGATCAGTTTTAGCCCAAGCTACAGTTTACTGACCTTGCAACGCTAACTTCCCAGAAGTCAGCCGCAGTGCTGAGGAAGCTGCCACTTGCATAAGTGATACTTAAAAATTTTCTTAAAATGCCTATTTTTAATCTTTTTATGCATGTTTTATGGGGAACCTATCCTCTTGTTTTAGCTCTCTTTGTTATAATGTCCAAGCAATACTTGAAAGCTTTAAGACAAACGCACGCACCTCTGAGCCTACTTTTTTATTTTTTTTTTCGTTGCTGAAATTTTTCTTTCCGTTTTCGCATTTTCTATCCGTTTCATTGCCGAATCAAACTAAATCCTGTTGTCCTTTTAAGCTTTTCTAATAATAAATTGATTTTCGTAATGAATTAAATTAAATTTTATAGCTTTGAATTGAAATTAAAAGGTAGCACAGAACCTTTAAATATTAAATTAAAATTGATCTTAGATTTTTTTTCGGTGCATTAAATACTTGGATATTTCATAGCTCATAACTCATAGACATAAAAAATATTAAATGTTTGTCGGTTCCTAAGATGAGTTATTGAAATTGCCATATTGTCCCAGTAATTACTAAACGTTTCCATCTTTGCAAAACTTATGCAGTACCTGGCATTGCGCAGATGCATTGTAATAACCTATACATGGAGCCATTTTTAATGATTCACTTTTATGGTGGAAAAGGGGCTCTTAAGCAAAGTTCAAACTGACTTAAAAAGTCAAAATAATAAATTAACTAGTATGGAAAAGGTCTTATTATTTTTATCCATTCAGTATACTAATAAACTTTTATCACACGCTCCGCAACCTTAAGCCGCTTTAAAATTGTCGTAAATTCTTGGCACACACGGAAAGTCCCATAATACTTAAAACCGCTTATCAGCTCTTGTGCCACCGCCTGTCATCAAGACATTAAGCGAGCTCTACCACATTTCAGTTGAGAAATTGCAACAAATTTTTGGTGGCGTGCATCCTTGTAAAAGCCATCAAAAACCTCACACAAATAAAGTGCCTAATGCAATTATGCATTAATTTGGAACGACGTTCTTACAATATTTTCAACATTTCCGCAAGGGGGAAACGGAAACTTTAGCGCCCACATTTGACAAAATACATTTGCACTTTGATTTCCGCAGCAGAGAGGGACATAGTAGGAGGACACACACATTCACACACACACAGACACACACACACACGCACACATGCGAGTAATGAGGGAAACGAGATGACAGCCAAATGTGCAATGCAGTTGAAATTCTTGCACCATTCATGTGAGCTCACATCTCTTTCTCTCTCTGGGTGTGTGTGTGTGGGTGTGTGTCGGTGTGAGTACCAAATGGTGTGCAATCAAATGAATGTAGCCAGGGCACCCATAAAAAGAAGAAACAGAAGAACAGGCGAAGGTGGGTGCAGAGAAAGATAGCTTGAGGAAGCTGCAACTCATGCAACATTTAACCAACTTTTAATTATCGTACTTGAGCCAAAGTCTACTTGAGTTGCGGGTGAACGAAATGCACACTTCGACCAGTTGTGTTGACTAGTTCAGCTGGGAACTAGTTCTAGAATGAGAACTGTTAAACTAATTTATAAACATCAAGAAAATATATGGTTTTTTAAGAGGTGCATTTTCACCTCATTAACTAGGCTGAGTAGAATCAATTAGAAAATGCAATCCTCATAAAACTCTGAACGATCCCACTCTGGCACTCGCAAATCTTTATGGGTTTTGGTTCACTGAACCCACTCCAAAAGGTCTCTAAACCTAGGTTCAGTTCCCGACTGCAAGTATGACCTTGTGGTGCCTTTGCTCGTTTTCTGGCCGTTTTTGCTTTAGTGCTTCCCACTTCTTTAAAGCGAAAAGATTTGGCTTACTTTAGTTCTTCCTGAGTCATCATCTAATATAGCCTCAAAATCGGCATGGAAATTGATTCCATTAAGCTTCTTGCAACATTCGCTGGATTTCAAATGCATTGTTCTTCAAATGAAAGCAGAAAAGTAATCTTTCCGGAAAATTGTGTTCTGTTTGCACAAAAATGACATATTTAGAGCACACAAAAACTATGTTATATACACTTCAGCGAAACTACGCATACTTAATAAGAGAGCTAAATTATGAGGTAACTAGTAACGCCACCTATCAAAAATCTTTGAAAACTTTTTACTCTGTTCAATGCTGAACGAACCGAGGACTCTGGCGTGTCTCACATTGGACACAAAAGAAAATTTGAGAAAGGGCAAAAACTCTCTTAGGACAATGGAAAATTCAACTGGTTCTCGTTCCTATGGAACCGAAATGCTCAACCCTAATGGCAACTGCTGTTGCTAAATTGTTTTTCAACATACAAACCAATGAACGGGGCGATGCAACGGCAAATGTATCATACATATGTACATGTGTACAGGTATTTGTATGTATGTAATACAACTTGAGCTAACTGTCTGGTAGTTCGCAGTGTATGTCTATCTGCTGTTGGCTTTTCTTAACTTTTTCCTCGATGTTAAATGCTCTAATTACGTCTAATGGAATACCAGACGCACACACACACACACTCACGCATAAATGGACGTGCATGCATATGTATGTGCAAGTTATTCGTATTTGTGTAATTGCACGAAGTGTTCCGCTCCTTCTGTCTGCATATTCATGACTTGTTCGTTGGGTTTTTAAGCCAATTTGAATAAGTGAGGAGCGGGAAAGGACTTGTTACTACTTCTCCACTGCTTGCTTATTCATTTTTTCATATTTTTTTTCATTTGTATTTTTGCTTAGCGTCTGTTTCTTATTTTTTTCTTGCTCTTAAAAAGTTATGGCTTTTATTCAAACGCACACATGCACACAGCTTATAAATAATGCCGGCAGAAACTGACCAACTGCCCATTGTTGTTGCCAAAAGTTGTTACTTTTCCCCATTTGGGTTGTAACAAAAATCTGCATAATTGAAGTTTTGTTCTAACAATTTAAATGAATATTTCATTTGTTTTAATTGCATGTGGCACAGCTAAAAGAATGAGCATTAAAATTGCATATGAGTAAAAGTTATAAATGAACTAATTGAAAAACAGTCGAAAAGAGAGGAAAGAAAAAAAAAGCAAACAAACACACTATTAAAATATAAAACAATGAAGTTTCATTTGAACTAATTACAAAGAAAAACTAAATATTTGAGTGGAAGTAAATAAATGTTGAGTTAAATAGGGGCTTAAATTACACTGTCATCTAAGAACAATGTAAAGAAGTGGGTCATGTCGGACTATAGCATACTGTGTAGCTCCCCAAGTTTTTACTTTTTACACAAAGTGTAAAGTGCTGCCCATCGCTGTTCCAGCCGGTCCTGCCCAGCATAAATGTATGTGTTCCCCATAAGTCGACTATTGTTCATACGATCTACTGACAATACTGATTACTAAATATGCCCAAAAGGAACTAAGCTTCCATCTATAAAAGTGTGTGACATTTTAGGGTGAAAAAACTGATGATAAATTTTATTTACCAGCAAGTATAGGAAGCATTTGTCCCATACATTTTGAATCTCTTACCATGTCTTGTTTATACGAACAGATGGACGGACAGGGGCATATCGATTCGGATGATAATACTGATTATGAATATATATACTTAAAAGCTTTGGAAATGATTCCTTCTGGCAGTTACAACTTAATATAGTCTCTGTACCTTTGGTACAGAGTATAAAAAGCTATTACCTGGCCATGAAAAAGATTAGCGTTCAGCCTCTTGGCTCCCTACTCTCCTACTCTCCTGTGCTGACATTTAATAAAAAAAAAACACGAATCAAAGATACTTACATCTGTTATTTTGAACAAGATTAATGATATCCAGCTAAGTTTTAAGCACGCCCACTAAGCACACCTACTTTAAGTTCAGCAGGTTCATCGGATGCATTGGAAAGGAAAAAGTATAAAAAAAAACCTCAGCTATCGTTGTCTTTTGGTTTGGAGAAATGGATGAAATTATTAGTTTGAAGTTTCCGATTAAAGTGCGAGGGTAGATTGATAAGTCGGCGACAATGTTTATTCATGTCTAATTGTCTAATATAGTTTTCCATGCCTTAAAAATAGGGGAGTAATTTAAGACAAAGGATCGTTAGATAATTTGTATTAGCGGGGTTGGTTTACATATTTCTTAGAATAGTTTAGGTATCCTTTTCTGTTAACTTATATGAGTGAAAATATTAGAATGTTTTCCATCATAAGCCATCAATATTTTACTAACCATTTGCTTAAAAAATTTGCTCTACAGCTGAGTTACAGACTTCAGACATCCAACCTACACTCCAATTTCCCTGTAAATGTCTCAAAAAATTTCAGAGATATGGCTTTGAACCACTTTATAACCAGTTTTGAGGGAGTCTGGGTGGATCGTACGTACACAGAAAATATTCTGTTAAACATCGCAATCGGTCAAATAAGACCCGCTTCACTCAAAAAAACAGTCTACCTCATCGGTACTCACTTGTAGCACGAGCCAAAACATCAAACCAAAACATTCAGTTGTTTACCTTAATTCATTCATCAATTGGACCTCCCTCAACAATATTAAGCATACGTCAGGCGAACTTTCTTAAGTGACACCCCTACCCATCCCAGCAAACCGCCAACCCGGTCAAACATAGCGTAACAAATTCGCATCCAACAAGTTCGCTTCGAACCACACGCAACTCTTATACGCAGCCGAGAAACAGAGACTCACACACACTCGCTTCCCCCATTCACAGTTTGGATTGAACCGTTTTGGTTGGTAGGCAGCATAAAATATACTCGACTGCTGCGCTTTTTGGCCATTTGCTGCGGGCCGCTTTCGTGGGCAACGTGACTCGGACGGGCACCCCAAAGAAAAATTCAAATAATAATAATAACAAGCAGAAGAAGCAGAAAAAGTAATAAACAATCATAATCGAGTCAACGGTAAATGCAATTGAAATATAATATAAAAAAAAATTGATGTGGAAAATAAGAAAATGCCATAAAGAAGAAAGCGACAAACGATAATGCTAAAGCTAGAAAATGTGTCAATTGACATTTGCCGGCCAATTGTTTTCTTTCATGTGCCTGTGCCGCAAATTCTCAATGCCCTAAAAAACAACTCAACAACAAACAAAACTTGTACCCAATATCCAACTTTTAAACTAATCTTATCTTATCAAGTGTGTATACAAATGGCCTTTCAATGCCTTCCAATTATTGTGCTGAGCCCCAGCTGTGACTTTTTTACTTTCCCAAAGCCGCCATAAATAAATTGAAGAAATTTTGATTTGTGCCAAATGTAATTAACATCTATTAATTCCGAATAAGCTACAAATTGTTTTTTGATTGGCGTTGAGAGTGAAAGAGATAGAGATGTGATAGTTCAAGTGGCGATAAACTGGGCTATTTTGTCTTATCATAGCATCTTATTTGTTGAGTGAGTCTTCGAGTGGTTGACTATCTTTAGCTTTTCATATAAATATTTAGATATAGATTAGCCTTCTCTGGTGGTTAATAATAGATTTATTTTAAAAGTTAACTCTAGAATCGACTTTAAGATCGAAGACTGTATATCTTAAAAAAAGTGGGAAAAATATTATTTAATATAAAAAAATTTAAAATTTCTTGCTTAAATTAGATTTTTGAACCTGAGTAGATAAAAATCTTTTTTTTTAATGAAGTCATAAAAATGAGGCGAAGAATAAATAAATTTTAAGCCAAATACAGCCCAAAGCCCAGCTTCTCTTAATGTATATTCTTGTGTGCTTATAATTTTCGCAAAAGAGAGTTGGGTCTACGCTAAAACTGAGCGGCCAAGCAAACCAATAGCTGGTAAAGGCGACCGGTTATGTTATTAGATCTCTTGCACAGCGGGCAAGCACACTACATTGCTATAGCAGTTATAACTGCCGAACAATTTATTGGAAAAAACATTTTCCATAGAAAAAATACTTATGAAAAAATTGGATAAGCATTATTCAAAATAGTCCGAAAACTATACAAGCATAAAGCACACTCAAATAATAATACTAGAGTGTTAATGTGTGCCTAGAAAAACTCGGATCAACTCGTCAATCCGTATCTATATTCATTGGGATAACATTTGTTCAACGGAGAGCTAAATGGACTTTTGTTAAAACAGCTTAAGAAAAGGTCCCAGCCAGTGTAGAAATGCCAAAGTAGAAATTAATAAAGTTAATAAAGTTGAAAATCCCAGATCTGTTATATTTTATCATTGTCTATAATTTATTATCTTCCTCTCGTCGCTATTGGTATTGTCAAGCAAGTTCCATAGACTCTCGTCGCTATTGGTATTGTCAAGCAAGTTCCATAGACTTGCTTGTTGCATGATGGCAACCAAACAAAAATCGAGTTTTGGAACATAACTTTAGATTTTGGGAGTGCTAGGATAAAACTAAATATGGAGGAATGCTATTCACTACATAAGCATTCTTAGTCAATAATTTTTCTTAGCAATTCGTTCTGATTTATGATTTTGTAATAGCTGCAGAGGTTGGTTGTGATCACGCTTTCTAAGAATCTATATAGAAATATCACAATGATATAGCTCTGGTTGTATTTAGTTTGTAAAGCTGAAGAAATGATGAAGATAGGATACACGATAGTCGTGATAGAATGAAAACAAACATTTATGCTGGGCAGCACTGGACGCAACGACCATGGGCAGCACTTCACACACCTAGACACCTTGTGTGAAACACAAATTAAAATTAATCAGTCTTTTGGAAGGTATCTGAGTATATTATAGTCGAGCTTGACCGACATTTTTACTTGTTTTATATATATCTGGAACTGAATCAGGAAAAGTAACTAATTGTTGAACTTAGAATTCAAATGTCCTGCCTTTCTAAATCAAATTCCACATATTTAGAATATTACACGAATACACATAATAAATTTCAACCGAATGCCAATTGTTTGATATTCAGATATGTTGAAAACGCTTACTAATCCGGCTTACAGTCACCCACGTTACGCACTCACACGCCCAAATCCAGGCCTAATTAAATTATATTAATTAAACTGTTTAGTGGCATATAAATCAAATAAATCCTCTTGATAATATAAATGCGGATTTAAGTCATTAATTTAATAATTTATTGTCTCCCTTCTAAACTAGTGAAAAATTTTCGCATAATTTAATGCCAAAAAAAAAATACATCCAAGTGAAAACACGTCCTCAACAAACAACAAATACAACAACTAGATATTAATTAAATTGTACAGCTGTCCACAATGCGCCGCAATATCAAATTGATTGTCTTCGTCAGCATCATTTGGATGTTTGTAATGGTCTATTACTTTCAGTCCAGCACAGAGAAGGTAAGTAAAAGACGCACTTTGACTTCCATATTTGCACATTTGAATTTGAAATTTCCCGCTCATCCTCTTCCGCCCGTGGATCATCAACAGTTCCGTTGCGTATGCCTGGTGCATAGTAATCATTTGATTGTCAGTTTTATAAGTAGCCACCAACTAAGGGGCGGCTACCGGTGACGGTTGCCCCATTGTTTTCTTTCTCTCTGCCGGCACACATAATTAGATTCACGTATTGAGCCCCACCATGGTATTTTGTACTTTGTTTTTGCTTATTTTTAATTATTGTCTTTTTTGTATGTTTGTTAATGCTCTGCGGCAATTGTGTGGCAATGTGGCTAACCGCTACATTTTTATATGCTGAGTTATCTCTAGAAAGAGGGCAGCTGTGTGTCATATTTTAATCATCCTAATGTGGTATTATTTTGGTGTTTGCCAAAATGCAAATAGTATTTGAAGTGTCATTATACAAGATAATATGAGCGTTTGCTTGTCAATTTCATATCTTATCAACAAACAAAAAGAGCTCAAATCAATTAACGAGAAATAAAAATTCGTACAACAACAATAAGGGCAGTAAATAGCTATGAAGGGGCAAAATAAGTCATTGAAGGTGTATTTTAAGTCTAAGAGAATAGATGGTGTTACCAGTTCACTAGTGAATACATTTACCTGTATAGAGAAAGCTGCGCCCTAAATGTTGTAAAAACATGCCAAATAATCAAGAACATTGATAAAATATCAGTTGTTGTATTATTTTGAAGCACGTATCGCAAAGCACTTATGTATGCTGATGACATGGTGCTACGTGTATTGGCTGATACTTCGTAGAGTTGTCATAATTATCGAAACACACAGTGCACACAAGAAAACAATACTTAGACGGGTACTTAGTCAAAAGATTTTGTTAAATGAGTTTTCGATGTAGCTTCACATAATAGATGAAGGCCTTTCTTATGTTCTTTGCTTAGTTTGTAAAAATTATTTCATAAAATCGGTCCTTAAGTGTGTATACAAGTCAGCATTGGAAATTCGGTGAATTTTCAAAAGCTTAATAAGCAACATCAAAATGTAGTATCCAAATTATCCATCCATCGGCCTTATTTTAACCTTAATCCTTAACCGATTGACCGATAATCCTTAACCATTTAGAACATCTAAATGGTTTAAAGGGGACGACCCTCTCTCTACGACCACATCGTAGAAAGGGTTGTATGGTAACACAACGGGCATCTATTGGCCTAAGTGAAGAATGGTATTATTCCCATTTACAACAACAACCTAACCTAATCTTGCTTGAGGATTAAATTGAATTATGTGTGATCCAAAGAGAGCCCATTTGGGTATCTCCTTTTAAATAAATGACTAATTAGTGCATTTTCATGAAATGATGGAATTAGGTTTAATAATGTTCTGGCAACTAACAAAAGCACAAAAGCCAGCTGGGACCTAACAACACTTACTACAGCCTCTCACTATATGAACTAGCCAAGCCAGCAGTACCGAGACTACAGCGCTAGAGGAACAATCAAGAAGTGGGGGAAATTTTCTACAGTGATTAAAAACAAAAGCCAGCAATTGAGAGCTATGAATGGGAATTGACTGCATTTCCGGTAATTTAATTACACCAAAAATCAAGTTTAAATGAAAAATGATTTTGCCTCAACAGCGGCTGCTGTCGGGAGGCCACTTTCGAGTGGCTTTACAGACCGTACATACATCTCCATAATCGGCTTTAGTTGCGCAGTTTGCGAGTTTTGGGGCTTGTGGCCTTTTCACTCTTTTACAGTAAGCTCTTTTGTTTTATTTGTTTGGTTGCATGTGCCATTATAATTATTTTCCCCAATTGGATGAAATTCATTGCAAAAGATCAAAAGTGTAATTAACAGAGTATTACTGAATTACTTTTCACACTCATTATCAATGTGTGTGTTGGTGTGGGTGTACGAGAAGTGCCTTTTGATACCTTCATTTTTCAATAAACAGCCATTCCCACACATTTTTGTAGAGCTCTCTTAATGTTAAATTACCGTTTGAGGTTTACAATTTAAATTGTGCAACTTTTTAAATGGCTTTTGCGCCCAATGCTCTTACAGAGTTATAAATTGCTCGGGTGTTTTTTGCTTAATGCAATTCAACCTTTTTATAAAAGTGCTGCATGCAATGTTTTTTTGCAAATTGAACAAGAACAAATTTTCCAACTTTTTTCCTCACTCATGCAAAGAAGAAAATAAAAAAAAAAAGCAGCAAATGAAACTGAAATGGCAAAAATAAATTGACATTTTTCACCCGTACGCATGTGTGTGAGTTGCAGCAACAACGCCTGGAAGAATGTTTGTTTTTCTGCGGAAAAAGAAAATAGAAAAGTTGCCAGGATAAACAAGCAAATGGAACCAATCAAAGTTAACAAATATGAAGGATTTTTGTGGCATGCTGGGAGCTTACCTGCGGGAAGCCATTTGAAACAAATAACAATGCAAATTATGCATAACGTCTTAAAATGTGAAAGAAGTGCAAATGCTTGAAATGAAATGCAAATGCAATATATGAAAAATGTGTTTTTCTTTACATTTGAATATGTTAAGAGTTTGAGAGAAAAATGTGGTAAAATATGCGAACGTCAGAGAGTATTGATGTTACAGTTTAACTCCCTATGGAAAGCCCTTCTATTCTGCTTGAGAAACTTATAGTTGAGTTGAGGTTCTTGAGTCCACGGTTGCATTTCGATCGCTGATTCATAATTTTAAAATATTCTGCAAACTTTAGAGAGTTGGTAGAATGTTTATCTCTTTATATATGAGCGTATCAAGCGTATCCTTGTGATGAATTTGTTAACCATCCGCACCGAAAAATTTATATAGAAAGTTAGTTCGTTAGCCCAGTTCCTGATAGTTAATTAACTAACATTTTTCAAATATTTTTACATTTTATTTTTAAAGCGAAAGCGCAAATTTGATTTTATTTCTCTCCTACTCAAATAATATTACACTTCCGTTTCATTTAGATTTTCTATGTCTTTCCATTCATATGTATTTGGTTCTTCGGCTAGGATAAGACCTGGAGCAAACTATTTTTTGTGATATTGCTTAAAATCCTCATCGCGCCACATTGAGACTTGAGACTTCATCAATGCAATTCGATTCAGATATGGCGGTATCAATGATGCCTTCTCCAGCCAAAAGCCCACATCCAGATTACAGTGATTGCAGAAAATGCGGCTCAGCTCGATTCCATGTTCCATAGATTCCATATTCACATTCTTGACATTATTCACCATATAGCAGATGTCATCGTTCTTGACCAATTCCCCTTCATCGCTTATAATATTGGCACATTCGGCACAACGATAAAAGTGATTGATACTATTGCGCACCATTTTCTGAGTGGAACAGTCTCGATGAGAAAAAAAATAAAGAAAAATATCAAATTTGTGACTTACCCGCAGCACCAAATACAAGTATACAATGTGACAGTAAAAAGCAGACTGTTTTTAAAAGTGTTAAGGGACGATGGCGATAGGAATAATACTGGAGTGCCTACTATGTTGTTTGACTAGGAGAGTTTTCGAAAAGTATTGTACACTTGCTCAACATTACTCTTATTAACGACCATCACGAAATTGGTTGTACATATAGAGAACTTTGACCTTTCGGAATCCCTTAAAAAATGACTTAAGCTTTTACTCAGCAGTCACCTTCAACAGATACTGCGCCCAGCTGTTAGCGGTTCCCTGATTGTTCATATCAGTCTTTGCAGTATTAACTAAATATCTTTCAGAATTCCCAACTAGCCATTCAGTTTTCATGAACTGCCCACCGGGGCCCAGTTTCTGACCTCAGAGTGCTGGCAACTGCCCTAGCCTTACCCAATGGCTATATCACAAATTATAACTATTCAAGTGCAAGGTCAGCTTTTGAGCCCAATTATAATAGCCCTAAGACAACTCGTCAAACATTCCAAGTGCATTTATTGCAAACTTCAAAATTAATACTTAAAAAACTCCTAAGCCCACACACAAGGCAAACACCAAACACAAGAAAAAAACAACAACAACACCATAAGCCATAAAAAAGTAGCAGCTAAACACAAACTCGAGTTGAATGTCACTGCTTAAGTGGCTGAAATGTTCAACGAACGTTAAAAAAAAACCTCAACCAATCCGTTAGGATTGTTTTTTCTTCTTCTTCTTCTCCTTCTGCATCTGCAGACAACCGAAATTCAAACGGTCGACAATTGGACGACAGTATTTCATGCATTCGAATTGTCTTCCGTTGTGCAACTTTCTCAAATTGTTCAATGGTTTTAGTACTTTCACTTGCCTAAATTTAAATTTGCATTTAAATGATAATCTTTAGCGGCGCTTTAAATGGTCGCCAAATTCCAAGATGGGTAAATGTCATTAAGTAATAATTATTTGGTACTCAACTGGTTGAGGTTTACTTCTATTTTTTTCTTGTTCAGTTTTTGTGTAATCGCTGCAAGTGGTACTTAAGCATATTTTTTTTCCCCCAGTTTGTTTTCGTTTGGCCTGTGGGCGCCAGTTGGGCTTCATCATGATCATCATTATCGTTGGGTGAGTTGTTGTTAACTGGTTGTTGATGTGGTTGTAGGTCTTCTGTTCGGTTGGCATAATGAACTTGAACTTTATGACGCAAAACACGTTAAGTTGACATACAAAAGTGATGTATGAAGTGTAGGGCAAATGAGGAGGCACCGTCTTGTGCGGTTGTTTTATTTTTTTAAATTATCTAAGATGTGGGTACTAAGGTGTTTTTGCATCTAATCTTTTAATATTGTCTTTACCCGCTCATTGACACAACATTTTCACTGTAAAATACTTGCTCAGCTAAGCTTTGAGACATACCATGCTCCAGCTGTCAGTGGCAGTTTTTTTTCGTTTTTGCTGACCGCTGGCTGCTCAATTTGTTGAGCCCCCCCTAAAGCCATCATCCAATTCCAAATCGTTTCTTCCCTCCGCCCTTTCCAGGCGCCTTAACCATTTATCATTGTTATGCCACTTGAAGTTTTTTTTCGTTGTTGTTGTTTGGATTTCTGCTCACAATACGCAGGCAAGGGGATCCAAACAAGTTGTAAAATAACAATAAAAATCAGCAAAATGAAATTGAAAGTGGCGCAAGAGTAACTACCAAACATCGATATCTTAGAGATGCCAGCGTGTCACGCATCGACAAGCTGAGATCAAAACTATCGTTAGATTCATTGCTTTTTAAAATTTCTTATTAGATATTTCCCTTCCAGGTAGTCATCTTTATTTTGTATCCAAGTAATTCCTCAATCGCCAGTTTTAGTTACTTCTTTTTATTTATACTCAGGCATATATAAAGCCTGAACTAAGCACGAACAAGCAAGAGTAAAAAGAGTCCTTTGAATTACCTCTTAAAATTATATTATATACTTTTCACACTTTTCCCTTTTACCTAAATAAATTTGAAATAATAGCTGATCCAGAATCTGTTCCGAACCTAAGCCTACGGTTCGGGTTAACATCAATGATAGACCCTAGCTAGCTTGGTGAAAAATGGAGCCAACGATTCTCTTTGATGTGGCAATAAGAATTAAATGCTTGCAACGACAATCAACAAGTCGTAGGGCCAAAACAATGTCTGTTTGCGGCGTCGGGCTGATATTTGTTAGCTAAAGACGGCCACTGATTTGATTGACATTAATATTAATTTTCTTCATCTCATTACCTTAAAAATATATAACATATCTTGACTTTACACTTTTAAGAGATCACACAATGGGCGCATTCAGCAGATAAATCCGATTTACAAGTAGAATATGTCCGATTTGTTCACGAAATATATTGAACTGAAGAAGTAAACGGTTGGTGTTTCTTCTTTGCGGTCATCATCACCATTCTTTTGTCAGTCACAGATCCCATCCCAGCTAATATTTCAATATAGTATAATTATATACATTTGAACGCCTCACGAGCTCATCTCTGGCACCAACACTCATCATCTGCACGAAGAAGAGGCGGGAGCCATTAAAAGTAAAAATTATTAAGCGAACACCAAACGACCTTGTGTCCATGCATTGGGTTACGGTTATGTTGCGTAATGGAAGACTGCAAAAAGAGCAACAGCCACCGCAGCAGATGCTGGCGCTTCGTACTGGTACTGGGGCAGACAAGGTCTGAAAACCGGCCTGCTGTTGCTGCCTGTACCAAAAGTATAACAAGAGCCGGTTTGGCCAGAAGTTTGTCATTTAATTTTATTTTCTTGTTTTCTTGTTTTTTTCTCGAATTAGTCGTAGGCACACCCATCTGCCAGCTGATAAAAATCTTTAATTATTCATAGAGTAAATCAAAGTCCTATCAAATGTCAAAAAGGCAACTGAACTTTACAACTTGTCGGTTGCGTGGAGGGGCTTAAATCGAACTTGTTGATAAAATACCAAAAAGAACAGTCATCAAAGTCATCAAGAGTCCCAGACAAAAATAAAAACCAGTTCTAAATTCAATACGAAACTTAATTGAAATTAATTTTGATATGCTCTTCCTCTCACTCTCTGCGAACTTCAAGAGCAAATGGTTTTCTGTATGCTTGGTGTCAGTTTTTGTTCCCGTCAGCACGTAATATTGTCATTTGGTTGTCAAACAGAGCGTAACTTCTATGACATGGGAAGTATTATCATATCTCTCTCTTTCTCTCTCTCTGTCAATGATATGCAGAGACTTTTTGGCTATAAATCGAATTCACGAAGCGTTAAGCTATTTGAAAGTATTTTAGTTTGAACTTGAAAAACGACGACGTTTTTATTCTATTTGTTTTTTGGCAAGGTCATTTAACCTTAATCAAATCGTGGGAGTGTGAAATGGAAACAAGCTAGTCAGAATTTGCATTAATAATGATGGCATTCGAGCGAATGGAAGAAGTATATAAAGAAAATAGAAAGAAGAAAGAAAGTTTGTCTGTAATTAAAGCCATGGGGTTCCAACTGCTAATTATAGTTTTATTTTTATATAACCAACGACCTGCTGCTATGAGTCAAAATATATCATATAATATGTGATTGACTTTTCATTTTATAACATTTTTTTTTGGCACTCACTTTTTGGATACGTAATGTAATGAGAAAGCATATAAACATGTGTATGCTTCACTTCTTTCATATGGAGTTTATGAATGAAATTGTATAAATCAATACATATATTGACATGCTTTTGTTTGGTAATCATGCTGAATCACTTCGACCCAAAAACTCAGAGATCTAACCGAAACTAAACTATTTAGGAGCAGAGAAATCCTGAGGGACAATGCTCTTATTTTTATAGGATGGGATTTAAATCAATTATTAAAGCAAATTGAAAATTGAAATTGAACTTAAACCCAAATATTTATCCCTGCAATTGCACAAATACATAATCCTTTTGTTCAAATTCTATTTCATTTAATCTCCCATTAAATGGTACATGAATATTCATAAGCAAATAATAATTATAATTAGAGTCTATTCCCAAACTTTGCATAGACCAGCATTCAGTGCACAAATCTCTCCCTCATGCTGGAAGCTAATATCTAATGCGTTCAATTCGTTTACAAAATTTCACCGCATTGCCAATCAAATTTTAAATTAAACCAATTAAAATATACAAAATGTTCAAAAAATAAATAAGCAAACAAAAAACACATGGGATTAATAAGAGAAACTGATGATGCTGATGGTTATAATGATCAGGCTTTTGGGGTCATCAAAAGTGCGAGTGTGAGCGTTAGCCGAACAAACGCATTTAATTAAAATGGAGAAATTAAAATGCGTTACGATCCTCTGTATTCTCTGTATTAATCAGTCTCTGCATTTGTCACGCTTTTGGTAATTTGTCGACTCCCCATGCATCCATCAAATGTTTTTGCTTTTATGGCACTGCCTGAATTAAGTTGTGTCTGTATCTATTCCAGCTGGCAATGAGCTCACTCCAGTTTGAGTGATGAGTGGATGCTTTCACACTGGGACAAAGTAGTTTGATTTTGTTGCATCTAATAATATGTTTGACTCAAAATATGGTAGACCTCTAGTTCTTGGCTTAGGAAAATTAACCAATTCATTTTAAACTAGAAAAAAGGCAGAAGAAAACAGGCATTCTTTCGCACTCTTATCTTTCCTCGAACAGAAGTGTTTCAATTTCAGTTTCTGAGAGATTGAAAGTGATTTTTTCTCTGTCAGCTAAGGTTATATATTCTACTGTAAAATATAATTAATTTGGATCAATGGTTCACAGAAGTTTAAAACCATCTGTTTGGTTCACGCACGAGTATGCACGAAAGCTGCTTTCACGGGTCATTTGTGTTCGTGTCACGTATAAGCATTCCACATACCTATTAATATTTATTTCATTTAACTTAAATGCATAAATTCTTCAAATTATCTTTACCATTTCCATCACTTTTTCAGTCATCCAGAACCACTGTCCATCTAGTTGTGCCTTTTGTTTAATTTCCAGCTGTTGGCTTGCTCTACTTGTGCTAAATCATTAGAAATGACTCATTCATTGTCTGCCAGACGAAAACAAAAACCATAAGCAATAATTTGAATTACTTGTCCACATTTGTCTCGCACCCGACGAGAGAGTCGCGCTCTAATGAATGACCCAAATTACAGGCTACCAGTTGATTATGAATCGCTTGAAATTTCTAATGTGTGCCCTGACCTTAATTGATTTTCTAGCCAAAGCCTAAAGCCAAAGGCCATCGTCTGCTTCTTCTAAAGCCACAATGCAAAGCCAAATGACAATAATGCATTGTCTTAACTGCACAGAGACAGAGAGGCATGAACCCATAGGACCGAAAATTTATGCAAAGCACTTTCAATATATATTATGAAGATCTCTTGTCGCAACCCAAAACAGAAGCAGAAGCGGCGGTGGCAGTCTCAGCCTTGTCTTGTCAGCGGCAACCAACCAACATAAAGCCAAGAGTGAGAGACGAACCTACTCGTAGGCACTTAGGCCAAGTCAGTCAGAGCGGAGAGACACTGTGGCAATTTGGTCGCAGACAAACACACATACATAGACTCGTACATAACCCCAACATGCAACAGCTGCTACATGCAATTTATTGCTGCTTCTGGTGGCACTAACTTCTGAACAAAAGAGAAGGAAGAGCTGTTTGTCCAGCGACTGGTACAGTTATGTACCAAGTCATACCAAAGTTCATGCGATATGTTTAACAATTTGTTACAAAAACTCTCAAAACATATTCATCAATGAATCGTTTAACTTTAAATACAAGTGGGAGGCAAAACGTTCAGGAATGAAGACGGTACGTTACTATGGTTTATGGAGACTTTAAGCCAACGGTTTGGTACTCAACATGAGTTAAGGTTTATGAGGATGAACCGCAAGTTCTTTACGGTTAGGTTTATCACGGCCATAGACAATACTTGCTTGGCATGGCTCTTACTCTATTTGTTGTCTAGGTCGGAAAATTGGCTGCGACACGCACCCAGCGTTCAGTTTCCAAGAACGTCTCCTGTAAAATACGCCCTAGTGCACATTTTGGGGCAAGAATTTTTCAAATGAGTCACGATGGCATTGCGAGACAAGAATTTGTTTTGATGTATTCTCATTTTCTGACAAGTTTCATGAAAATGTAATATCAATTACAAACAAATATTTTCAACATAATTTTTCCGGCTTGACCTTAGCCTGCGACCGTATAAAGAGAGAGGAAATTAAAGACTCCACAAACTGTGTGTCTAATTAAATTTTGTGCAATACAACAAACCAAACATGTTTGTTTAGATGTAACCAAAAGCAAAAAAAAGATTAAAGTTGGCAGCCATGAGGAAGCCAATGTCTATGTTGTTACCCATCGCCTGCCATGAAGCTGCAGAAGATGCCACACAATTTGCAATTGTTGCGGCCACAATTTGGTATTGGCCTGGCATACATACAATACCATCTGCTCCAACCCCACATCCACATCTCGTAGACCGGCAAATGAATTTGCAAGTTGCGTAACGCTGGCAGTTGCCACAATCACAAAAAATTACTTGAGATACTTGAAAAGCGGTTAGAGAGTGAATATGTGCACAGATGGATAGAGAGAGGGAGAGTTGAGCACATGTGAGTTTTCCCAATTAACCCCGAAGGTCAATCTCCCGCTGTCAGAAATATTTATTTTTGTTTAGATTTCATATTGGGTCACTGCACGCTTTCATTTGGCATTCTGTTTCATATTTCACTTATGATTTAATTGACTCAGCTGATAAACTTTTTCTTTCACAGATTTCGTGCAATTATCATAAACATTTTTATGTGCCACAAGTTGACGGCGTGAGATAAATGAAATTAAAATCTCATCGATGCAATTAAAGTTGTTGGCTCATTAAGATGAAAGAAAATCTAGAAAATTAAGCAAGGCCACAGTTTGTCTGCGTTAATGTACCATCAAATTCTCTAAAAGGAAATTGTCTTAGACAGGAAGCATGAGGAAGTGCAAACATTTCAACTAAGTAATGGAAATTTTGGCAGAGATAAATGAATAAACGGAAGAGAGAAAGTTAAGGAAGTTAAATTTGACAAAAATTCCGAAACACAAATAATATAATATAGAATGAACACCATCAAACGGTATATCAGTTTGTGTACATTGAACAAATAACCTTTTGATCAGCATCAAAGCCGATTTTCGACTGTCCGTATTAACCAACCGAATTCAGAGATAGTAAAAGTTAGAAGAACCATCTTTAGTGAAGTTTTATAATGTAACTGCCAGAACGATCCACCTCCGACCCCATAAAGTATATATATTCTTGGTTAGTATCAAAAGATGAGTTCATATGACTGTATTTTTTATCAAGTAAAATTTGTTGACCATAAAGAGGAAAAGACGTATAGAAGAAGTGAACAGGGAAAGAGGCAAGCAGTGTTACAAATCGTTAATTCAAACAACATAAAAAAGTAAATAGTTGGGCCGATGTCCCATGGTGCAGTACAGTTCGATATGTCGTCATACTATTCGTGTATCAGAGTGATTTCATACAATTTGTGAATTTTTTTTACCAAATTCTCACATTTCTTTGGAATTATGCTAAATCTCATTCAAGTCCAAAAGTCAAATGCATAGTTCTCTTAGAAAATTTTGCATGGTGTATGTAGATCTACACTACACTGTCTGGGCTTGAGCGTATGTTTTTATCAGAGTTGATTGCTTTTTATTTTATTTTTCTTTATCTTGTTCGTTTTTCCCCCGTCTGCGAAAGATCCATATTATGTCAAACCAATGTTCTTCAACGTGCATAGACTCTTAATTGAGTTTCGTTGCTCTTTTTCCAGTTTTTGTATTTCCACTTTTATCCACTGAATTGAAGAAATAAAAAGTTCTCTTTTTCTGTATAGCAGAGATATTTTTTTGTTATTTTTTTTTTTGTGAAAATGGGTGAAAACTAAATTTGCTACGTTCCAATTACTAAATTATGCACTTAGGAGCTGACTGATGTAAAAGGCATTCAGCTGGAAGACTGCACAACACACAACCGAGAATGAGGGGAAAAGGCAACGCGAAGATTAAAGCTAGATTTCGCTGCGGCTAAACAAACCAAATAATGGTTAAGGTTGAGTGATTTGGTAAAAACAAGAAGAAAAAACCAAAACAAATAAAGACAATTAAAACAAGCTAATGAGAGAGAGAGAGAGAGAGAAGAGAAAGGAAATTTCCATTAGCACTCGTTCAACTTTAGCCTCCATTTAATGCTTAATTTCAACTTGAATTGTAAAACTTAAGCTAATCCTTTTGCTCATCTTGGCCATCCGCCGCATTAGCCATTTTGTCAGCACTAATCTCCGCCAGCATTTGTTGAGTTTCCCTGGCCAAATTAACCAAAGCCTGCAAATCATGCTCCAAGGTAGCAATGCGTTGACGTTGCAATTCCATAACTCGCACATAACGCTTATTCTCTTCGCCACGGGAATCGGCTAGATTACGCCAATATTGTGGGCAGGCCACCCTTTTCAAGCCCTTCTGGAGCATTAACACCATGTGACCCAAATTACGTAGACTCACATGTGGCAGCGATTTTTGCGAATCTGCTTCTTCAGCAGGGGTTGTGGAGTCTATGTCCCCGAAGGTATCCGTTATATCCATGTTACTTATGGTCTCAATATTATTATTAATGTAGTTGTGCATTGGCTGATTATC
Organism: Lordiphosa andalusiaca; assembly: GCA_035044965.1. Lineage (NCBI taxonomy): Eukaryota > Metazoa > Arthropoda > Insecta > Diptera > Drosophilidae > Lordiphosa > Lordiphosa andalusiaca. The sequence goes on along the minus strand of JAWNNM010002032.1, from coordinate 1,537,966 downwards.
CTCATTGGCGGTGTTTTCCAGATCGTTTTCCATTTTTAATTAGACCGCAACTTAAGCAATGTGTTTAAATGGGGGAAAATTTAGTTTTTCTGCTGTGTTTTCGTTTATGTGCTATTTGTTTTGTTTTTATTTTGGTTTTAGTATTAATGAACTGTTTCGCTTATACAGTTTGTTGATGTTTGGGTCAAGGATATTTATGTTTTTCAGTACAACAAATATTACGATTGAGTTTTCTAGATATGGAAGCGAAAATACTTGAAAGAAGTTCAGAGCTTGGACTTGCAATAAAAATTTATATAAATGCTAACCCAAGTCTTAATCACCCTCATCATCGACATCACACTACAAGCCTTAACATTTTCTACATGTCTACTTTTACAGAGCCAAAAAAAAATGTTGTTGCTTGTTTGGCTTTGATTTTCAGTTTTTTTGCCTGACCCCCATCAGCCAATGCCATCAATTGCCCTGCTCAGCTAATTCCAAACGATTTGTTTTTGGCTTTTTATCTATTTTTGGGAGGGGGAAACAAAAAACATTGAACCCAAACATTGAATTTTATTTGATAGCTAAAAGAAAATGCACAAAAAAGCTAAACACTATAACCATTTGAGGCAACTTGTTGCTCTAGTCTGAAGCTACATTCAAGTTTAAGTTGGAAATTGTTTCGTGAATCACATTTTAAGTGGCAATTTACAAATTGAAAGATAAACTTGCACAAATTAAATTGTCTTAGTCGGATTCAGATTTCAATGAATGTATGAATGACGTCTGCATTTGCCATCTGATATTAGCCCTTAAACCCAGGAGATTTCTATTTATAGAAAGTAACCAGAGAGCAGGCTACATAAATTTTAAATGTGTATTACATTATCATATCAGGATATAATGTAATAAATTAAGTACTGTTTGATTTATGCCTAATTTGGATTAACAACAAATTAATAACTAAATATGGTTTCAATGCGAGTTCAGCATTATTGTGGCCAACTGCAAAGCGAACATAATGATATCGAAATAAGCCGCTTACCGCATAATACCCCCCCTCATTATGTGTACGTTTGGGCTGCTGGACATGCAGGCAATCAGTGACCATAAATTCCCAACGTCCCGCCGTTCAATATGCAGACCAAACAATGAAACTAATTAAGTTACACATGGTTGAGGACCACAAAGATTTAGGACAAAATCGACAAAACTTGCAAGCATTTGGCAATACAGTACAGATGGTTGAAGCGGGAGAGGGGAATGGAAACGATAAAGAACATTTCATGCACAATGCTTTTGGCTTTAAGGCATATTCCTTTGGTTAGATCCATTGTGTCTACATGGCGTATACTTTACGTAGGCCATTGTTGTGTATTGTTGTTATCACTGGCTAGACTAGCTTGATATGGTATCCCAAAACCAAGTCCCCCCGCAGGCAGAATTGTGTACGCACAATAGATTAACTCAAACTGAAAATCAAAATGGGCTTAAGTAAGCAAAAATTAGTAAAAAAATTTTAAACAAGTTCAAATAATTGCAAGTAGAACATAAGTAATTGGGAATACCAAAAAATCCCTGCAATATTTAATCCACTGGCAACTTCTTCTCCTTTGGCTCAATAATTTGATCACAACCGCTGAATGACCACCAAGCTACCATATTAAGCTAGTTCTAAAAAAATACTAAATCTATGTTTTTTAGATCCTTGTTTCTTCGTTCAAAATACGACTTGGTTCAAATAGGTAAGGGATTATTAACATTCGAGTCAGTGACAACTGTCTTTTCAGACCACAGCTGTTAAATAGGAGGAAAGTATTGAATACTATTTTATTTCATATTAAAATTCAAGTGTCAGAACCTTCTCGCAAAAACATTTAAGTTCTGTGAAATACAATTTTCAAACTTAAATGCATTTCAGCCGTAATCTTATGTTTATTTTTACATAAAGTACACACTATCCAATTTATTGACCTCTCTTTAGAGGTTTTTGAATAAGCTTTGACCTACTTACACATAATTTGGCCATTTTCTTTTCACAAAGTTTCTTTACAAAAGGATGCGCTCAGTGGCCCATCGATAAGTGTGACTGCCAAATAAAGTATTTGCAAAGATGCGAAACCCATTTCTTAAATTTTAAATAATTTTGTTTGTATTCCTTGAAATCTTGAGGGATTTGCATAGGGTTAAATAGAAAAAGGCCACATTTTATCTATATTTCCATTTCAGTTCAATTCGTTTCTTAATGCTCATAGCTTAACTAAGCCATCTCAAATGGTTAAGCTTCTCCCATTGAAAAAGGTTAGATTTAACCAGCTTAAAGTAATTTCTAAATAGGCTTTAACGTGCATTTTTTCCTCATTTTACTTGGCCCAACCTTTAACTAAAATCCCAATTTCTATGCTTGTCATTTGTGGGTCAAGCCTGAACACTGCCCCTGACTTGATTATTAATTGCCTTTTGCATTGAATCTATTTGTCATGCCTTTTTGGCTTCTTCCGACTTCAATCTTGGCTTTTGCTTCGTTTTGCTCTTAACTCTGATTTATGTGCGCGTATTGAATGCTCTCTGAGAGGGAGGTTTTGGTCAGCCGACTTTTGGTATTTTCTTTCACGTAACTCACTGCGTATGCGTGTTTTTAATTTTAAGTAAACCTTTTTTCCTCTGCTGATTTACATTGAAACGTGCTGCCTTTTAGCGTCATCTTTAACTGCCATTTGGCGCCCTTTTCTTTCAGCACATTCATTTGATATGCAAGATTTCACTTGACAGCTCTTTGCACATTTTATATATTTTTAGAGCATTTTCTTTCTTTCGGTTCGTGCAACTTGGACGTGTTTGCATTGTTAAATTATTTAAAATTCTCTTAAGTGTCGAATTATGTGACAACAAGTGCAAAAATATTTCCATAGACGTCGTCTTTGCGCTTGACTTAACTGGCCTGGTGTTGGATGTGGAAGGTGTGGGGTGTGGCACGGTGTTGGCGAAGTCTCAAGGTTAGGTGACTGTTTCGCTGCAGGGCATTTGCCAACCACTTTGTGGTGTCTAAATCAGACAAAAAGTATTTTATTGTTGCGCCCAAGGCTTAAATTGCAGACTATGAGGACAAAGAACCTTTCAGTGTTATTGATGTGGTTCGATTTGGTGAACCTTTGAAGAAGAAATTTGATTTATATTAACAAAATTGGAAAATTCTGTGGAAAATATTTAGAAGTGAGGGTAAATTATTAAAAAAGAAACAACAACTTTATAGCAAATTTAAGTTACCAAGAATAGAGGACAATGTGGATTCAATGCATATTCACTCAGTAAAAAGTCACGGAAAACGATGGCTTAGTTCAATACTTGAACATTTTTTCGGGATTATTAAATCTCATTAAGTTAAATTTAGACTTTTTCTGATTTAGTATTATTATTGTATGTGTTATGTGACTGGTCTAAGTATTCTTATAAAATATAATTAATATCGTGTTTATAAAGCTTCAGGCCCTCGCTGTTGAATGCAATGTTCCGACAAATTTGAAAGATGTTCCCTCTATTTGATGGATGATTTGCCCTCCCCATATAAATGTAACGATGCCTTAAGAATCTCTCATCAATTTTCATCAAGCCAATTTTGTTCTTTTTTATTATTTATTTATGAGTCATCACCAAACAAAATGATGTGTCAAAACATTCCCGGACAATCGTTGTTCTGGCATTAACCTTTTCATAATAAAATGTCAAGCCAAACTGAAAATGACAATAGCGCTGCCAGTTAGGAACATCTTATGACATATTAATGGCTGACGGATAATAAAACTTCTATATAAAACTCGCTTTAGTAGCTGTTTATTAAACATTAATAATAAAAAAAACTTTTCTGCGCTCGGGTTGGTTTGCCAAAGAAAACAAATTTGTACGTCTGCGCAAGCTGGGAGCAAGGGCGTGGAGAGCAATCAGTCATAAGGACCACAGTGAAAATTTAAAGCCATTTGACCGCAGGTTAAGGAATAGAACCGAAAGGCCTAACTAGGAGCTGGGTTAATTAGGCGCTTGCGCTTTTCCAACCTTTTTGATTGAGTGCCTAACGTTACAAATGGGCTTGTGTAAGAGAACACATTCTGGCTTATCGATGCTGCAGCTGAGATGATGATCCTACTCCCACCTCCTTGCACACCTGAAACTTTTCTATTCATTGTACCTTATGCACGTAATAACCACGTTATTTAAGTTTATTCTTAACATTGCCTTTTTTCTCTTAACTGGGTCAGAGCATTGGTAACATTTGCAATTTATAGATGATAAATCTTAAAGCCAACACCAAAAATAGTTGAAACATTTTTATTCCGGCTTTTTGTACTATCGTGTTGTGTGTTATGCCAGAGCCATAAAGCAGGCAGCGAACTGTATACATTTTTTATATCCCCTCGCCCCCGCCATCCGCAATTGTTTTCAGTTAAGTTGAGTTATGGCCGACCCGTGAGGGGCGTCGATGTTAACCGAGAAGGACGCGTCGCCAATGTGGCGCAGATTAAAGAAATAAATTAAAACACTTTTCTCCCTGTTCTTCTTCATCTTTTGTGTGCTGTTAGGTGGAAAATCGTGCTCTGCGGCTACGTGAGGTGGCCACAGCCATGCAACAATATCAGGACGAGTCATCGGCGGGGGCATCAACTGCTCGGCAATGGGCTCCAGCTGGCAACACGGCTGTCCGTGTGCTGGGCACCGGAGGTGTGGCACTAGGAGGCGGCAGTGGGGCCGATGATCCTGGCGGCAATGTAATACTAATCGGTTCGGTGAAGGACTTTGAGCGTAATGCGGTGCATGGCTTAAAGTTGAATGGCATTGTGGCTCTGGAGGAGACCTCTCAGGTAATGTAAATCAAATTCTTAAAAGTTTTTCCTCCAAAACTATTTCATGCCGTACACAGGGTAGCAGCGGCGGCACCGGCGGCCCCGCTGCACGACTTCCGGTCGGACCCAGTGCCCGTGTTAAAGGAGGAGAAGTGGAATATTTCGACGAAGCCGGCTATATACGTGCAGGAGCTTTGCGCACAGGTGAAGATCCTTATATCAGAAATCGTTTTAATCAAGAAGCCAGTGATGCTTTGCCCAGTAATCGTGAGATTCCAGATACTAGAAATCCCATGTGAGTGTTGTGTTAAATTACTTTCTACAGAATTACAATAATATTGGGGAATCTCTCTTCTGTCAGGTGTCGCACCAAAAAATATCGTGAGGATCTGCCCGAGACCAGTGTGATCATAACCTTCCACAATGAGGCCAGATCCACGCTGTTACGTACCATTGTTAGTGTACTGAATCGCAGTCCGGAGCATTTGATACGCGAAATTGTGCTGGTGGATGATTTCAGTGATCATCGTGAGTAGAAAATAAAAAATTGCTTAAGATGATACAATATCTAACCCCCTACCATAGCCGAAGACGGTCTGGAGTTGGCCAAAATCGACAAAGTTCGTATCATTCGCAACGATAAGCGTGAAGGTCTGGTGAGATCACGAGTTCGCGGTGCAGATGCAGCTGTAAGCAGGGTTCTCACCTTCCTCGACAGTCATGTCGAGTGCAACGAGAAATGGCTGGAACCGCTGCTCGAAAGGGTACGCGAAGATCCCACTCGCGTGGTTTGCCCCGTTATTGATGTCATTAGCATGGATAACTTTCAATATATCGGCGCGTCGGCCGATTTGCGTGGCGGTTTCGATTGGAATTTGATTTTCAAATGGGAATACTTGAGTCCCTCGGAACGTTCGGCCCGTCACAATGATCCCACCACCGCCATCCGCACACCAATGATAGCCGGTGGACTGTTCGTTATCGACAAGGAGTATTTCAATAAGTTGGGCAAATATGACATGAAAATGGATGTTTGGGGTGGCGAGAATTTGGAAATCTCATTCAGAGTTTGGCAATGTGGCGGAAGTTTGGAAATTATACCCTGCAGTCGTGTGGGTCACGTATTCCGGAAGCGGCATCCATACACCTTCCCGGGGGGAAGTGGAAATGTTTTTGCTCGCAATACACGCAGAGCGGCGGAAGTTTGGATGGACGATTATAAGCAACATTATTACAATGCGGTGCCATTGGCCAAAAATATTCCCTTTGGCAAGTGAGTAAAGGATGCAAGAGGAAAAAGGAAAGGAAAAACAAAGTTTGACTCTAACTTATTTATTGTTCTTCCTCCCCTTTTTGTTTGTGTTCTCAACCTGCTCCGTAGCATTGACGACCGCCTGGCATTAAAGGAGAAGTTGCATTGTAAGCCATTTAAATGGTATCTGGAGAATGTTTATCCCGACTTACAGGCACCTGAGCCCCAGGAGGTGGGACAATTTCGACAGGACAATACCGAGTGTTTGGATACGATGGGCCATTTAGTCGATGGCACTGTGGGTGAGTCAAACAAATATATATAAATCATATATAAAAACTGTAGCCTAAAAGCCAGAGGGTTGAAGTGTGATTCAAAATGAAGAAAAAAAACACAGACAAACAAGGCGAGCAAAATCAATATCAAATCAAAATACCTTGCTTTGTTGCTTAACCTAGGGTAATGAAAATGTTGGACTTTTTTTCGACATTAACGAATTAAAGGGTAATTTTTGAGCAGCTTTAGGATTTGAGTAAAAAATAAATACAGAAAAGTGTATGAAATGTTTATTTGAATGGATAGAACGATCTATAAATGTTTCAAGATGATTTTATGTAATTATTGGTAAATATATCAAATGGTTTACTAGCTGGGTCCAATTTTGGCTTACTCTCTCTAACATATCGGCCAGTATACAACGAATATATTCTTTAATTTTGGCGTCAACTATTACGGGCTTGTCGTGAACACAATTTTCCGATAAAAAAGTGAAACTTTGATAATAAAATTTAATAATCTGCAGGCGTTGTTCGTTGGTTAAATTTATAGACCAGACTGAACATGTTTGACTGTAACATGTGACCCGAAAACAGCTGAGCTGCCAAAATGAAAGTTGCTAAAAAAATCACCCTCTAATTATAACATAAATCTCAAAACTAGTCAGTTAACCATGTTTTGTATTGTTTCTATTCTCTTCCCGCAGGCATCTTCCCCTGTCATAATACGGGCGGCAATCAAGAATGGGCTTACTCAAAACGTGGCGAAATTAAACACGATGATCTCTGCTTAACACTTGTGCAGTTTGCCCGTGGCTCCCAAGTGGTGCTCAAGTCTTGCGACGATACGGAAAACCAACGTTGGAACATGCGCGACGGTGGCCTGGTGCGACATCATAAGATCAATGTATGCTTGGACACTCGTGATCACAATCAGCAGGGGATCAGTGCGCAGCGGTGCAATTCGGCGCTGGCCACTCAGCGTTGGTCGTTTGCCAAGTATGCGTGAGAGATGACTAAGTAAATTGGAAAGGAAAGGAGAGCTGCGGTCGTGATATTTGTGCAAGTTTATATAGTAAACGCGAAACTACCTACTCTATATGATGTATGTGGACTGCATGTGTATTGTATGTATGTGTAATGGTTTATCATGTTGATTTGTTGCTGAACACACACACACACACAGGGTACAATTGCCACTCACACTACTACATGTATGTATAAAATGGTATACGTTCATGCAATGACTATTAAATCTGAAAGGATTCCGAATTTAATGGTCATTGAGCTGATAATTCTGAAAAAAAATACAAACAAAAAACAAAACAATAAGTTCAACTATGATATTTTAGTTAAGCCTAGAATCGTGTGGGGACATCCAATTCTGTCATTCGAAATTGTTACAAGAAAATATACACATGTTTCTTTTCCGGGGGGTTAATGTTATTTTACACAAAAAAGGCATACAAAAAATGTACTTAGACTGATTAATTTTTTGTATATGTAACCAAATAAAATCCTTACAAAATTTTAAACCAACTTTTTGGCAGCTAACCAACTAAATTCCTTTCACTCCATCTACCTTTCGCCATCTTCAAGTCAATTAACATCCAAAACTTCTCAACAGAAACCAACCAAAACTCATGCTCAGAGTCTTCTTCACAAAAATAAAACACAAAAATTGTACTTAACAGACATCAAATGTTATCATTAGTTTTAGTTTAACACTTAAGTGCGAAATCATTGCGAATTCTGAATGTGTATATATTAAAGATTCTTATTTAAATATTTTGTATGCAAATCCGAAAAAAAAAAAAAAAAGAAGAAATGAAAACAGTTTTTATGTTTTACAATTTCATTTTAAAAGCATAAATCATTGAATCGTTTGATTTTTTGTACATTTTATTTCAAGCATTCCATCAATGAACGATTTTCATGTTCTTTTTTGTATGTGTCCGTGTATGCTAAAAGGCGAATGATTTTTCCAGAGTGTTTTTAGGGACAGAAGTAAACCAAATATTGTATGTTTTTGTGTATAATTAATAATAAATGGAAATGCGTTTTTAATTTACATCAAATAAAATGCAACAAAACAATAATAAATACATGAAAAAATTGTGAGTGTTTTTGTGTAATTGCTTTGGGGAGGAAGCTGGGAGTTTGCTCCATCATCATATCTGACCGCAAAAGACTTAACATTCAACTCTAAAGGCATGTGTAAAAACCAAAAACAAGCGTGGCGCATTTCACTTACGACACGTACTCACATATATATATTTATATACGAGGGCTCGTTGCGCTAATTTTGTCATTTTAAAAGCAAATATGTAAACCAGCACCAGCCAACTCAGGCACTTTACAAATGATGCCTAGAGAGGGGTGGTGTGGGCGTGCTGGGTAAGACATAATATGAAATAAAATGCCAACCAGATATATTAAATTGCTTTTGCAGGATACTTCCCGAGATGTTTAAACAAAATTCTGTTGTTGCCAAAAAAAAAAACAGAATATTGGGCGAGCAGGCAGAACCACAAAAAATTAAAGAGATTATTAGAAGGAGTGCCTGATGTGGCTGTTTCAGCATGGAAATCAAATAAAACCTTTAGACACTCCAACATAAATAGTTAAGTGAAACTAGACAAATACTATTTATATCAATGCATACCAATGAGCTGTATAAAATATGATATATTTTAACGCACGTCTTAAAAATGGTATTAAAGATCGAAGAATTGCTTGGAATAGTTTAATTTAAAATTAAGATTTCATACTTCAAGATTATGTCAATGGAGATTACGGGATTTTGTCTACTTAGGGACTTGGATGATAACCAGAGACAACAACAGCAGTCTGGAAATTCGAAGAAGAATTATTCTTACAAACCGAAGCTACTACGGGCTCAGCAGGGAGTTTAAGAGCAGAGCCCTCTCTTGATATCGATTTAAGGACCTCAAAAAATTGACGACATGCCGCTAGACTTGGTTTCAACCACAAGCTGATGCTTAGCTTATGAAGAAGAAGCCATTCAGCATCTCATCTGTTGTTGTCTAGCGCGCAGTAGGACATTTCAAAAGTCCTTCAAATTGCGATTGCTTTACTACTTGAGCTAGTGGCACTTTCTCACTGTCTTAAGGTTAGTATCCAGCACTTCGGTATTTTTATTTCATCATATTACTTTATATAAATAGAAATTCTTTTGCTTTGCTTTGATGCTTAAAAGCTATTCGAAAGTATTTCTATTTAAATAAAGAACGAAAATCTTGAAAATAGCAGTTAGTTTGTTTGGAAATCAAAGAGAGAAATTAGTAATTTTACAAATGACTTCTTTGATTTCGCTTCTGCCATTAAATTTAACAAAATATTCTATAAATTCTTTAGCTTAACCTCTTTGCTCTGTCCGTTAAATCACTTGAACCATTTCTGTTTACCCAATTTGCTTAATTATCTGAATAATAAATACGCTCGCTCAACCTACTGCACCGCACTCGTTTCGAGTCCATTAAATATTAATGAATTCGCTTTATCAAAGAAAAAGAAGAAAGTCAAATCGCATTGTTAATATCAGACTTATTGACTGACAATTGAACTACACATAATAATCATAATGATGAAAACGACAATGGAAAATAAGCCAAAGCGGATTTAGATATTCAATATACTTGACAAACATAAATTTGGGGAGCAAACTTTTTTGGTACACAATTTTCGTCGCGAGCATTTGATGAACTTTGTGCAAAAGTAAAAATTTAAGCTGATAAATTGCTTGTTTCATTGGAAAAATGCTTACAATTTGTGTATGCGTTTGTCAATAATCCGCTTAGGCAAGCAAATTCTGTGTGAAAATTGTATGATAACTTCGAAAGCATCAGAAAAATAAATGAAAAGATGAATAAGAAAGCGCTCATTGGCAATTCGGCGAATGGAAATTGAGATTAAATCAATGGCAAAAAAACTTGCATTCTATATTGAGGGTGCCTAAAAGCAGGCAATGTTTTTTAAAATTATAAATAAGTGGAACTATTTTTCGCGAAACATAATTGATTTATGTTTATTCTTTGTACAATTAAAGCACCAGAACCAACTCAATATTACAACAGGAAATGTAAGTATATTGTATCCTACTCATTCCTTCGCCCAAAAGTGTTTTTAATTATGTTTTCTGTGACAGGCTGGCAACGACAGACTCATTATTAAAAACCAGAGGTAAACAACATTAAGACCTCGAATGATTAATGCACGACCTGGCAGAAAAAAGCACGTTCTCACTTGCCGCAAGTTGCCTTGTTGGCCTGTTGTAAACCTGTGTTGCAAAATGTCAGCTGATAATAACTGAGTCTGTGCGCGCTTTAGTTATTAAGGCTCCATATAAACTGACAGTGACGTAAGGGTCCCACACATTCACACACACACACACACACCCATACACAGCAAATAATAATAAGTAAGTATGCCGCAGAGTCAACACACTGTTCTCGGTACTTCTTATAACTGCACCAACATAGTCGTTTCACTTTTACCCCCTGAAGCTCCATGGCCTACGCAGGCAAAGTTGCTGCCCCGTGATAAAACTGCGGAAGCGGAAAAAATGCCGATAACATCGCTGAGGAAGCTGCACACTGTTCAGCCAAGTCAGTCAGTTGGCTTTTTGTGTATGCCTGGCACACGTTTGTCTTACATAAATAAGAGCAAAAACTGTTATTCACCTGTCTACCGACAAACAAGCCGGCAAGCAGAAGCTGAAGGCAGCAAACAGCAGTGAGACCCCGCTCAACCGATTCCCCATTTGGAATGGAAGGTTGGGGCAGGTCGCATACATAAACGATTTACCTGCCTTCTTTGTCGGAGCTTAAGCTTGTCGCCTGCATTGTCGCTCCGTACAGGAGGCAGTAGTATACGACTTTCAGCTTCCGTTACGGATTCACTCGAAAATCGAGTTGTCTTTTTGGGTGAGTTTACATGCCAACTTGCATTTCTATGATTTTTCTATGGATGCTTCAGTTTGGTGTGCTCCGAATAATGGTTTAATCCTGCAATCTCACTTTCTATACCCTGGAGCAAAGGTAAGCAGAGTGTAGTGGGTTGATGCAAGTATGTGGCAGACGGAAGCATGTCCAAGAACAATTTCTTCTACAGCTGGCGCCAACAGCAGATGAAGGTGACCGGGCTGGGTTAGCTTCTAAACAAAAATCTTTACCATTTTCGCCCTTATTCGGTGTTATAAAATTGCGATCTTGAGTGAGTCAAATATCAAATCTAGAAGAGGACTTCTTGAGCGGAGAGGGTTTAAGATGGATATAAGGCTAACTTTCTTACCACATTAACCTTAATGAACAATACCAACCGTACTTTTCACAGTTAACAATAGATGCGAATTGAGTAATTTTCTCTGGAAAACAACAATATTTGAATTTTCTGAAATCAACTGTTAAGCGTCTGCACTTTAGAACAAAGAATGCTTCGTCAAACAACTTGGCTGTTGATTGTTTTGCCACCACAGTTACCGCCATTGTCTTGTCTCGTAGGGAAACTTTGACTTTGGCTTTTCCACCTTTGTTTCATGTTTTGTATTATCTCTTAGACTTAATTGGAAAGCACGCACACGAACACATTAGGATACGTGTTGGCCTCACCACACGCAGGCAAACCAGCAGCCAGAGCAACAACAACCAAGCTGGCGGCAAAGTGGCTGCCTAAATATCTAACTAAATCCTTGTGTGTGTCCTTGCGTAGTCCAGCCGCAGCTGCCACACGTCCTAAGGCCTCTTGAGGCCTGAATTTATATTCGCATATAATTTGTGGATGTTGGTTCAAGTGCCTCGACAGCTATTTATAGTCAGAACAGTGCAAATATATAGTTGGCATTTAATATGTAGTTTTTTTCGCTCGATTTTTGTTAACATAAACATTAAGTGTGCGTGCTTGAGCTGCGAAAGCAATGTGTTACCGTTTGCATTAGTTATTTGCGCCATGCTAAGTGCATATGAGATTCAGTGCTTTAGCAGCAAATGAAGTGCAAAGAACAAAATGGGAAACGAGAACCGAGTATTGCATTTCAAATTGAGTCTAAAATTGATAGAAATTAGGCTACCATTTGACATCTTCATTAACAGATTTCACTTCCTTCACCCCAGAACTAACCCAAAAACCGAAGCCAAACATCTCTCTGCGCCAATCAGGTGCATATATTTGCTCAACAAATTAGCTGCCAAAGTGCAAACACTTTGCAAAACTTCCTTCTCGGCAGCAAATTGGGTTAGTTTGATTAAATGCAAATAAACGGCAGTCAAGAGTGGCAGCCGCAACAACAATAACAACACCTGAAGCCAATTACAAAGCTAATTAATTGAAATCAAATAGGCGTGAACTGCAAAGTGTCGCCAGGGATTGTCCAAAGAAGACGATGCATCATTCCTGCCAAGGCAATCAACATTCAAAACGTGGACCACCACTCTTGAGAATTCCAGTCAAATCAATGTCCGGTCCAGCACAAGTTTCATCCGAAGTTATGGCTAGCATAAAAGTCAACGTCAATGATAAATGAAGCTCGCCATTTGCATACCGTTGCACACACACCGTACCCATACCCATACATGGGGAATACGAGTGAAGAGACAGCGGAAAGAAATGAAAAACAATTTCTGCTCCCTTTGGCCTCGGTAGAGATTTCAAAGATGCAAAGAAGAGAAATACATATTCCATTTGCAAAGCGACAGGAATAAGCCACCGAACGAAAGGATAACAATGTCAGTGACACATGAGTGGCGAAAGGCGACGAAAATAAGGAATAGAGAAAAAAGTTGGATTGAGAAGCAGTTCAAATGTAGAATCTTGAATACTCTCTGAAGGAGTCTTTGCTAGTATTAAGTGGAGTTGTTTCTATTATTAATCCGTTTATATGCCGCAATCTTACAATTGACAATAAGATACAGTATGTTGATGGGTTGGTGTTGATTTCCGTGTGCTCCAATGGTTCATCATGTCTAGATTTTTAGTAATTTATGCTTAAAGTGGCTAGAATAGCTGCTTTTAACTTTCTTTTGTGGCGTTTTATGGGCAACCTATTCTTTAATATTGACTCTTTTTGAAATTATCACAAATAACTATTACTTAGATTCAAAATAAGCCACCCAAAAAACTTCTGCGATTTTTTCAAGCGAAGCTATACGATTTTGAATACATAAGTTCATAATTATGAAATTTTCTTTCACTCAAAAGTAGGCAGTTTATTTCAAAGTTAAGGATTAATACCTTTCGAAAATGAAGAATGGATTCCACACAAAGAGCGCATAAAACGGTCGAAATAGGCATTTTAATCAACTTAAAATGCCAAAACTATTAAAAATCTAGACGTGACAAACCATTTCAGTACACGAAAAACATCTAGAGTCACCTCAAACCCTTTAATATACTATGTTTCTTTGTATTTAGATTGGCTCTATTTATATAGTTATATTTCGAAATTATATTATTATATGGTAATTCATTCACCCTTTTTACAAACTTTTTGAAAAAACCTACATTACCCCACATCCTAATGTAATTTTACGCTTGTAACGGAAATTGGTGAAAAATATTTATGTGTTCATTGCCGCATACTGATCAGCTGGTAAAGTTGGCAAAGAGCATTTCAAGTTGTCCGCCTCGACCCATTAAACGAAAGACCCCAAATTTGTTTTGTACCTCCTGCCAGACAAAAGGGATAGAAAAATAAGCTAGCATTAATTTCACATGCTGTCCACAGGGTCCAAATAAACGGAAAAAACAACCATATGCCAAAAGTGTCGTACATGTTGTCGAAGTTGATTGGCTGCATGTTAAACGAGCTTTGATTTTCAAACTGACTTTTGTTGGTTTTTATTCGAGGGGGGGTAGGGAAATTGTATAATTTTCCCTCATAATTTGCAGCTTCAGCTTTGCGCATGGTTTAATGAAATCCAATTACAAGTTCTCTTTTCTTCAGTAGCAGAGGGTCAAAATGAAATTAGAGCTCGTCGAGCTACTTGGAAAAGGACTTAACGAAGAGTAGGAACATTGGCTTTCATTGAGTTAAAACTGCTGAGCTGAAACTTTTCGTTGTTGTTTTTTGACCAAATTAAATTTGTGAAAATATTAGGGGTGACTTTGATTTGGTACCGGGAAATGTTGATTTCTAGAGATGTGTTCTTTTTGTGAGTTAATGTGTTTTGAAATAAAAATGGCACAAAGATTAAAAATTGTTTAAAATTTCTTATCTCCTGGGATCTTAGATATATTAATGTGCACAATTGGGACTTTAATTCAGGAGTAAACCAGAACGTGAGAATATACAGGGTCGTTAAAAATAGACGTGGAACGAGATCGTCATTTACCGACCAATGTATTTAAAACTTAATTTAATCAAACTTCTCTACTAAATAAACTGAACACTAATCCCTTCCTGATGCCACTTTTAATTATAAATTATATTATGGTAATTAAAAATGAAACACTTAGAAAATCTTGCAAAAAGGTGTATTTTTGAACTATATCAATGACAGGGATATTGCTATAAGCTTCTTCTGTTTAAGCACATTCAGTCGGTCCGGAATTTAGATTGCCGTTTTGTGGCTGCAGTGAGCCACTTTTCGGACTTGCTGCCTGAGGTGGCAATGACGGATCAGCAGTTGAGGGTGGAGGTGTAGATGGAGCGGGAGCCGCAGCTGCTGACCCATTTTGATTGCTGTCATCATTAATGGTTCGGGGTTCCCCGTATCCTGATTCGGGACCACATGGCGGGCATTCACACTGAGATTTCGGACGAGTAGCAGCAGTTTCTGGAGGACAGCATCTAGGTGGGTTGGGTCCAATATAAAACGGATTGAATTGGCAGGCCATGTTGGATACAGAAAAAAAACAAAAGAAGCAGATTTTGTCTATTGCTGAATTTTGTACGGTTAATTTTGAAGTGTTGTGACTGAATGAGAGTCGAATGGAAAATTCATTCTAAGCTCAAGCAGCCAAAATTTCAAAGGTAACATGATCTGAAAACTGGGATCTATGTTATTTATACTTTACACTTGGAAACTTTTGCGCACAATTTGGCTAAAAAACTTGTGAAAAACAACAACAGTAAGCTCATACCCTTTCTTAGCTGTGCCTTGCCTCGTTTATGCTCACTTGAATGTCACTCATTCATAAAAGGGTGTAGAGTAATTTTCCAGCTGGCGGCATTTCCTTTATCCTTCTCTGCTGACTTTTTGTTGTATAAGCTTCTCTCTTTTTTTTTGGTAGGTTTTTGCGGTTTTAGTTGTAGTTGGGTAATTTCGTGCAACAGCTGCACGAACCTCTTGCTCTCCCTTCCAACTTTTTCCTTCTACATTTTTTTTTAGGATTTGTTATCATTATTGTTCATCATGCGTTTCTAATGAAGTCGTAAAAATTGAAAACTTTCAACGCATGTGGCCGGGTGCTTTATTATCTACGCCTCCTTTTTTTTATTCTTCTCTTGGTTTATGTGTTGCTTTATTGCCAGTCTGGCAGTTGACTTGCCTTTCCCCCTTCAGGTTTAAACATTTTGCTCGCTCGGCGTTCGTTTCTTAAGATGCTTTTTATGTCTACAGTGGCATTAAATGTTTATTTTCATGCGGTTTTTTTTATAAATATATATATATATATATTCGCATTTGTTGTGAAAACTGTGTAATCAGCTTGCAGCTTGAGACGCCAACAGGGATAAATATTTACCAACAAACTGCTTTGGTCTGGATGTGTTGGGTATTTATTTGAGCTAACCATTGTAAAGCTAATTAAACAATATTTGGTCAGACTTGGAAATGGAAGAGACTGAACTAAATTAAGAATAAATATTTGGGAGGAGTAACAAAAAAAAAGTACAGTATAGTTATCTATTTTATTTGAAGTTGAAGTATCTAATAAGTGATGAAGTATTATATAAAATTCGCTTTTTTATATAATATTCATAATTTGCTTTGCCTTATAGGAATCATCCACTTTTATATGAGTCCGTTGTCACCTTCCGGAAAGAGCAACAGACTTCCTTTAGACCTTAACTTTATTTGCTTTAATATCATTCTTGACGTTACAAGAAATCAATCTTCTTTGTAAAACCAACAGCCCAAGGGCAATTTCATTTCCAAATGAGAATTCACAGCTTAATCCTTCTTCCAAATGAAATATAATATAGTTAATGATGCCGAAACGTATTTACCAACATATTTAAGATTGCACATTCCAGATTGCATCACATATTTGCTGACTTCGATTTGTTGATGTTAAGCCTTACATAAATTCTGCATAATTAGCATAAATACCTTCCAATCCCCTTACGAATGCCAACCAGAAGAGATAAATTAAAAGCCATTCACTTAATTATAAGTTAATTCAATTTAAAATCAATATATTTTGCTTGAGAGCCAAGCGATATTTAATCACATAATTACAAGGCAACAAGCAGGACAAACATGACGAGCTTCCCATTGCCCACTCCCAAATACCCAGTGCCCGGCATTGAATTCGATTTGGAAATGTCCCTCATGGCGAGGGAAAATTATAAATATGAATTCAAATGAGTGCGCTTGGGTGAATGCGCCACATGTGGGTGGGCGGCAAACATGTGTAATGGGCACGCACACAATGCAGAATGTGCTGATTGCATTGTCCTGCATCCTTCATCTAGCTCTGGTCACGTTGCTCATTTTCGCTTAATGTTTTATGCACAACTAAATATAAATGTGCTTTAATGAGCGAACCGTTATCCAACCGTGCGGTTAATTTATTATGCAAAACTTGGTTTCACACACACGCAGGGACAGACAGACAAGAGGATAACTAATAATACGGCATTGTCGTTGCACAAAATTGCCAATGTATGGTTATAGGGTGAGAAACAGAGAGGGGAAATACAAATGTACCGCAGCAAGTCAACTCGAATGCATGTAACAATTATTTGCAGAGAACTCGCCTCTGAGTCCTCTGCTGTACTGCAGCAAAAGTCATAAAATGCAGGCAGCAAAAGCCCAAACTGAAATTTGCAACAATATCGTGGCATTCGTTTTGGAAACTTAACCGCAAAAACAAGACCAGAAGCGCAGCAGAGTTGTGCGGGCTACTGGAGGAACTAGTTCAGGTCTGGTTTTGGAAAAAATCGAGTTAAAGAGCCCAGAGCTTAAAATTTTGATTTTAAATAATTTTTTATTGCTAAGATTTAAGTGAAACAAACCGAGCCCAAGTAACTTCACTTTCGAGAAACAAACCAATAATCAATTCACTGCTTTCAGTCTGTGTTCGCAGCGGTTCAGCTCCGAACAAGATTTCAGCACTGCTTTCAACTATCTAAACGGAACTACAAATTCAGCCCAACCCCGAAACAGAAACAAACTTTTCCCATAAATAGGCTGGACATTTATCATGTGAGACACGTTGGCCACTTGATTAACGCCATGAAAGCTTAACTCAGGCCCATAAGTAAAATTGCACAAAAACTAAAGCCTTAACAGAAAATGTTGTCAGTTCTCCTCTCTTTTCTTTTTTTCTGCTTTTTTGTTGTGTGCATTTCCTTTCTGTGCCATTTTGCATGGCTGGTTGGATATGGTCCAAAATATATACGTATGATGTGTGCGAGTTTTATGTGTAAGCGCTGACTTAGCCAACTCAGCCATGCTTGGGCGTGTGTGTGTGTCTGGGAGGGGGGCGTATGACAGAGGAGCAACTTTTGTGGCAAACATGTTCAACTTAAACGGATTTTAAATTACCAAAAATATTGGGCATAAGTATGCTGATCTACTTGAAAAGAGATATTGTTGTCTATGCTTAACGCTTACAAAGAGAGGGAAAACTCAGAAGATGGTGGTAAAATGCATATAGTGCATTCAAAAAGGCAGTATTAAGTTTGCAATAGAGTCTTGCCGTAGTTAAGGAAGATTTGTTTGTAAGCCGAAACAGACTTTCTTTATTGGGCCCTTCTTTAAGTTAAGGTACACTCAAAAAAAGCAATCCATTCGAGCTTACATCATCGTAATCATCGTGATTTGTTCACAATTACTTAGTCCTCGGTAGTCACATAATCTCTACCAAAATTAAAAACGGTTTGAAAACATGCATAAAACAACTAGAGAAATAGAAGAAAAATAGAGAAAGAAAATATGTGTTGTTTTCAATAGAAAAGTCCTTCTGCCATGGGAACGATCGGTTGAAAAACTAATTCAAATGAAGTAAATACTTTGTACTTGGACTTGCCAGATATTTGAATGATCGACGAGACCA
Source organism: Lordiphosa andalusiaca (assembly GCA_035044965.1). Taxonomy (NCBI): domain Eukaryota; kingdom Metazoa; phylum Arthropoda; class Insecta; order Diptera; family Drosophilidae; genus Lordiphosa; species Lordiphosa andalusiaca. The sequence goes on along the minus strand of JAWNNM010002032.1, from coordinate 1,519,382 downwards.
AGTTAGCCTTCCATTATTTTTAAAAATTTATATGTCCTCATAACTTTCAATTCGACCTTATGTAATTGGTTTCAATCATAAAACACTTTTCAACACATCAAGCAATACGAAATAGACAACATCTATTTGCCTCCTAAATGTAAATAAAACATAAGCTTATGGCACTTTATTGCTGTTGTAGTGAAAGGGGGAAAAATCGTGCCGGGCAAGTCGCCAACTCCAAGTTGGCACTGTCAACAGTCGCTGTCTCCAGTACGTGAACCCGAAAACGGAAAAACATTTCAGGAATTGCTTTCTGTTGTTGTGGTCCGAAAAAAAAAAAAATCCACCAAACAATAGCAATACCAAAGAAGACTTCTAACCTTTCAGTTTGTTTCAAAGTTTGTCGAGAGCAGTAACAGCAACACATGGAAGACGTCATTAAAATCATCTGCTGCGTTGGTCAAAAACTGGCGAATTGAAAAGCAGATAATGGTGACACACAACGAACCAGAAATGTAAGAGGAGCCCTCTCACATTTCCACACATATGAAAAATGAAATGAAAGAATGTTTTAGGCTTAGGTTGCTGGACCAGCAAATACTCTTTGAATTTATGTGAATATTTGCATTTCTTCGTCGTTTCCCCCTGAATGGGAAGGGTAATATAAATCATTTTATAATTTTAAATAAATCGTATGAATAAACGTAAGCATATTCAGTTTGAATAATATCAGATTTAACATATTTTTTAAGGGCTATATTTGCTGTGTGCATTTACATTAACCGAACATACCCCTTGTTACTCGCGTTTGCAACGCGGTTATAAAAATAGACGAGCTTGGGCAAAAGTTTCCAATATCAGCGCAAAAATAAAAAAATGACCGGACAAATGTTTTCACTCTAGTGGGTTATTTGAGGCCAACATTATGTGCCCTGTGCCCCCTTTTGTGGCCAGACTAAACTCGGCTGCTTCTCCTCTTCGCGTGGGCTGTGGGCTCTTGCTTCTGCATTGAATTTCATGACGTCATTAGTGTTAATGGCAGTTCATGTGCATAATATGCAAGTTTAAATATTACTCGTTTTTTTAATGAAAAGTTACATAAGTTGCAAATGAGCTAGAGAAGAGACTGCAAGGAGGGACAGAGTGAAAGAGAGTACAAACTTTCATTGAAAAATAATGAAGCATAGAGCGCTTTCTGTAAAAGATGAGAAAGGGAAACAAAGAGTCTAGTGTCTAGAGTCTGGTTTGCTGAAAGGATTCTATCTCTGTTGCCAAGCTGCTTTGTGTTTTGTTTGCAAGTCAAGATAAAGTATTACCTTGCACGTGGCTTGCTGAAAGTCTCTTGAACTATGAATATTCATTGTTATCGGATTTAATTGTGGAATAATGCTTTAAAGTTTATCCACAAAAAGTCTACAAAATGAAAATTCAACATGTATCATCATTTGCATTTTCATTGAAATTTAAGCTTTGATTTGCGCTACTGGAGCCAAAATTACTTATTGCTGTGATATGTGACCATCCCTAGTTAAAATTGTACTATAAAAGATGCTCTTTTTTTAACTTTAGGCACTTCCACAATTGGCCGTGGAAGCTTTCCTTAAGCAGTTGAACCAGATATTTGTGAGAAAATTAAAGCATACTTAGTGGGGCAAATTTAAAACGTTTCTTTCTTTTAGCCTCAATGCCTCTCACCAAAATGCCGTAATAATTCTCATCACTAATAGCTTGTGATTTGTTATCGCAAGCTCTTAATGCAGCTTTCCCAGCCGCTTAACGAGCCGTGCTGGCTTCTCGTTTTTCTTCAAGTAATTTTTTTTAGTTTTTATTTTCGCACGGACAAGTCATTTAGGAACTACCATAAACTTATTTTAGAAAATATAATTAAAAAAAGCGCCATTTAAAATAAACAGCGTGCAGCCAACTGAAAATTATAAAAATAGCAAAGCAACAGCAAACTTGGTGAGAACTTGGCGTGGCAGTTGCAAACAGCAGGAAGCAACAGCAAGTTTGGACTGCTTACTTGGCTTACTTGGTACATAATTGCAGTTGGGCGCGAAAAGAAACCAAACTTCTTCATCCACAACTTTATTATTCAATTTCGTTTCGCACAAAATTAAATGGTCCGTGCAGTCAGTTTACGAGGTGGCGACCGAAAAAAAAGAAGTCATATGGCCAATCAAGCAACGCAAGCGGAAAACGCTTACCTTATCTTCACGATATTTTTTTCATTTTTTTTTTTCATATTTTATGATATCAACAATCGGTCCCTTTGCATTTTTCATTACCTAACGAAACAAAATTGGCGCTGACAACGCCGAGCAGATTTCCCCAAAGGATGCAGGACATCATCGTCGTCATCAAGCCAAGCGAAAATAAATTTTAAATTGAAATCAATAATGTGTATATGCATGTATGTATTTATTGAGAGCCTTTGGTAGAAGCAATCAGTTGACGATTTTCTCCCCCCCGCCCCTTTTTGGGTGAGTGAAAAGTGGAAGTTCCTTTGCCTTGTGCCGTTTTGATGGGACCGATGAAAATGATGAAATTATTACCATCAAATTATTTATCAAATTTTATGGGTCGTGTGACATGTTGTCGGATGCCACATTCAACTTATGTTTTTCAAAGGGAATGTGGATTAAATTTATCTATAAACTAAAACTTAATTAACAATTTTGACACATTTGACATCGTTTTTAATTATCCCTACACAAAATTATGAAATATTTATGATATTTAATTAAAATACATATTTTTGATGGAATTTCATATAGAAAATATTTAGTTCAGATTTTAATTTGACCAAGAGCCCACCATCAGTTCATTGTATGGATCTGATTATTCAGATTTATACAGACCTTCGCTCTACGGAAGTATAAGATTAAGGGTGTGTGTCTAAAAGTTTTTATTCTAAACTTGTTTTTTCTAATTTGTAATAGAAAAGCTATCAATTACTTTGCTATGTATTCACATTATTATTTCTTTGTTAAATATCATCTGCAGATTCTACGACTATTAAGTGCCTTATCGTTAGACAGTGTACCAGCTCATTAAAACTTCAGGTTCAGGGACACTTGGTTCAGTTCAAGGTAACTTTAATTTTCAAATTATACACTTCATTTTAAGCTCGTTGGTTACAAATTATCTTAGATATGTTTCAGTTTCTATGGAATCATAAAATTTCAACAGTTTTCAATCAGATCGGATATCGTTTTTCGAGTTTCTAAGTTTGTCTTCAGTTAAATTATACAAATTATACGGAATTTTACAAAATAAAGGCCCCTTTAAGTCCGTTTACCGACTATGTATAGTAATGCAGTTAGCTCGACTCGTTGGCCCGCAATTGAAGCCAATTCGAAAAATCCACATACATAAGCCCAGTAAACCAGAATGCTGTTCAGAGAAAGTCTGCTTTCCATTGCATATGTGAGCAAAACAACACAACGAAACTACCACAGAGCCTACAATCCCACTTTTTATTTTGTCGCACTATGTGTTGGTTTTTATTTTAATTAAACCCAGCGACAATTTGACATCAATATCGAAATTAAGATCTTGCAGCAGTAAAAACCGCAAACACCAACGGCAGGAAACAAGGCCAAAACGAGACCAAGTGAAAGGGGAAGTTATCAGTTACCCATTCTCTCTCTCTCTCTCTTGGACACACACACACACTAGCATATATAAACATAGCTGAAGGTAAATGCCCGAGAAGAGGCAACTTCCGTCAACTGTTGTGTTCCCTCTGAAATGCGGATATCCGCTGCAACCATTTTGTTGTGCTGTAGATTTTGCTATACCCTTTCTCCTTAGGAGTGATTTAGGCTGGGGCAAAGTTATGAAGTGAAATTTTTGAAAATAGTAATTGAATTTTTTATGTAGGTTTTGTAAGGAGTATATGGCGACATACAAAATCGGTATCAAAAGTCTAATTAAAATCAACCACAATTACTGGAAATGCACTCAATTATCTATGGCAGATTTGGCCAATAAACAAGTAAGAAAGTCGGTTAAGTCTGAAACAATTTTTTGCCACATAAACTATTTCTAGTTACTGCTGAAAAAGGTTCGCCATCAGTAGGTAAAAGTACATATACTAGTTTTATTTTGTGTATTAATTTAAGAAATAGTCAGATCTGGCATCGATAAAGCCGAAGTCAGTCCAGCTAACTTAAGGAAAGGTCAGTTGAGGTCTGGTTAGAATAAGTTGGTTCGAATCACAGAAGCTCAGCATAGTTTGTGGTACATGAATGATACGCGCACTCTATTTTTTTATATCTATCTCTTCACGACTTCCGCCGGAAAAATAAAAAAAACAGATATTTTTCGAATTAAAGCAATCCCCAGGGTATTGCCCTTTTGCATACTCTTTACCATCACAACTTTAAACTCGGGTGTTTCACAATTTTTGTTTTGTCATTTTCAATTTGCTTTTCGCCCTCTCATTCCGTGTGTTTATGTGGTACATCTCGCGTGGACATGGTGTACGAATCGGAGGCGGGACGGATATTGATGTGCTATATGCGTTGTTGTGACTGCAATATATTTGCCAAATGACTCTTGATGCCTCCATCTCCCCACAGATACACAAAGGACACTCGTACGAGCATTTATGTAAACTGACATGGTGACACAAAGGGGATGCGAGGAGACAATAAAACGGTTGAGGAAAGTAAAACGGGAAAATAATTGCGGCCTCTGCAAGTGACGTTCAGAATGCGCCATAAAAATGCAAATGGCAAATGTTGCAAATGTGCCAAGCGAAAGTTGCGTAAGAAGGCCTAAAAGTAGGTACAAAAAAAAAAGCTAAAAAAAAAATGGAGCAGCATAAATCCGTGTGGCAGAATTATGAGAAAAAATATTTTTTCCTTTCTTAATCTATGTCAACAGCTATCAAATTGCTATAAAACTGTAACGCTAAAAAAAATCAGCGCGATTTATGTGTTTTCCCCATAGAAATTTAATCAATGATTGAGCATGTGAGGTCAATTGGCAACAGCTTGTCTGCTGGCCTGAAAAATGTTGGTTGAGGTCAATTAATAAAAAATAAAAAAGTTATGAATGGCTGACACAAGTTTAACAATAGAGATTTATTTTTTTGCCGGATTATATTGAAATCATTTTAACATTCAGAAAAATAAAATGCTCAACCACTTTAAGAATTGGCCAGTAACACATTTTTCAGGCAAAAGGTTTGATAATTTGATTTGCGGAGATGAATTCAGGACTTATGGTACTTTAAGAGCCGATTTCTCATCACCGTAATAGCTGTTATGTGTTAGATAAACTAACATTTTGCTCTGTTATGTGACAGTTAGCTCTATGTCATAGATTAGAAATCGTCCCTAAGTATCTTTTGCAAATTTTTTACTCAGCTGTTTGCTTTCGAACAGCACTGTGTTTTAGTTGAATTTGTCTTCTGTTTGACTTAACTTTATTAATCCATAAGCAATAAAACTATAAACTATTAGCAATTTTTACTCATATTTACTCATCGCTTCGGTTGAATAAACCGATCCTTTAACATTCACAGCATAGTTAGCTTAAAATAAATATAAAACTTTTCAACATTGCAAGTTAGTAACGCTTGCTTTACCTTTCAGGGCTTCCACCACAACCAGCTACATTTTTGTGGCTTACAGCCGACAAAGTTCTTTTATAACTTTAAGAAGATGATGCATCATCATTATCGGCAGCATCATCCGCCACTGTTTAGCTAAGTAGTCAAGTTGTTGGCTTTCTCTTAAAGCCCGTTCGTTCTTCCAAACCATTCATTGTATACTTCATCAAAGTTCTCTCTAGTTGGTAGTACAATTTTGCTCTAGCTGTTTTTGTTGCTTATGTAAACTTTTTAATTACGTTAAGTCACTAGAAATGTTTATGGCTGCCAGCAAACAAATAAAATTGCAGACTGGTTTGGCGAGAGAGTGCTCCCATGTGTACAGAGATAAAAACATTTAAGAGAGTTTTGAATGGAGAACTAAATATGAAGCTTAGGTACTGTACAAAATGTATCTCCAGAACAGTGGAATTCTAAGCCGAGCCTGAGGCTAAACCACCTGAATATAATAGGCTTAGATTAAGCTTTTCTGAACCCGATTGGAGTTTTTGATAATAAATTTCTTTCACTGTACAAAATGTACAGCTGTTGAAGCCTTGTAGCGGTTTTTGTTGCATAATATCAAAACTTTTCCTGCGTGCCTTGCAGCCTGTAACCATAGCACATACACATCTGTATCTATTCTTGCATTTGTATCTGAATGTTGCAGCTAGCTTTCGGGCATTGAAGTAGTTCTGTTCCCTTTTGACTGGCTGCTAATTGCACTGGCAATCTTTGGCCAGCTTTTTAAAGTTTTAATTGAATCTCGCTTATTGCTAGAAACTTGACTTTTATTGGTAAATGTAAAGCCACTTCCAAGTGCGCCTGGTGCTCTCTGCAGTTTAAGCAAATGTGCCAAAGGCGCAATAACATTTCAGCATAATGTTTGACTTTTCGCTGTGTGTGCGCATATCAAATAACAATTACCCAACATGGGAAAGCTCAAAGGCCACTGAAAAACAAGTAAGACTTTTCTTTATTCCAATTTGAGTATATTTATGTTGATTTATTTTTGCTTTCTGCTATTTGCCAACGTCTTGGGTTGTCCTCGGCTCGAGCTTTCTATGGAAATAGGAGACAATTTTGCACAAAGCTTGATATAGAATATTGCCACAATAAAAAAAGGCAATCACCTGGTATCTTGAGGAGGGGCTTGGGTTAAGTGTGGCTTGTTATCATCTGCTTATTGAAATTGCGTATTGAATTTGCCTTTTGTCTTGATAAAAAGGCAAACAAAGATTGTAGCTTCAACTTCAATTGGCTACAACGCTCTCTTGATATTCCATGATGAAACTAAAATATATGTAATCATTTTTGATACCCTCATCTTGAGTATTCAATTATTGGGAGTTCAATTATATTAGTAATCGGATAACAGAATTGGGTCCCAAGTGCCCGGTCACTCAGTGGCGAATTTGTATACATTTCTTAGAAGCCTGTAAGCTGACAAGTATTTTAAGAAGATATGATGGAAGATTCCATAATTGAGTTGGCATGGAAATACGATGAATAAGTAGATAGGAAGCCCTTGCAGTTCTTTAGTTAATATTGTTAATTTTTGTCATTTTTAAGCGCCTTGAAATAATATTTTTATAACATAAAATATAACATATTACATGTAACTTTCCGGACTGTCAAATAGCATTTAAAAAAAATTTATTATCTCTAATGAGGGCCTGTGGTCAATTAAGAGCGTCAGATTAAAAATCGGGGTCTAAGTTTTCTATCTTGCCAGAGTTCTTCGAGTTATATAGAATTAATTTGGCATTTTGGCGGGGGGTCGAAGATTCTTCCTTCGTGCTGTTACACACTTTTGCACAATCTCAACAGACTCTGTAAACCTTTTGGTACGGAGTATGCAAAGTATTAACTGATGTGGCACTTGTTTAAAATTGTCCCAGTGTGCAATGTAAAAATATGACAACTAAAAACATACAAGCCGTGTGGACCGTTGTGTACTGCAATGTAGCTTTTAAAAGTCCCCCATATTAAAAAAATCCAAATTGCATAAGAACAAAATAAAAAAAACACAAAAATTCACTCACCCAACGAAACAGAAGTTAAAGCGGGAGCAGCAGAGAGCAAGCGCAGCAGAACAAAAAGGAATACACAAGCGCAGTCGCGACGTCAAGCAACCGCAAGCGGGGGCGGGAGGCTTAGCGAAACGAACACGGTAAAGACAAAAAAAAAAGAAGTCGGAGGGAGCAGCAGCAGAGAATAGGCACTATACACACACAATTTTTACCTATTTTCTTTTAGATTTTATTAATCTATAATTAAAATTATAAGCTGCATTTGTTTGCAGCCATGGCAACTAGGCCTTTAGCTGACTTACACACTTGTTTCAATTTGATCAAGCACTAGCAAAAAAACAAAAAAAAAAGCAACACAGGAGGAAGGCCGCGGCCGCGAGAGCCAGACTGACAAAGAGAAAGAGAGACAACGAAGATAACGGAATAGCTCGCAAGGCAGACAAATAATTTAACAATTGCGTAAAACAATTAATTAAAAGCCGCAAATAGTTACAATTGAACACACGGGCACGGTATGATGTAAGCGAAATCATTTTGTTAGATTCAAACGCGCCAAAAACCAAAAAACTTAATGAAATTCGGGGACGCGAGCAACTGGCGGCAGGCTACAACGATAGAAAATATCACACTAGCCAACTATCGATATTTCTTTGCGATGCGTTAGTACGTGAAGTCCGATAGGTCCGTTGATCAACTTAAAATTTGAATTTGAATGATATTTAAATAAAATCTTGTTTAGAGTTTGATCGCATTGTAACAAAATTAATTAAAATGAGAGAAAATAATAAAATAAATAATGGGAGGGGTAGGCGGTGATTAGGAAAGGGAATAGGGAATATTATAAAAATGGTTTACATAAGAACTTGGCATAACTCCGCCAGAGATGTAGGCATGGTTATAGGCCAAACCCGTATTGACGCTTAGCCCAGATTTAGAATTGAGCATAGAAAATGGAATGATATTTTAATTATTCTGGCTATAAACAATGAATAGGCATTTAAATAACATTTCGGATTCCTCAGTTGTTGCAGCGATTTCAAGATATATATATATTTATTTGTGTGTAAGATCACAGCTATAGTTGAAGAAACGACACTATCGCTTGGTAATTAAATTTGACTTAATTATCTTGAGTGATCGACAAGACTACTCCTCACATAGATGGTAATTTGTTGGCCAGTGTAATGATCTCAGTGGAAATAGCATCTCAATTTTCCCTTACACTCCCCAACTCCCTTTGTTGGACTTTCAAAAAATGTTGCCTACTTCGCAGCTGTTGAAGTTTTCAAGATGCTTGACTCTTTTGTGTTAACTGCTTGCTTTGTGCTGTTATTTTGCACAATCATCGCAAGGACACTTCCAGACTGCACCAAAACTTTTCCTATTTTGCCAAAATGTCGTTAAGACATCAACAACTTTTACCCATTTTGTATTCATATTTTATTTTGTATTTTTTTTGCTTTTTTTTTTTGCAAAAACTAAAGCCATGAAAGCATAATGACAACCCGTCGACAAATGCACCTAATGGCTGGAGAAGAAACAAAGAGAAGGCAAGCGGCAACAGCTGTCGCGGCCAGAAGACCAACCAACGTGGTGATACTTGCTAGACAATTAGCAAAAGCACCAATGCGAATATCTCTTTGGCTCGCGATAGCATTAATTAGATTAAAATGCCTATAAATCATTTAAACAGCACCCGAGCGGAGGACCATTTCCCGCATTGGGGACGAGGCCAACTGTAAGCTCACACATTATTTATGCGCTCCGCTACACACATTTTCGCAGCAGTGAAATGCAAATTCGTCGAGCTCTCGAAAAAAACAAAATGCGAGTCAAACCCAAATCCTCACCCCAGCAGCCAGCTGGGGCGGAATAAAAAGCAATTTAAAGCCCAGGCAACAGCAACACAAACGAATCAGTCTAAAAATAACAACAATAATAAACAAGAAAGCAATGCGCCCTCCGCCCCCCCCCTCGAAACAATTACAAAACTATAAGCCTCCAAAGGATTCTCTGGGAACCAAACAAAGTAAAACAAAAAATTGCCAAATGGTCCAAGAGCAAAAAAAAAAAACAATAATAAAAAAAAAGGAGTGAGAATGAAACCAGGAATCGGGGGTATTCGACTAAGAGTTACTCAATGAGCACACAGATAATAAAAATATATTTAAAAAATCCATTAGATGATTTCGGTATCCATTTGGAAGGGGACTTTAATATAATTTTAAAATCCTTTTTTGGATCTTAAATTTTCATCCAAAGGAGCTGAAAAGCATCCAACGAATATGAAAAATGGATATTGGAATATTAAAAAAAAGGGTACCACAAAATATCCATTCGAAATGGATCTTTTTGGATAATTTTCTGTGCAGTTCTAGGAAAATTCAACTATAATATGCAGGAATGCAAACTACTGGGAAATTAGATCCTGTTTGAAACAATGGATTTGTATGGCTTGGTCAGGTGCTTCAAACTTGTCTTCCCTGAGACTTCTACAACCGTTAATGTTTTTTGATCTGAACTTAGCTTAACTTAGCACTTCTAGTAGCTAACTAAGCTCACAATAGTCTTGCATCACAAAATATATTTTCATTAAAATAGAAATTTCGTTAGCCGAATCTACCCTTCCATTCTATCGGTTACTGGGCATAGAAATCCCTAAGGGTATAAGAAACGCATATACAAATTTTTAGTAATCAGCTGTGGGATCGACTTTGGTGTTGCCCTACACTAAGTGATACCTAATTGGGTTGGCATGCCAAAATGTCAGTATGAGAAACAATAAGGGACTGGAAATGTGCGTGAGTGGGTGGAATGAGTGAGTGTTTTGGGCGTGGAGGCTACAAACAATAACAAATCAGTACGACGCATAATTAAGTAAGGCAAAAATGAGTTGGGTACTGTATGGGCCCCGAGGCAATGTGTGTTTGTGTGTGAGAAATCTAACACGAAGCTCATGTTAATTAGAAATTAAGTCAGCACAGTAGAGATTATTTAAGAGCAGAGAGACAAGAGAAATGTCTTAGGACTTTGGGATGGCTGACAGGTAATCGTTCTTAAGCGAGTGAAAAAGGAAGTATCTAAATACTAAATATTACAATGTGTACCTATTTCCAAAGCTTAACAAAAAGAAGCTTTCTTCAACTTGTATCTATCTATTCTGTTATGGAAATTAGCCTAGCAAACCTGTTTACTTTAACTCAGGACCTTGAAGATTGACTGCATCTTAGCGCACACGACTATCAAGCGCCAATGGCAAATATTTTCACAATTTCATTGTTTTAAACTATTGTTAACCTTAAGCCACAAGCCATTGTCTGCTTAAAACACAAGATGAGGTGAAATTAAGTATCTGCTCTTCTTTTTCTCTTTTCCCTGCCGACTACAATGGCTTACTGCTTAGCACTTCAATAAATAAACCAAAAAAAAAAGGGAAGCGAACTTTAACACTTTTTGCACTTTGTTCCAGGCCTTTTTAAACGATGCCAGAAACCTCTTTTGGTAGCTAAGTTCTTGTTATTTTGAAAGCGCCACAAAACGCCTTAATCATTGCTCGTAAATCTTTGATGTTTCATTTGTGCCAACGTTAAGCGATTTTTAAAGTAGCCAAGCCGAGTGGGCCTGAAACGGTTCAAGTGTTTGTTGAGAACGGGAACAGCTTGAGTCTAGTGGTTAAAGCAAAGCCATAAATTATGAACACTGCGCGCAATTTGGCAAAGTAAAAGACAGAATGGTAGGGCGGGAATTTCAAGCAATGCACAAATTTCACTCAACAACTGCAAATTCGATTTGTGTCAAAACAACAAAATGTACAAACTTGATTTCGGTTCTCTTTCTCTTTGGGGTTTGCTCTCAGCTCAAAAGAGCCACAGAGAAATTCCTGCACACAGAGCAAACATCAAAAAGAAATTGAATATAAATACGAAATGAAATCGAATTTTATTCAATGCAGGATGCAGAGATTCAGAAATTGATTGAAAAGGATTATGGGGAAGTAGTTTATGTTCTTTTTCCCTAAATGAAGGAAATTGTGCTTTTGGGACTATTAGGGGATAATTGGCTCTGAGGGGATTTGAAATCAGTAGCCAAATTGTTTAGCAAGTGCTCCAAGTTTTGTACCTCAGACACAGTTTCTGCTTGTGCTTGTGCGGAGCACTCGAAGTGCATTCCAATTAACTGGCAAAAGTAAAAGTCAGCAGCTGCAACCCCTAACTTTCTCCCATTCTCCATCTCTCTCTCTGGCTGTGCTTAATGGGGCGCCCACAAGTGTCGCTTACGCTTTTCGAGTAAGGTCACATTTTTGAGGATATGGCACATACGCGTAGATATAAATGCGTGCGTGACTAGAACTAATAAAACTAATGCTAGCTAGACTTACCTAAGCACTTTTGAACTGTATTTGGTATACAAATCTCTGGCAACAAGGCCAAATAGCTTAAGTGGTATTTTTTTTTGACCCTGTAGAGAAACTGCTAACTAGTAACAAAAATAAGACTGCCCTACACCTAGTTCTAAAGCAACTGGTAGCAAATAAGTTAGTTACGGGTGAGTTGGGCAACTTCACAACGGCTGATGGCAAAGCTTTTGGTGTTTTAATTCAATTTTATCATTGACCTGCTCAGCGGCAGCTGATAAAGTTAAAGTGGAACGAATACGTTCGAAAGAGTAACTGTAAAGAACAGTACATAAAGTATTGATTGTCAACTGGTGTGATACTGGTTGTAAATGGCTGCTGCAGGGTACAATTGATTTAAACTGGTTGCAAATGCCTGCTGATTGGGTCAATTATCCCATGCTTGTGTAAAATGGACGATTTCAATACATTGTTTTGTATACAAAGTGCAACCAGTTGCCAGTTTTTAGAGACTGATATACTTCTGGTATTTAAAACTAAGGTTGTTGTCCTTTTCCGTTAACCGATTGATTTGAAAAATTTGCTGTTGTTTATAATTAACCCCTAGGAGTCCCATTGGAAGGTATTGCAAACTTTAACTGGAATTAGCGGTTCGGCCTTTGATTTGCTTCGGTGCAGAACCGGTTCAGAACCATTTATTAATTATTTTAAATTATATAGTATCTCTCTTCAGAAAATCTCTGGGGAGTAGTAATGTCTGGTATTAAACAAGAAAAGTGTTTTAATTGAATAGCTACAATCCTTTATACAAACCTTTTCAGACTTTTTTAACGCACAATTGCATTCTTAACCTTACAAAGAAAACACATTTCCCTTTTAATTTCGCCTCACGATGCACTCCGTGCATCTCTAACTCTGAATTGGTCTTTTGTGGCATTTTTCCTGCAGCAAATGTGAAAATTGTTTTGCTAGCTTTAGCCTTTAACCCAAGCCCTGTCAGTTGCACTTGCCGAAAGGCAATTGCAAGTTGGAAGGGCGCCAGTTGTTTGATTTTCGTAAAGTTACGCAATGATTGGGTCGCAACGGGAACAAGGTTACACTTCCGCATGCCAGTCAGTGTGCAATGATGCAAAGTTCTCGAACTCTTTGAGTGATTAGGTGGACAAGGTAGTAAGGTCAGGAATAGTTTTGAAGTGGAACTGGAAGTCGGGGAAAATGCCTAAATGAAATGCGGTTAACTTGCGAAACTACAATAAGGCAGCCAAAAGTTTTTACACTAATTCTAACAGCTGATTAATTAGAAGGAACTTTAGCTCAAAGATGGTTAGATAGTGCTGTATAACGAATTTACCTTTGCAATTACCATTACAAGTTTTGGGATGAATCAAAATTTAAATCCCACTACAATTACTTTTATGTAATTAAAAATTTGTCGCTTAAACTGCTACAATTATATTTAATTACCAAAAAAAATGCATTTACTTGGGCAATTGTGGAAGTAATTGTAATGGTAATTAAATATTTCATTTGGAAATAGTTGTCGCTGGCATAGAAATAACCTTTAAGCTCAAACACAGAAATAAAAACAGATCCATTTGGGAAGGATATGTCTTAAATATCCTTTTAATCATCCAGAGGAGCTGCAAAAGTATCCATATGTTCATAATTTTTAGTAACCTTTGGATGATTTTTAGCTCCTTTGGATGATAAAAAGGATAATTAAGACATAACCTTCCCAACTGGATACCGGAAATCATCCAATGGATCTTATGTAATATCCTGTTTTTCTCTTTGTTTATTTATTTAAATGTAAAAGTGATGGCGTCGTGTTTATCACACAACAATCATTTAGTATATCCACCAATTCTTCAATATTCTCTTTCAAAAACAAATTTGAGTTTATTTTTATGAAACATCCGATGAAATTCCTTTGACACACCGCTGCACCGATGTTTTGAGGACGCCTATTTTAAGCTACCTCGTCAGGCTTTTACATTGTTTTTATGCCAATTGTTGCTGTGTTGCCAACACTAATACTCTTAGCAATTTCTTGTCTCTTGTTTGCTGCCAGCAAAGTGGAGCAGAATACAAAATTCTGTTGGAAATATTAAAGACCACGGGCGATAGATAAAACTTTTGCGGATTGTCGTGCGCTGTATGGCAATTTTTGTTGTTTTTTTTTATATATAATATGTTAGATTCGCATTGGTGTTGCTGTTGTTGAATTTGGTGTATTCCTCCTTTTTTTTCTCCGCTGCATTGCCGCCGACAGCAAAGAAAGAAAGCTCCCCAAACGGCATTCAAATGCACAATTGTTGTCACCAGGACGACAACGTCCTAGCTGATTGTTGTTGCTGTTGTACGTCTGTTAGCATGCTAAACATCCGGTTTTGCCACTGCTGTTGCTCCTGGTACGTTTGCTGTCGCTCAACTTCCGCTCGAATAGAGTGAAAAATAGCATTTTAGTGGACGAAAATCTTCCGGCGGCACAACCCACGAGTCAGAGAGGCATGGCATTATTTTATATATATTTTTTTTTTCGGCTGCAAGATGGCAGATTGACAATACAAAAGAGAAAGAAGACGACAGGCAACAGGGCATCTTGATTGTTGAACTTAAAGCTCTGCTCGAACTAACTGAAATCCGTCTATTTACTCATGCATTTGTAAGTTTTGTAATTGCAAAAGTTACTTACAAAATCCTGCAAAAAGTTTTGTACATTTCTTATTTTTTTTGTTGATAATATCAACATTTGCATCTACTTATGTGTGTGCAGCATACACTTACATTTCCTTGAATTTCTAGGTTATTTTTTATGTGTCAAGAAAAGCACACACATGCAAATGCAAGCAGCATCAAGTGCAAAAAGAGTGAGAGCAAGAGTCACACTTCTTTAAGAGCTCTACCAAAAAAATACCTCTTTTCGCGTTGAACGACTTAAATAAACTACTTTTTAGTGCCACTTTTGCTGACGGGTTTTTACTGCTCCAGTTCTTTTAGTATTATTTTATTTTTTGTTATCCTGCCGGTTTCATATGGCGGCATAAATTGTAAGTAATTTCGCTATTCTAGTCTGTTGTTGACCGTAGGTTTTATTTTTATGGTTGTAGCAGATAACCGGCGTGCGTGGTTACGCGACTCTTGAATAGGTACAGCATGTTTCGACTATTTCTTTTTATCTCTTTACCAATCTTGTGGAAGTTAGTCCAAGCAGAATAAGAAGAAGTCCAAATTGGGTAGACAATTTCTTACAGAATGTTTCCCCAAGATGGTTCAAAATTTCAAAACTTCTTGATCCTTCACAAAAAAAAAAAACAGATCCATAAAAAAACCATTTGTGATGGATATGTCTTAAATATATTTTTAATCATCCAAAGGATGATCCTTTTTCATTTAATTTGGATGATTTTGCAGCTCCGTTGGATGATTAAAAATATATTCAAGACATATCCTTTCCAAATGGAAACGGGAAATCATTCGATGGATCTTTTTATACTCTGTACCGAAGGTACATAGAGTACATCCAGAAGGAAGCATCTCCGACCCCATAAAGTATATATATTCTTGATCAGCATCAACAGCCGAGTCGATATAGCCATGTCCGTCTGTCCGTCCGTCCGTCTGTCTGTCCGTATGAACGCACAGATCTCAAAAATGGTAAGAGATACAGGTTTGACATGTATGGGACATATGCTTCTTATATCTGCAGGCAGATCAAGTTTATTTTCAATTTTGGCCACGCCCCCTGCTGCCCCCGCAATTTAGAAAAGACGTCATATCTCCCACAGTTTTGAAGATAGATGGCTTGTTCCTTCTGGACATATTTAGTTATTAGAATAACTTATCGATCCGCCAAAGGAATGAAGAAGATCGGATGAACGGTTTTCGAGTTATGATCAAAAGACAATTTTCTTGGTACAGAGTATGTTATAGTCGGGCTTGACCGACTTTCTCTCTTGTTTCATATCCTATTTTGTCACTGTGTGGGTGGAAAAAGGTGGGCCTATTGTATGCTTGACTACGAGTGCACTCGCTGTTAACCCCCACACAAAAAATGAGATGAGTAAAGGCCATTCAAATGAATGCCAAGGCGAAATATCAGTGTGGACCTTCAAGTTTACGCTTGTGTGCTGTCTGTGTGCAAAGTTGGTTCGGCTGACTTTGCACACGCACAACACACTAATGTAAAATTTAAGATTCATATGGCAATTTTCTCTTCAAATTTCCCTAGCTCATCTTGTGACTCATCTAGGGTCTTTGCTGTTACTTATACCCAAAATTAACCACTCCACTCAAAGTCAAACTCATAGGACTGATTTCAAAAAATGAATGCAATGATCTATTCCCAAATCCCTGTATGGGATTTCCCACTTTTTTCTCAAATGTCTAAAGTAATTTCCTAAATCGTAAATCTATCAAATTTTCATATCAATCTAGGCTTCTTTCTAGTCCTTTCACGCTTAAATCATTTGTAAGTTATCTTTTGGGGGTAAACCAAATTCTATTAGGCGGCCAAGGGTGTCCTTAAAGTGCCATGGAGTGTGCCCTAAATAAATGTTGATTAATTGAGTTGAGTTGTGCTTAAAGTGCAGTCGCTTAACAGAAAGTCAGCTTAAGTTAATTTATTGCCACTTAAACTAAAAGTTCAATCGAGAGATTAAACTGCAAAAAAAGAGACATAGCCCAGCGGACTAACGGGACACAAATAGTAAAAATATAGTTAATGCCAGATAAGCAACGGCAAATGGCCACAAACATTCTCACATATCATTCGACTTTATCTGGGGTAATTAATCAAACGGGATACCACCTGGCCCCCGAAACCCCTGGGCTGAAAAGCAGATGACCCCGGAGAAGTAAAAACAAAACGTTAAAAACAAAAGCACGTAAGACTCATAAAGAAATGTGAAAGTTATTAAAACCAAACAGGAGAGTGGGCGGCGCTGCGAACAAACAAAAAAAAAACAGAAACTACACACACGCGCACTTTTTTTATGGCCCAGACCATTTGGAGCTGCTCACTTCTGGCTCACGGCCAAAACACATATCGATGGTCATGTAATCTGTGTGGCACTGTCAGGCGTGGAGCAAATCGTAGCAGCTGTCTATTCCCAGCAACAGAAAGCAACCTCAAAAGAAACAAAAACCAGAAAATGCAATTTGCTGCGCGCATTTTCAGTTCCGTCTAAGAGATTCCGTCCTGGCTGCCAAGTCATGTTTGCATGACAAAGTATTACCCCCCGTCCCATTGCCCCATTCTAATATTTTCTGTTGGTTCAAGCTGGTCGTGATTTTTAGCCTTTTGATGACCTGGCGGATTAAGCGAAGCAACATTCCCTTGACTGACTTTGAGGCATCCATTTTGAAGCACAAGGACGCAACTGGCAGCAACGATGGAAATTAGTGGTAATCTTTATGTTATAATGGATTTGTTTTTGAAGTGAAATCTGATGATTAAATAATGCACAGCCAGGGAATGGGGACACTCATTCAATTTGTGTTAAGTGTACCGCAAGGCGTATACGTGATGTGCATTTGCAAAAAGAATGCGAAAACAGATACTGTGTACAAAAAACTATGCTGAAACCAGGAAATGGAAAGAAAATAAACAAATGAGCACTTAAAACACAAGAAGGAGAGAAGAATCCTCGGCATAAGGAATTGGGTATGAATATTAAAGAGCAAGCGGAAGTGCCAGAATGGCTTATTATTCTTACATAAATCAAATCACAGCCTGTAGCGCTGACAACTCCACCAACCACTAAACCTTTAACCCCCTCACAAAAAGAACCAAAAAAAAAATAGACAGCTTTACTTTTCAGTCGATGGAACAATGAAACCAGCATATGCCAATTCTATGCGCCCATGGACTTGCTGTTGTTGTTAGCAGCCAGGCAGGCAGGCATATGGGACCACAGCATGTTGCTTGGTCCTGACTGCAGATCCCTGGTCACTGCTGGGCTGACAATGCGTACGGCGCACTGTGGGGCCCAACCAGTTTTGTTGGGGGAAAGTTGTATACCCTTGCAGTACGTTTTTCTAACTAATTTGAACGAGATTTCCAAACAAGTTTTCTTACTAAGACTACTTTTCTTACTCTACTTTTGTATGACAGCTACACTATATAGATGTCCGATTTTGACCAAACTTTGTGGAATCATGGGAAAGCATAGCAAAACTAAGAAATACAAAGTTTGGAGGCGTTTTCTTTTAAAACAAAAAAGTTTTTCTCACTAGAACTAGTTTTTCGACCGATTATTCCTATGGCAGCCATAACCTATAGTCATCCGATTTTGACAAAACTTTGAAGAATTCTGTGAAAGCTTATAAAATAAATATATGCCAATTTTAAAGAGGTTTAAATTGAAAACGCAAAAGTTTTTCCTGCTAAGACTATTTTTCTAACCTTACTTTTCTATGGCAGCTATACAATATAGATGTCCAATTTCTACCAAACTGTGTAAGTTCATAGAAAAGCATTAAAAACTGGTGAATTCGGAGTTTGGAGACATTTGCTTTAAAAACAAAAAAGTTTTTCTCACTAGAACTACTTTCTCGACCGATCATTCCTATGGCAGCCATAACCTATAGTCATCCGATTTTGACAAAACTTTCAAGAATTGTGTAAAAGCTTATAAAATAAATAGATGCCAATTTTAAAGAGGTTTACATTGAAAACGCAAAAGTTTTTCCCACTAAATCTATTTTTCTAGCCTTACCTTTCTATGGCAGCTATACTATATAGATGTCCAATTTCTACTAAACTGTGCAAGATCATAAAAAAGCATTGAAAACTAGGAGATACGTAGTTTGAAGACATTTGCTTGAAAAACATAAAAGTTTTTCTCACTAAAACTAGTTTTTCGACCTATATGTTATAGCTATCCGACAAATGAGCAACGTATTAGTACCAGAAGACTTTGTGCAAAGTTTGACAAAATTGAAAGGTACAATTTGTAATTTCTGATTCTGACGATTCTTTGACCACTGTGCAAACCAACAGTGCTACGTTTAACTCGTTGGTTAGCCCCTTTTTGGTATTCATTATTTTTCTCGTGTTTTTTGGGTCGTGTCCTTGTCGAGGCGTCAGCTGGTTGAACATAATGGAGAGTGGAACATGCCAGTCCCCAAAACCCAGACGCATAATTTTTAGAATCCAAGTTTGGCTTGAGGAAACTACCGAACGGAGGAGGCGGCAACAGCAGCAGCAGCGGCAGCAAAATCGGGCTCCCTCTCTGGTCAATGTCACAAAGTTGCCGCCAACGTTTTTGCCTTGTCCGGAGTTGATCAAAAAAGTTTACCAGTAGAATTTCTACCCGCCCACCTTTATAGCTATTATTTTGCAACGCACTTTCCATAGACAATAACTAATTTTCACCATGCACACGTCCAAGTTTTTCCGCAGGTCAAAGTTTTTGCGACAACTTTGGTGCAAGTTATGTGCATTGACTACAGTTTGAGAGCCACTTTAAGCTGGGGACTGGCTTTTGCTGTGGCTTCCACTTGGAGTTCGATGGCAAATCTTAAACTTTTACAAATTGTATGTGCGGGTGTGGATGTAATTAGCTGCTGGAAGTTGAGGGAGGACTAAAAAGTACTTGCATAACTGAAAGGCAAATTACTTGAAGAAAAGTTGGTATCGGAAATACAAGACGCACTTTAAGGTTTTACCTTTTTGCGATATAAAAAAATGAGAAGCTTGAAGCTGTGCCTAATTTCTGACGTTTTCTTTTTTTAACCTTTCAGCCCCATTGACACCTGAAAACCGCCTGCTCAATAGAATAAGGAAAGAAGAAAAAAACGCCCATATCGGCTTAACAGCGGCAGCCAAGTTTAAGCCGTGTTAAGCTTCAACAAGCACATTCTATGAACTTACTGCCCCATCCCTAGCCCAATCAAGTACAGGCCTTGTTTCCACGCCCATTTTCCCCAATTTCATTCAATTTGCAAAAACACAGAGCACAGCTTCCCAGTTGAGGTGTAGGTCGAAATGACGAGCATGACCAAAGTTGGTCTGGTCGTGGTCTTACTACATTCCGCACCCACACCCACAAAAGAAAAGCAAAATTTTCATGTTTTTCCAGAGTCAATCAAAATGCGTCGGCAAAGTTTTAATGCTCCCTCACAGAAAAAAACAACAACAAAAACTATACAAAGGGAAAGTTTTTAAGGGGCAAGCTGCTGGCTGCCCGATTTGATAAATGATGTGTCGAAAATAAATGATTATGCCCTCTCTCTCTCGCTCTCTCTGTGTCTAGTTTATACTCTGTGTTAATGTTTTTGTTTTATACTTTCGGCAGTGCTTTATGTTTTTCGCTTTCCTCCCATTTTAAGTTAAGCCAAATTGTTTATGGGAGTTCATCTATTTGCATGCCTCATTTAGCATATTGATTTGGTTGCTTTGCTTGTTGTTCTGGGATTATGGTGCATTTGTGAACAATGTAAAGTACGTTTTTTTTTTTTGTATTCGCTCCATTATGTCCCTCACTTAAGTGGGGGTCAATTGACGTAAAGAGTGCTTGCCCGTTAAATGATGATGACACCAAACACTTCTATGCACTTCACGGCACACTCTACCTTGATTTTCTGGTTCCATTTTAACTGGTTGCTGGTTGAAGTGTTTCATCTTTTGCGAGGAGATTTTTTTCTTTCATTTAAATATAGCATACTTTTTGGGGCCCACTTGCTTATGAGATTAAAGCCTTTTTGTTGGATGGAAAATATGAAAATTGACTAAAGTTGACGATAGTTTAGACATTGAAATATTTTCTAACATTCTACATATGTGAAAGATTTATTGAAGGTAGAGTAAACAAAATATATGGAGTAGGTTAACGTTGCTTCCAAATGTGATTGATTTCATGGTTGACCTTTCTTGTTGATTTGAGTTATCGATGTAATAAACTTCCATAAACCATAAACTTCTACCACTATTCCAAAGCTGTTCAGCTGTTTCTATTGGTGACACTTAAGAATTCGATATTATATTGATAAGAAAATCTAGCTTACTGAAGCTTAACACTGACTCGTTCGTCCGTCACGAATAATACCGATGCTGAATAAACATTTATCTCTTTTAAAGAATTACACAGAAAGAATTATGGCATTTTGTTTAAACGGAGAACTATACCTCCAGAATTTGCCAGAGAAACAAGTGTGTTGACCAATAATATACAATGATATTGTACGAACCCGGAATTCTGACTTTTATTTTACTATAAACTGTAACTTGAACCGAACCTCTTTAGAATCTAATGCTGAACTTTACTTTACTTTAACAAGAATTCTGTAAGTCTGAAAATGTGCTTCATGAAGCTTGGAAACCTTTAAAATTTTAGGCCTGGTTCGACTTAATGGTTTAAGATGACTTTTTGTATGCAAATATGAATTCAGGCCTTTCAATTCCCGATTGTATATCTGGAAAACAATCAAACTACTTCAAAATCTTAAAACTAAGTCGGCTTTGAAGTCCTTAAGTTCCAGGAATGTGCTCAAAAAGCTTACAACAATCTCTTAAAAGTGAACCAAAACCGAATGAAGGAAAAAACTTCCTTTTTTTGAAGCACATAAAGGGAATGTAACCTCCGGTTTAGAAATTGAAAGGTTCTGTTGGAAGGATGGGTTTAAGTTTAGTTTGGTTGGCCATGAAGGAATTAAGCTTTACTTCTTTAATACCTTGGCCATTGGAGTTTAATGATGATTGGTCAAAGACCGAGAGAATTGAACAAACTTCAGTAAACCTCTTTTTAATTATTATCGTTCCTGGTATAGTCATTCGATCCGGCTTCAAAACTGACTGAGGAGATGGCATAGAAACAGGACATTGCAGCTCTGGTTCAAATTGCTTTTCAGAATGTTTTTTAATTTTAGGGGAAAACGGTTTATAATTTAGAGTATTATACTTTTTTAATCCAACAATTTTAACACAGAACAATGGCTGCCGCAACTAATCTGCTGGCTGTTCTTTGGCCACATCACGCTCTACGACCGGCTGGGTGGGATTATCGCCGCTGCCCTCGATGGTGCTGGCCACCAGCGAAGTCGATGAGGCTGAAGGGCGCAAGACTACGCTATTATCGCTGCTTTCGCTGCTCGAATCGCCCACATTCAGATCGTTGATTAAAGCCTCGGCTGGCAGCGGTGGAGCCACATTGACAGGTGGAGGTGGTACTGGCGGTGTGGCTGGCGAGGCTATACAAATGCGTTTCGAGGGCGGTGGCGCAACATGACCCAAACGTGCATTGGTCAGCGAAGTACCAGCGGCCACAGTCTCAAAGGACATCAAGTCGCCAAAGTAAACATGCTGAATTACGGGGAACTTGGAGAGAATCTGCAAGAGAAGCTATTTAAGCAACAAATACAACTTGATTATACCCAATCTTACCTCTTTTTGATACATCTTGACCAAGCCCGCATTGATTTTTACCCAGGAAGGAACCGCTGTAATGCTCCACAATTGATTGGAGTGCTCGCCAAAGTGTCCGGTTTTCACCTTACAGATGTAATCGATGCAACTGATGAACATAAAGTGTTCTTTGTGGTCATTGATGATCTGCTCATCCACAAACTTGGCCGGATCGAAGGGGCTCTTGACTGCGAACAGAATAATACGTGAATATGTCGATGATTGACAGATTTTTGTTACTTGCCCGCCAACTGTGCACTGCCCCAGATGAAGGGCACGAACTGAAAGTCATCTAAAGACCAAACACCCTGGCTTCCTGCCGGTTCCATGTTGTAGGTCCGCTGCAGTCTGCGAGCAAACTCCAAATAACGATTAAACAGCCTCAGAGCCGCACTCACAATATCCTGTTCTATCAGAATTTCGGCCTTGAACAGTGCACACAGGAAAAACATAAAGGAGAGCTCATGTCCCGTGCCATAGTCGATGCGAGTGGCATTGCCAAAGGCTTCCATCAGATATTGTTGCAGTTCATTCAGATACTTCTGCTTGGAGGTGGGCATCAACTGATCCAGCAGCTCGGGTACTTGTATCCGCATCTCACGGGCCCAATCCCTGTACGCTTTGTTGCCAAACCGCTGTGGCTGATCCTCGGGCGGATTTTGCTCAATCAATTTCTCCAGCGAATCGAAGAGACTCAGCAATTTGCGCAGCATTTCCGACTCGTACATCTCGTCGGTGGTCTTGATGCCCTGTATGGCCGCACTGGTGCCGTTGATGTAACCAATGAGATCATGGTAGGCGCGGGATCTCTGCCAAAGAGCCAAATCTGCAATGCTTTGCACTCGCTTGTCAATTGCCGGTGGTTTTCCTAACAAAGAGGACATTTTCAGCTGTAGAGGCGGGGATCAAAAAATAGAGATAGTTTACCTGCCGCCAAGGCATTGGCATCAGCCATCTGTTGGATTAATTTAATTCAACTTATTCACAAATAAAATAAAAATTTGGTTTTGTTTTTGTGCAACTTAGTGATGGGCGAGTGCAGTTACGGCATATCGATGCATTAGAGATGCGCAACTCGTGACTGAAACTGCGCGCAAATCAGTGGGCAAAGCTGCAATTGAATAATATTTCTAACATTCGGTTTTCCACTGTGTAATAAACACACTTAAAAATATCAAATACAGTTGTCACCATAATTACGATTTAGATATAGCTTATTTCGGTATCTATATAAGAGCGCACTGTTAATCAGTGCCACCCATCTAGCCTTTTATCCACCAAGTAAGCACGACTCACAATAAAAGCAAAAACAAATTCTTAAGAACTTTTATTTCAGTTTAAGAAAAGTTAAGCAGATTTTTAAGCACAAATCTAAAGGAAAAGTTTATATGTAAGCTTTAATTGCAAGACTAAAGTTACCAATTCGGGTACGTACATAGAAATAAAATTCTCATAGCTGACAACTTTAACAACCTAAGAGACAATAAGAGCTGGCTGCCAATGCAGTGTTTTTTTTAAATCTAGCCATTGTCTCTCAAACATCAGGGAACTGCACAAACGAATGAAAGAAAATAAGCATGAGCTTGTTAATTCTAAGCAAACGTTTTCTTTTTAACCTCGAACCAGTTAAAGTCCCTTATTTTCCTCAATATGTTTATTTTTTTCAAATCAATTTTATGGCCAAGCTGACAGCACTGACTTAATTCAAATCGATGATGTGTAAAACTTGGTATTTTGAACATTTACGGTCACACCACCATGTCACAATGGTGGTGTGAAAACATCGATAGTAGACACCATCGATAGTTTGAATATCGATAGTGTACACCATCGATAGTGCCATCAGTGGTTTTCCCAACACTACTTTGCACGTCAACAAACTACGCCTACGCCGGCTTTCAATTTGTATTAAAAACTTCACCAAGTCCATCAACATGATCGAAACCCTGTATAGCCTGCCATTTCATATTTTGGTGCCGCCAAACATCAAAGTGCGTCGTTTTAACATACCCATGCCATCTCCCATGGCCGTATTTAGCGTAATTCTTGTCTCGTACTTTTTGGTCACCGGCGGTAAGCATTTCCAAATTGCTTATTCCATTGATACTTTAAACTCCACTTACAACTTTTTCGCCCAGGCATAATCTATGATGTCATCGTGGAACCTCCCAGCGTGGGAGCCACTGTGGACGAGCATGGGCACTCTCGGCCCGTGGCTTTTATGCCATATCGCGTCAATGGCCAATACATTATGGAAGGATTGGCCAGCAGTTTCCTGTTTACCATCGGGGGACTGGGCTTCATCATTATGGATCAGACACATGCACCCGGCAAAACGAATCTCAATCGCTTACTCCTGACGGCCATGGGTTTCATTTTCATTCTGGTTTCCTTCTTTACCACCTGGCTATTCATGCGCATGAAGCTGCCCAGCTATTTGCAGCCATAGCAAATATACTAAACGAATCTTCTACCCGAAACACGGTTAATCTCTCTATAAGTATTAAATCCAAGAAATTGTGGCCTATGATAGTTAAATTGAGGTCTTGGAACAACAACTTCAGCGAATAGTGAGTCAATATTTTCGAATTGGTAATTTTGATAGAGTGTCTGTATTATCTTGCTTGTATGTATGTCTATGCGTTAACCACAATTTAGATAGTAACGAGAATTTATGTTAACAAAATATGTCATCTATGAAAAATAATCCAAGTTTATGAAATTAAATGGGGATCCACTTAGTGTACAATTCCGTTGCCAGTGAACCTATTGTGGCTCGTTTGAAATTGGAATGAACCTATCATCAATTAATGCTAGTCAGGGACCGACTTTCTTGGTGGCGTCCTCCAGGAAAGTACATTAAATCTTTAACTAGAAATGTAGATAATGGGTACCCCAATTGTTATTTATCCTTAATCTCCTCTCTCCCTTACATAATATATATTATAATAAGATTGAGGTCTCAGAGCAGAAGCGTGTAAAACCTTTATAACTCGGCCATTAGTTAAACGATCCTTACCAAAATTTGAGAGATTATTGATAAAGAACCCAAAAACTATTGTGTAAAATATTAGTGCGATATCTTGGGCCCAAATAAGGTTAAAGCATTTTAAATTTTAAACCCTTTTTGGTCACAAAAATTATACTTTTGGGATTTTAGAGTTAAAGTACATCAAACAGTAGTCACTCTGTAGCATATTAGTTTCCTGTTTATGTATAAACACAATCTTTCCTCGTCTGGGCAGCACAGTGTCATGATAAACTCAGAGAAAAATTCTCTCTTACCTAAATTTGCCACTGTTTGCACAAATTTTTGGGGCACTCAGTTTGCCTCGCGCCGTTTGAACGTACAGAACGTACGATTTGCTTTAGCGGGAAAACAGTTTTCTATCTAGCGTATATAAATTTAGAATCTATTTTGGTTTATACCTTTTTTTTTGTTGTTGTTGTGGCCCTAGCCTAGCAAACACTAGCAGCTAAAGGCAAATAAGCTAAAACCCTTCACGAAGTCGGCAAGATAAAGTTCAAAGTCAATACCGCCGAATCATGAAGTGAAGGAGCAGAATGCAAATTCCAAGTGCCCAACCAAGTGATGTAACATCTGAGTGAACATTTGCATGTGTTTCTGCGTCGCAGTTTTGTTTACCAAACAAATCCACACAAATCCGCAAGAATCATGTCGAAAAAGTGCACCGTTCGGTCGTTGAGCGACAGCGCACTGGCCGAATTGGCCAATCTGTTGGTGTCAACCATTAGCTATGTGCAATATGCGCCCGATGTGCATTTGGATATTAATATTGTGATGGTGGAGTTGAACGAGTATTTGACACAATCGGGTGCCACGTCCAATATATATCAGGATCTGTTGAGGGTCATTCTGAGTTCGGATTATTTGGATGCCAACATGAGGTTCACCTGTCTGCAAATGTTGCTGAATTGCGGTGTCACCTTTCTGGTTACCGAAGTCTTTCCGTTTAGTTATTACGAGAAAATTCTGCAGGTAATTGAATTTTGAACTGATCTTGGTTAAGTTAACATACATATTCCTCTGCAGGTGATAGCCGCTCAAGGAGCTGGCCTACGTGTACTGAACATCAAAGGAATTTGGGTGAAGGAAGAGCATATGCATTATATGTATGAAATAGTGAAACGCTGCAAGAATCTGATCAAGCTATATGTACCCTATATAGCCAACGATCAATTGCTGGAGGAAATATCCAAATCTTGCACTCGCTTGCAAATTCTCGATATCTCTGGTGAGACGGACATCACCGAGATTGGCATCGATTGCCTGGCCAAAGGAGTTTGCTCGCAATCTCTGACAGTGGTGGATGTGGGCATGCCCGGAGAGGAGAATATATGCTATTCGGATATTGCCCTAATACTGGAACACTGTCCACAGGTGGAGACATTATCCACCTACTCCTTTGTGGGAGCCGCACTGAAGTTTATCTATGACAATATCGATGATCGTTTCAAGTGTCGCTTGAAGTATGTCCATGACACGGCCACCGATGAGAGTACACTTCAGGTTATAATGCAAACGTGTCCCAGATTGGAAACCCTTTATCTTGACTCACCCAAGATGGGTTGTTTAAGAGCATTGCATACCAGAACATTGAGAAAGTTGAAAATATATAGATTTGTGGTGGGAGAGCTGATGCCACTGCTGGAACGTCCAATTGGACGAAATCTTAGGCATCTCACCATGATCAAGGGAAATGGAAATTTGGAATTGGGCAAACTGGCGAGGTTATGCCCTTCATTGATTGATCTCGATTGTTATATGATCGATAGTTTATCTTATGCCAACACTCAGGCGAAATTCCAGCAACTGGAGGGATTGGAGATTCTCAGTAGTGCGTTCATGACGAGCTCGTTAAAGGCCTTCCTTTGCAATTGTACGGATCTGAAGCGACTGGCAGTGGACACGGTAGAATTTACAGATGAGGATATTATTGGGTATGTAGGGTTACGCCAGAGCCCAAAGAAAAGGCAAGAAAATATAAGTAATTAAGATCATTGTCCAAAAATTCTTGATATAACAAATTTTAAGAGAAGAGACGGTAGTCGTCCAAGTGAGCGAAGAGCAAGTCAAAGGAGGATAGAGTGAATATTATTTAAACTGTCGTGCACTGGAAACGCAATGCTTTTGATTCAGAGTTATTGTGTCAATTCTGTTGTGAGCAAGCGCCCAGCCTCTCTCCTTTATGCACTCAAATCACATTTTTTGATGCAGTCCTTGCTGATTTTCATCCCAAGAGACTTTATTTTCCTCTTGCGCAGTGGATTTCGACGAATTCGATTTTCATGGCTTTGATATCTTGTGGCGTTCACAGAATTGAGACTACTACACAAAATGTCTCAGCCGTTGCGGATCCAAACCCTTAAGAACCCGTTCGTCTTAGTTTTTTTGTTGATTTCACGTTTTCGGGAAAAGGTTCGGTTAAAAAACGACCTTCATCATCATCATCATCTTTCTTAAAAATTCGTACTCACATCAGCTAAATCAATCAGATGGTTACTAAAACCATACAGGGAAACTGCAAGTTGGATCTGAGCCGAAGCGAACTGCAAAATCCAGATGATAATCCAAAAATTTCTTAAGTGGGTTCGGTTCAAAATAAAATAATTTATATTTTCCAATTGGTGCAAATTTGTAATACTTCCAATGTAGAGTAGTTTAACAAACCCATGCAGAGGGTATTTTAAAATGCTCCAGATGTTTGTTACGCATTATTGGAACCATCTCCGATCATATTATGTATATATATATTGTGGCTTATGGTAACTTCTCCGTCAGTTTAAAAGCTATCTTTACCAAACTTTTCACGAAGTCTTCTGGTACAAATACGCTGCACATTTGTCGGAACCGGCTGGATCGGACGACTATAACATATAGCTGCCATAGGAAAGATCGGCCGAAAAACTAGTTCTAGTAAGAAAAACATTTTTGTTTTTAATGCAAACGTCTCCAAACTTTGTATTTACTAGTTTTCTATGCTTGTCCATGAATATGCCAAGTTTGGTTGAATTCGGACAACTATATAGTATAGCTGCCATAGAAAAGTAATGTTAGAAAAATAGTCTTAGTAGGAAAAACTTTTTTGTTTTCAATTTAAACTTCTTTAAAATTGGCATATGTTTATTTTATAAGCTTTAACACACTTCTTTAATATTTTGTCAAAATCGGATGACTATAGGTTATAGCTGCCATAGGAATGATCGGTCGAAAAACTAGTTTTAGTAAGAAAAACTTTTTTGTTTTCAAAGAAAACGCTTTCAAACTTGGTATTTCTTAGTTTGCTATGCTTTCCCATGATTCCACTAAGTTTGGTCGAAATCGGACATCTATATAGTATAGCTGTCATATAAAAGTAGAGTCAGAAAAGTAGACTTAGTGAGAAAAACTTGTTTGTTTTCAGTGGAAATGTCCTTCAAATTTGTTAGAACAACGTACTGCAAGGGTATACAAACTTCAGTCGAACCGAAGTTAACTTTCCTCTTTTTGAGCTTTAGAAATGGAAACTATTTATTTCTAGACATGTTAAAGTTTTCCACTATTTAAGTTATATTTTGAACTATTTTCCTCTTTCCAGTATGTTTGTTCATCATGAGTTCAAGGTGCTGGAGGATATCTGGTTTACTTTGGCGCCCGAGCTAACCGTTCAAGCGGTGGAGGTAAAGCAGCAGCAGCTCAATACAATTTCCTTGCCATTCAATACACTGCTCTTCCTTCAGTTACTTATGGATAACTGTCCGGAACTTCAATCTGTGGGTCAACTGACTGGCTGGTCCCTCACCCCCGACGATTTGGCCCTCATACGCGGACTGCTGAAAAGCGGCAACTCGAGCCTTGTACTAACACCAAATGGTTTTCTAGCTTGTGTATTTTTGAGCAGTGTATTCTAATGAGTTGCAATTATTAAGAAATCCACTCCTTAAAATACACATTTTGAATTAGTTAAGAAACTTGTCGAATAATTTCGATTCAATAAGCATTCTTCTTTCATTGCAGCGCCTCCAATAGGAGCTATTTTTCCATCCTCACCGCCCAGGGATTGGTAGAGTATACGTAAATCTATATATTATTTTTATAAAGAAACGAAGTGTTGTGTATTGTAATTTGCTTGTGATATTAACGCAATAAAAATGCTGTAATTTATTGGTAACAAAATAAAGGGAGTCCCCTCTATGTAATAAAGCGCCTAACAGCGCAATTTGCTGTTAACAGACGGAACAGTTTGCCAGCAGGCAGAACTTGTGAGTGAGACAGGTGGCGCGTATTTCAAATTTGTACCCCCCCCCAAGCAGGCCATGCACTAATGCTCAATTCCTGAATTTCACTAGGTATAAAATATAAGCAAAATTCATTTTTTTTAATACTGAACCTTATTATGCTGTCCATTGTCCAGTGGGTGGCCACATTTTCGGCTGGCCTATTGGCCAGCACTCAAATCAAACGCTTTCTAAAGAAGGTCAATGATGTGGATGTGGACCAGGATGCTTATAATGTCGACCAACTGGACTCGGCGGTAGAGAGCTTCGATGAGCGGACTCTGGAACCCTATAATATGGGATCAGAGTATATTAGTGCAGCCTTGCAGCAGATTCTTAGCAGCAAGGATATTGAACTGGATCGCAATCCTGTTTATATAGATGCCATGCACAATAATACTAAGCAGGATTATGCTCTGGGCTCCGAATCATTGAATCGTATGCTGGAGGAGATTCTTGTTCCAACGGACGGTGATGGCAGCAAGCTGTTGTCGATTGAACCAGTGGTGGAAGTTTGAGCCTCTATTTTATAATAAATTTGAATTGGATTAGCAGCAGTTGGAAATTTAGAAAGCTTTCTTGACTTGGCTGCCTGGTGTGTACATTTGTCCACACTTTTGTGTGCTAATTGTTTTTGTTTTGCATTCA
Organism: Lordiphosa andalusiaca; assembly: GCA_035044965.1. Classification (NCBI taxonomy): domain Eukaryota; kingdom Metazoa; phylum Arthropoda; class Insecta; order Diptera; family Drosophilidae; genus Lordiphosa; species Lordiphosa andalusiaca. The sequence continues at coordinate 1,489,080 of JAWNNM010002032.1, read as the reverse complement.
CAATCCTTTGTGGCTGTTGTTTGTTGTCCATTTTGATGAAATTTGCCATCCAAAAATTAATTAATTTTAGTTAAGTTATTGATTAGAATTAATTTTAAGCTTAATAATCTGTTCTGACAAAAGAATCAGCCATTGCGAACTCAGAAGTCTTGCCGGTTATTTAAGAGTTAAGGAGCAGCCAGAACTTCGATTTGATTTACAGCATTAACGGATGTACGAATCAACCAATCGTACGGTCATACTAAAACCAATTTGTGGAATTCATGTTGACGTAAAAGTATACAAAAACGAGCTAGAAACTTGTTCAAGCCATCAAGTTGGTCATTCTTGATACAACCCAAAGTTTGTATTGACCACACAAAGTGTAAAGTGCTGCCCATCGTTGTTAAAACCGGTGCTGCCCAGCAAAAATGTTGTTTTTTCTTAACCTTGAGTATCGATCATCCTATCTTCATCATTCCTTTGGCGAATTGATGAATACAACTGATTACTAAATATTTGCCGAAGGTACGAACTTTCTAACTATAAAATTGTGGGAGATATAACGTTTATTCCGAAATGCGGAGGCGGGAAAGGGTGTGGCATGTATTGAAAATCAACTTAATATTTATCTCTCACCATCTCTAAGATCTGTTTGTTCAAACGGAAGGACATGTCTATATCAATTCAGCTGTGGATGCTGTTACCTACTTTTGCACCAAGTTAATATACTCTGTGCTCTTTTGATTTAGTGTCTACAAATGAGTACAATTTAGTACATTTTAAAGCACTTAAAACACGGTAGTCTCTTATATTTTTCTCCAACCAGCAACACTCTACTCATCAACTTGCATTTCTCGCGATAAACTCCAAAATATGGTGCCAACTTTCAAAGTAGTGAAACGTTGAGCGCATTGACAATTGTCTTAATTTTTCCCCGCGGTGTCTTTAGCTGGTTTTATATATTTTTTTGCACGAGTTTCAATTGCAAGCGGCATTTTCCATGCACTCCTTAGCCACTCTTCACAGGGATTTACATTACAAGTTCATTTTGAGTGGATTTAAGTGGCCTGTTGCATTAAATGATTTATGTAGCGATTTGTTTTATGGCTCCTCAATGAATTGGATTTTGAATGCATGAACACAAAAGGGGGAGAAAACCCAACATGAATGGTTGTATGCACAAAGGATTATTGATATATATATATACATATATGCGGAAACAAAAATGCTTCTAGCTAAATGCAAAAGGAATGGAGAGAGAATTGTTATTGAAATTGATAGAGATTTTGTGAAGCGAGGGACAATGGAATTGGCGGAAAATTGTTTCATTTAAAGTAAATGCGATTAAGTATTAGGCATGATTGTACGATTCTTAAGGATGTTTAAACTACAGAGAGAGGAAAAATAAAGTATTTCCCAATTGAATCTTATAAATGCAAACCTTAAGGACTATTGTTTGATATTTTATAATATTGTAAATCTTATGAAATGTTCGGTTAGAACTATTATAAAATCTGAGATAGTTCATAAAAAGTCTGCCAACAGATTCGAAATTGCATCAGAGCCTCAGCTGGCTTAAAATGGCTTCCAAAATGGATTTTAGAAATATAATAATCGAGAAAGCTAAGCTAACTTCGTCTATGCCGAAGTTTTAATACCCTTGCAAGTGCTCGCTTAAATATTTTCAAAAAATACTCTTTTTGCCATTTTCCGAAAAATCGTTCGTATGGTAGCTATATGATATAGTCATCCGATTAGAACAAAAATTTGTGGAATTGGGTTAAAGCATGTGAAACAAACAAATGCAAAATTGCAGGATGCTACCATTAAAAAGAAAAAAGTTTTTCTAACTAAGACTGTTTTTCAGACCCATCTTTTGTATGACAGCTTTACCATATAGTTGTCCGATTTTCATCCAACTTGGTAGAATTATAAAAAAACATAGAAAGCCTACGACTACAAAGTTTGGAGACGTTTCCATTGAAAAGAAAAAAGTTTTTCTCACCAAAACTAGTTTTCCGACCGATTGTTCCTATGGGAGCTATGAGATATAGTCATCCGATCCAGTCAGTTCCGACATATTAGTAGTGTGTAGCAAAAAGAAGACTCTGTACAAAATTTCAGTCCGATAGCTTTATAACTGAAACAGCAAGACGCGCGGACAAAGCTCAATAGACTCAGCTTGTCACCCTGATCAAAAATATATATGGTTTATGGATTCGGAAATGAATATTTCTATGCGTTGCAAGCTTCTCTGTAAAATTATAATACCCTTTTGCAAGGGTATAAAAAGTATCAGAAATATTTTTGAATTATTGTGAACAGTTACTTTTTAGCAATTGTGATCAATCACAAGACTATTTCCCAAATTCGCAGACCCAACTACCCAAAATATACTCCAGCCAACTAAAAGTAGTCAAATTGTGAAAGAAAAACTTATCTAAAAATGCTTAACCCTTCTTCAATCTTCTCCAAATGTTTTCCCATTTTCATTGCAATTTTCCACGCCGCAACCCAAGTTTGTCTGCAGATTATGGCAATTGCAGTAGTTCCTTGTGCTCCCAAGCTGTCATTTTAATTTCATATTTTATGCAGCAAAAATCTGCGACAAAATTGTTGTTGCAACTTTGCTAGCTGCCGTCTGAAAATGCCATAATGAAGATTTTCTTCTATTCATTTCTTTTTTTTTTTGGCCCGACGCCTCCCTTAAGGCGCATATTTTTAATCCCTGACTGGAAGCAAATTATTTTGCTGACGTTGACAAAATGTAGGCACCATGACTTGGCCAAACTATATATGTATGTATATAATTTACCGTTTTATTTTGCCATCATGTCTTTATGACTTTTGCTTATCTCCCTCACTTTGAACTGACTTAAAGACCGTCATGATGTTAGCTAGCCATTTTATCGAGTTCATTTTGAAGTTGAGGACAACTTTTCTGGGTCGTAAGTTTGGCTTTTTTGTTGATGTTGTTGTAGTTGTCAAAAAGTTAATGACAGTTGTGTGTGTAGAATTTTCTTTGCTTCCTGCTTGTGTGAAAGATTAGAGAAAATGTATCATTAAAAAGTAATAAATGTCATCAACTTGAGGAGCTAAGGGAAATATTTGAGATATAAAAAGATGAGGTGATGAAAGTACAATTCGAAATAAGTCGGTTCTTTAAACTGTTAAGTAGGTAGGATTTGGGAAGGCGATCAAGTCTACATTATATTAAAAATGTAATACAAAATATGTACATTTTTTTTTGTAAATTATTTAAGATATTTATGAAATCCCATGTGCATGGAACATTGACCTTATTATGATCTACTTTTTGATCTTATTTTTCTCCAAAAAGGTGTTTGTTGAACTTTTTAAAGAAATAAGAGACTTAATATAAAAATTTGTGCGAATTGTTCGTTTTTGTTCCCTTATAACATTACGAATGAGTCGAAGAGTGCATTGCACAGCCATGAAACTGCACATTACTATCAAAAGATAAAGAAGCAGATATACAAAAACAGAGTTCCATGGAAAAGGCAACCGAAATAAGTCCAAAGAGAATCGAATAACATTCATAGAGCGTTTTAAGCTCTCTTTGATTATTTGCTCAAGAAATCGAAGTGCAAGAGCAAGAGCAATTTGTACCTGTCATTTTGATGAGCAGACAGCACAACAAAAATTATACCGAAATAAGTCCGAAGAGAATCTGTGCAAGAGCAAACGATTGTTGTGGAACCTTAAGAAAAAAGTGTATGCTAATCTTTTTGAGAATCATGAAACAGAAAACTTTAGAGAATCATAAACATGTGTTTCGTTCACGGAGCGAACGAGTCGTTTTGATTTCAGCACAGTCAAAATTTGCTGGCCATATTTTGCAAGATATGAGTGGGATTCGTCTTAAAAAAACCTCGTCGCATCTGAAATATTAATAAAAACATAATTTCTTGTTTAATATTATTGAAATAAACTTTTTTCATGTTTTTTTTTGTTTATGTTCCTGGCTTTAAAACATGAAATGAGCTTTTATACCCTGTTCTCTTTGAAAGTGGGAAAAAGGTTAATGATGTTGTGCAAATGTATGTAAAAGGAAGAAGCAAGCAAGTAAATATTTATATATATTCTTGATCAGTCAAGGCATGTTTGTCTGTCCGTCTGTAAGTTCGTCTGTATGTATGTATAAACATACAGACCCCCAAAGCAATTCACAATAATCCCCTTAAAAATGCTAACTTCCAATAACTCTGCAGTTTTTCTGATAGAATTTTTAAGCCAGCACTGCAGTTGCCCCTTCATCCTAATCGCATAACCAAATAATGAGAAAAGGAACCATTTATCGTTTGGCACCGTTTTTTTTTTTACGTTTCAGCTTTCGCTGCCTGCAGCTTCATGTAACTAATCCAATAACTTCCACTTGCACATCCTAATGAGCCATTTTATTTGCTTCTCCAAGCTGTAGCTGCACTTGCTCCACATCCTGTTGCTCGTACCAAAAGTTTTGCAGCCGCCTTCCGACAGTCTAAAGTTGCATTTAATGAAGCGTCAGGACACAACTTGAGCTTCCTGCAGAGAAATGGCGACTAAGAGAGAGCGAGAGAGAGAGAGAGAGAGAGAGACAGAGAGAAGGACTAAAGCTTTCAGTTTGTTAGCTTCCAATTTTACATGTCGCGCAATTAGGCAAAAGTTAAATTGCTTTGCCATAAATGTACCATTTTAGCCGAAATTGACTTAAGTGAGTGCAGTTAAAATATTTTAAGCGGCTTTTGAATATAAATTGCACTTTTAAGCGTCGTAACTCCTTGAGTTGTAAAAACGCTGAGCCCCATAAAGATTATTAAAAACTCATAAAAGGGCAAAAATATGAATGCGATAGTCAAACCCCGGGCCCAAAAAATAATATGGAAAAAAAAAACCAAAAAAAACAGCAGACTCATGCAGAAAGCAGCGAAAAGTCAGAGCAGCAAATATTTTGCGACATTTTCCGCTGTCAGCAGCAGGCGTAGGGGTAGCAGCACCAGGAGGGGTGTTAAGCTCCCTCTGGGAAGGCTTAAATATGTGCCGCTAGCTCAACATTTTGTCATACTTTGCTGCTTAGCCGCAGCTACAAGAAGCCTTGCTTCATTATGGAATAGCTACAGCATCATACTGCGCCCCCACCCCCTCCCCCCTCTGGCAGTTGGCGAAAATGTAACTTTGCATAAAATATGAAATTAAAAAGCTAGCCAAAAAAATGGCAGCAAAAGTTGAGAAGCAGCCACGATGCGACGCTGGGCGTCTCTAGCACAACTGACAAAAAGTTGAGTTGTTGGCCACCTGAGTAACATGTGGATGTGCGTCTGGTGCTGTAGTTCTGGAAAAGCTTATGTCACACCTGTCTGTGTGTTGGGTTAAAGTTGAAACTTAATTTGAACAACATGTCCGGAACATTTTGTAGCGTTAAGTCACAAACAGCTATTGCTACTTAGCTTCAGCACTACTTGCATAAGCTTCGAAGGGTCTGTGTGAAATCAGTAGATGAGACAAGTGAGTGTCTGGAGACTGGTGCAAAATTTTATATGACTTTTATTTCCCCTTTTATTGGGGTACGGTTCAAGCGTGTGATGCCAAAGACATAGAACAGTAGGACGTCAGGGGCCATACGAGAGAATATTAGTGCAATTTTTAGCTATGTGGATCTTTGATTTCACATTTGTGCGCTGTCTGTGTGCACATTATTGACGGCAGACTTTTTCCTAAAATTAGGAAATTCGCTTGAAAAAAGGGCTCTAAAGCTAATCAACGTATATGTAAAAAAATATTTTCTAAAATTAAGAAACCATTTCCTATAAGTCACATTATGTTTTCGTAGTTTTATAGCCTCTTTCCACTGGGCATCATTTCTATCATTTTCATTTCTGGAAAGTTTTGTCGTTTCCATTGAGGAAAGTAGAGGGAGAAGTGGAGAATTTCAAGACACAGTGCAAAGTATTTCTTTTCCTTAATTCAAGAGAAATCCGCCCTAAATTTAAGAAAGTTTTTAGAAAAATTACCCCAAGTTTTAGAAAAAATCTACAAGTTTCTAAAATTTTAAAAGTATTTGCTAAAAATGTCTTTTTTCGGTTGGGCCCTATCATGTTTAAAAAAAATTTCTAAAATTATTTTAGGCAGAATTTCTAAGAACTAAATAGTTTTTGAGTGTTGAACCAGTTCTCATATTTTTCAGAAACAAAACGAGAAAGTTAAGCTAACTTCGTCTGTACCGAAATTTTTGCACGCTTAAATATTTTCAAAAATAATATTTTTCCCACAACGACCATTTTCCGACCGATCGTTCGTATGGAAACTATATGATATAGTCATCCGATTTGGACAAAAATTTGTGGAATTGGGTGAAAGCTTGTATAACAAGTAAATACAAAATTGCAGGATGCTACCATTAAAAACAAAAAAGTTTTTCTAACTAAGACTGTTTTTCAGACCTAACTTTTGTATGGCAGCTATACCATATAGTTGTCCGATTTTTATTAAACTTAGCAAAACTATGAAGAAGCATAAAAAACTTATGAATACAAAGTTTGGAGACGTTTCCATTGAAAAGAAAAAAAGTTTTTATACTAAAACTAGTTTTCCGAACGATCGTTCCTATGGGAGCTATGAGATATAATCATCCGATCCCGTCGGTTCCAATATATTATTAGTGTGCAGCAAAAATAGGACTCTGTGCAAAATTTGAGCTCGATAGCTTCAAAACTGAGAGACTAGTTCGCGTAGAAACTGCCAGTCAGACGGACAGACGGACGAACAAAGCTAAGTCAACTCTGCTCGTCTCCCTGATCAAGAATATATATATTTTATGGGGTCGGGAATGATATTTCTATATTTCTAAGCGCTGCAAACTTCTGGGCAAAATTATGGTACCCTTCGAAAGGGTATAAAAATGCAAAAAAGATCCATTTGGGAAGGATATGTAAATATAGCTTTTATCATTCAACGGAGCTGAAAATCATTCCAAGGATGATCCTTTCCCATATCCTTGGAATAATATTCAGCTCCGTTAAATGATTAAGTGGATATTTAAGACATATCCTTCCCAAATGGATCATTTCATGCATAATTTTTCATATCCTTTTTCTTCTCTGTGTAGTGCTTTTATGTTCTTGCACTTAGCCGCTTTGAGGTGACTTAAATTTTGTGGTTCCTTGGTATTTGCTGGTGTGCAATTTTATTGTCTGCGTGTAAAAGTTGCAGGCGAAAGGTCACAAGCCAAAAGTTGACTCAACTGACCATAAACCACAGAAACTGAGGTTGATGTTTGATTTCCCCCTCCTAAGCAAATAAACTGACCACCAACCGGGGCACTCAAATAGAGGAGATGCAATAAACAGGAAAACAGTTTTGATGTCCCAACCAGATTTTATATGCTTTACAACATTTGATTATTTATGGAGCCGATGGGTGCGCCCTGCCATTTGGGCACTTAAATTAAAAGAGCTACACAAAATGTTTTGGAATCCATTTCTTGACTCTGCTCGTCCTCCTACCCGAACACCACCCCACAAAAAAGCTTTTACCTGCAATTTAGTTCGTTGAACGAAAAACGAAAATTTCATTAAGCCTCCCTAACAAAACAAAAACGAAAAAATGAAAGAAGGGAAAAGGACTTTCACCAACGGTGTGTCCCAGAGCCTCCTATTTGCAGTTTGGCCTGTTTTTATGTTGCTGTAAATTTCTGACCATTTCCATTCCGCCAAAACGTGACTGAATTTCGGTTTTTTTCTGTTTGTTTACTATTTATTTGGAGGGCCAACGGGTAAAGTGCATAGAGAGTCCAGGATTGCCGAAAGACAAGCCTTAAAAATGGTATTTTATCTGCATTTAGTACATAAATAATCGAGGGAAAAGCTTTTAGCGGCAGCATAGCGAAGGGCTTTTCAAAAAAAAAAAACAGAAAGGGAAATCTGTTTCCTAGCGATGGCAATTTGTCAATTAATTTGTTGCTTCGATTAACTTCGAGTGAGCCCGTGCCAAACATAGTAGCCTCTGAATTGGTTGTCCCATTTAATTCATTTGGCTGCAAAAAAGTCCACTAAAGAAAAGATGAAACATTATATTGATATAAATTATACAACTGAGAATTTCGTGTGTGAAGATGATAGGCCATTGCCTGCGAAGCGTGCTCGCAACTGCAACAGAGTAAGAAACCCGAAATTGCAATCGGTTGTTCCAATGGTAAGCCTGAAAATTCTGTTGGTTTTCTGAATTCATTCTGAATACTATTGTAGGACGCGCAGCTCCCCAAGTCTCTGCCGGGTGTTCCTTTCATAATGGAAAATCACTTGGATCCAGAAGTTCCTGACATAATTGAACCCTGGATTGAAAGCTCTCCAAAAGAAATTCAACGCCTAGCCACCAAGAATCGTCTCAAGTATTGCGCTTATCAGCGTATCCACCAACAGCGCTTGAATCAACTTTGGCGCTCCATGCAGGATCCGCAGCAGCCTACGAAAGCCGCTGTCAATAATCCTTCGAGTTCGTTGAAAGTAAGTGAGGGCTTTAGAGCAGAGGTGCCCAAGTCTTGAGCACCGAGAGGACGATTGCATTTGCATTTGTTTAGACGGGGTTTACACGGTAAAGCAAGCTTCTTGAAGTCTTTCTGCAGAGGAGCAAGCAATACCACCAAGCTATTTTCCTGCAAGCAAGAGCTTCCAGCGTGTGAGACCCGTCTTATCTGATAGTAGAGCTTGCACTACCTTATCTTACCCTACCTACTTCCCACCTATCAGCTCCATTTACTTATATTCTTTCATTAAATTCACAGGAATCTCGCACGCTATAGTCAACTTATCGTCCATACACATATCCATAACACGCAACATGCATGGTCTTGATTGATGGTTAACATGATGCTTTCCCCAAGGATCATAAGTGACAGTTATGACAGATAGTGCGTTTTGTTGTGTTCCATCTAATGGGAAGGGGCCAAGGAAACGCCAGCGAGATACAAATGATGAAACTGGACTGTGCGTGGAGTGGGTTAGGGGTGTGGTTATGATTTGTTTGCTTCAATCATATTTACTAAAATTTTAATTTATTTTGCTTCATTATAACGTTAATACAATAAACACAGACCAAATCGTTCTCAATTCAACAACTTAATACTCTAAATATATTTTGAAAAATAATCTCCTGTTTTGAATTGGATTTAGTTAAAAAAGCACGAAAAATTATGGAAAATACAGAAAATGATGCTTATGCAAAATAATTATCAACTTCCAAGAAGAAAGGCAGTCTGATATGGCAGGTATATTAAAAGGTTGGTGAGCTATTACATTAGGTTGGCATAAAATTCTTAGAGACTCATCAATCAGTTTTAACGAAAGTTGTACTTCCACTTGTCTAGATCTCTCATATGAAAAGGGTGAAAAATACCGCAGTTTACAGTGAGTTGGGTTTCAAAAGACTCATAAATGATCTCATATAGCCCACTTTTCATATATATTTATACTTTTGTGCTTCTCAAATTGACTATTACACTTGTCTGATATATCAATTGACAACCTTTTGTGGCTTAGATATCTGACAAGTTAGACACAGGGTAAGGATCAGTTCGAATCTTAATTTTACCAACAGTCGGATATAATTTAGCTAAGAAATCGATTAAGTATCTAAAAATTCTACGTATCATTGTCTTAACTCTTCCCCTTAGGTCCTAAGTCAATTCGTCTTAACTCTTCTTTGAAGTGAACCGAAACGAACCATTTTTCTTTGTGGCTTAGGGTTCGTCTTGGCATTTTCGAAGGACTCCGGTTTAGTGTTCTGTTCGGTTTTGGTGGGATTCCCACCTAATTCATTTAGCTCAGTTTTGGTTATTTATTTCATGTTTTACACAAAGGAAACCCAGTTTTGTAAATAGGTTGCCTTCAACTCAAAATAAGGACAAAATGTTTCGTATAATTTTTTTATAAAAAAAAGGTTTGAATGTTCTTGAAATGAGCACAATTCAGCTCAACTCAGCCACCGCACAGAAAAGTATGAGTAGCCGTTCAGAAGCGATTCTACACTCTGCGGTCTTCGTGGTCTTAGGTCTGATCCCTAATAAGTCCGACCAAAAAGTGTCTTATAAAATGAACCAAGGCATGCGAGGTGGTTGAGCACATTGCTGAAGTTGTTGTACGTACTGAGGTAAATAATAAACAAAACACGATTATCCCTGCTAGCTGACATTGGCTACTCATTTTCGATGTGTTCATCTATAATATCTATAAATCTTTGATAATGGTAGCTCCCGTTCCATATAAAAGAGATTCCCCAGAATTTCTGTTGTCACTTTTCCTCTCATGCTTTGCCTTTTGGCAGGAAGCACAGGTGTCATTGTAAAGATCTGTCAATTTCTGTGCTCTCGACAATCGGTGGATTCAAAACATACAAATCCAAACAAAGTTACCCTGCCACTCCAGTCAATTCTATTCAACATTATTAAATCACATGCCACTGACACTTTTATTCAATTGAAAGTAACAACAACATCAAATTTGGAAATTCTAAACGAAAAAAAACCAAATAATATTCAAATTACAATGAATGCTGAACAAAGTACAGAAGAGTCCGCAGAAACCAGTTCCGTGGGAACTGAAGCCATGGGTAATGCAGCTGGAGGGGATGGTCCAATTCGTTTCCAAGAAGGTAGCTCTGAAGTTCTGATGGCCGGCGGCAGCACCAGTTCCACCAACAGAAGCCATCAAACTTATACCATCGGCCAGAGTGAGCCATTGTCGGGACCAAGAATTGCTTTAACCAGTGCCGAGGCAGAAGCAAATATATATCAAGGAAGACTCATGGACGGATTTCGAAGACAGCGTACGGCCCAGCAGGAAGAGAAAGCCTTTCACAAGTTTATGAATACCAAACTGGAGAGGGATAAGCTGCCGGAGGATACCCCACTGCCCATATATTTAAGCTTTAGAGAGCCCAGAAAGCTGAGTCCCAAGCGCAAGTGTCGCCGTTCTCTTGAGGATGACCTGGCCGATGAAGGCGCCGACTAAGAAGCATTTGCAGAATCCAAGCAACTGCAAAACTAATTAGAATAATTTGCAAATTGCTAAAATATATATATTGCATCTTGCATTAGTGCGTGCACTATCCGCACACACTCATTTCGTGTCATTTATCCCTTGTGTCAAGTGCAAATCCTTGCTGCGGCATGGAATGAAGCACTTTAAATGCAAAAAGCTACTCAAAACGACAAAATGTGTTTGCTTGTTTGTGAGCCGACAGCTTTGCCTACAAAATTGGTCTGTGCATTTCACGAGCCGAGCAAATAGCCCAGCCAGATGTTTCAGGATGCATTGATTTATGCCCGGGGACAAGAAGGCCAGGCCAGAGGAGGGCGAATTGCAGCAGTCCAACTGCTGCTCCAACATGAATCTTCATTTGTAAATTGCATTTTATATGGGTGTTGGACATTTGGTCGGACATGTGTTTCAATTAGTGCACCAATGAAGAATCGTAGGATATGCATATGATTGTTAACATTTACAAAAGGATATCATTTTCCGCATGGAGCATAGAGCATAGCAAATTTCAAGCTTAATTAAGGCGTTGGAATTTCCGAAATATGCCTTGCACGAGTAATCCATGCATTTAGTTTAGTTTGCCAGCAGGAATTTATTCAAATGTATATTTACTTCATTTTTTTTTTGGATTTGGAATTCAAATTCACAAAGACAATCAAGCAAGCGTATTCAAGAGTTATTCAATTGTGGAGGTAAGAAAAACAAAAGTCTGAAAATGTATTTGCAAGCATAGGAAGTTTTGCACAAATGCAGAGATGCCAAGAGTAAATTGTATATTTTGCAGCTTTCGTTGAGTATATTTAAGACCAAAAGCTATTTTAAGTGGTGTTTAATGATTGATTTAAAGATACATTAGCTAGAGTTAGAGCTAAGGTGACCCCTGCTGTTTCAGGGCTTAAAACCAACAGGAACCAGGGCTACTCAGTCGTTGACAGTTATAGACAACAAGGAAACACAATTGAGAATTGAAATGGCAAAGAAAGTTGGTCCCGGCCGACTAATATACTCCATATCCACGAAAGTGTATGCACAGCTATAAATTAAGTGCTGCTGTTGAAGCTGTAAGCAGCGCTGCTACTGCTCTGCTGCAGCGAACATTCTGTTGCTTATAGATCAACTACCGGTCATCTGATCTATACAATTTGTTTGGCCAATGTATTAACTACTCTGAACCTTCTTGTTCAGTATTAACAGCTGAGTCGATAACATATGAGCACAAGTTTATCAAATCATTGCACACTTTTCGGTGCATAGTGGCCTGTCTGTTAATCTACTGTTTATGATCTGTTAATTAACATATTAAAAAGCTGGGCAAGATAGACTAAGGGCCGATTTCTCATCTTCTACATAGCAGCTATGTGTTAGATAAACTCAGATTTTGCTCTGAAGACGGCCCTAAGAGAGATAGAGCCACAATTTATTGCTTATACCAAACCAAACTGAATCTTCTTTTTTATCCTCTACTAAACTTGAATCGTCTACTAATTCATGCACATTTGAGCTTTCGGCGTGTCACTCTACCTCTTTTTGTTTGTCCGTGGGCAAACATTAGTCACATTTAAGCTAAATTAATACTAAATACATACCATGGTTACCAATGTCTGGAATGGCAAAATACGACTAACATTTAATAAGCCAAACAAGCGTACGTCGACGCAATTGTACGTGACCTCATCTTGTGGCCTGTATTCCTGCCAGAGAGTCTGAGACTCGAATGAATCAGACCGCACATAGATCTCTGTCAGAGGCATTAGCATTAGCGATGGACAAGGACGACGACGACTACGTCGACGATGGGGAACACCAAGCATAGTTCATCAAAACTGACAAGCCCATTTGGCTGAAAGGGGGCAGGAGTCGGCCAGCTCAACTCTGAAATCCACGATATAACAAAACTGCAAGGCGTACCAACACCAGCACTAGCACCAGTCCCAGTCCCCACCCCCTCCCCTCCACAACCACAAACAACAGATGAGAAATATTCATCAGCATTTACGTCACGCAGCGCACAAGAGTCGTGGGGGGAGGTTGGCTGGGGAGACAGATACCAGAACCAGGCGCACTGGCTGCCTCTAGATTTATGTTGACATTTCAATGACAGTTGTGAAAATGCGACCATTTCGTGTTGCTGTGGTTTGTCATCTTCGCCTTTGAGCTTTAATTCCCGAAAATTTAATTATCAACTTGAACAATTTGACGTCGCGCGCCAACTTATCATATATTCAAAATTGACCGCATATGTCTCTCTATTCCTGGCAGTCAAACAAATTGTTTTGCTTGCACAGCCATCAATTTTTATTAACTTGATTAAGTGCTTTATGGCAACCATCTGGGATTTGTGGCTATGCAACAAGTTATTAGCTAACAATATAGAAATGGAAAAGCGACCGGCTCCTGGGAAGAGGTGGTGTCAATAAAGCAGGCTTAGTCCCAGCTCACAGCTGGTGCTAAGGCATAACATTTGTATAGAAGCATCCCGAGAGTGTGGGGCGGGTGATGAAAGGTGCTTCAATACGTTAAGCTTTGGGTAGTTTAATGAAATTACAAATTTAAACATATTTTACTTTGGATTCAACTGGGTTTTTGCTGCTATTTGACGTATTTTATATAAATATTTGAAGAAATTATCTGATAATAGGATGATAAGGTTCTTATTAATTACTAGCAGTTACCTCTTAAGCTGTTAGAAATAACGAAGGGGCGCAGTTTTTTCCACAATTGCCATCTATGAAATCTTTCTAATAATCTTAACTCATTGAAATATACGACCTTTTTCTACCTCATAGGACAGTAGGGAGCATTAAGAGATTTTTTTAAACTCTCATCTAAACCTCCTATTTACCCGTTTTCATTGATATCTATTAAATCTTCTATATAGTCCCAACTTATACAAGATTATCCGTATATCCCCAAGTTACTTCATAATATAAAAATATTAAATATAATTTTTGCAAGTTTGGTCTTCTTATTTGTTTTCGATTGCCGCCTTTTTGTCACAATCTGTCAACGAGCTTCTGCTTCCACTCCTGTAATAGCAACTCACTGGAATACGGTTGGAAAAGCGAATTAATGGCGTCGATTGCTCTGCTGCTCCTGCGTTTTGCAGATCTTTATCTGGCGTGCCGCTTCACTTGTTCATCGAACCTCAATCGAGACTGTTATGCTGTCTCAGCAGCTCTCTGGGAAAAGGTCGGGAGTCGATTGCTCGCCTGTTCTGCGTTTCTTCAGATCTCAACCTCAACTTCTTTATTGCACCCCGCTTCCGATTGTTCCATAGTCTCAGAAGCACGCTGGAATGCAATTTGTGCTGTCGATTGCTCGCCTGCTCTCACATTCAGTATGACCTGTTGCAATCTCTGCAAACCCTCGAACCCAGCCTCGAACCTGATACACTATGCTTAAGAATAGGACTTTTTTTTCAGAGGACATTGCACAAAGACTTTCGAAACTTTCATACTTTCTTCATCAAAGAGATTCTGTTAAATTTTAATCTTACCTCCAGGAGTCTCTTTTGGCCATTCCCTATTTCACATTCCATTGATGGACCTATACACTTAATGAATTTTGCTTATGTCCCCCAAAATCATTCATTAGCTGTTTGTTAATGCCGCCGCCGGCCTTAAAGTTTATTGTTTGCCATCTGTGTGCAGTATGTGCGGTTTAATTAAAGCTCAGGGGGGTGGCGAGGAGGGCAGAATGGACGGGATGGCGTCAGCTGCCTTAAACCAAATTACACTAATTGGGTTACCATATGACAGGACAATGCGCCGACTGTGACATTTGTTTGCCATGCTTCTTGCACTGTCCTGCCTGTCCCGCCGGTTCACCAGTTGCCCAGTTGACCAGTGTGCGGGGAGGCATAAGCCAATCGTCAGTCAAGTCGCCCAGTTGGCGTGCTGTTTGTAATAAGCTGCAAATGCTTTTCCGCATGCCTGCTGCTTTGACAGCTGGAATAACACAGATTCACACTCACACACACACACACAAGCAGATGCAGCTGGGGGTGATGTTACTCACACTCCATATAGAACATTTGGTTAGGAGAGAGTTGACTGAAGGATTGACTGCTGCAAATGCACTTTGGGCAGGACTTAAATGAATATGTTAAAATTAAGATTTTAGCTTGGGGGATACACTTTACTTTTACATCTACAGTTAAGAGTGGCTGTGATTCCCTGATTGGAACAAAGGCTTCTATTGTAGTTTTTTTGGTTGTATAACCCAAAATCCCTTCAAAAAGGGACGCAACTGTGAGAAATAAAAGCACCCAAGTAACCCAAATAGATGCGCCACATACAGTTCACCATTATCGGTTAGGCTGGGCAAAAAATGCTAAGCTTTTTTGCAGGAAACAGTTTGATAAATATTATTGAATTTTTTGTCTGCAGACCGTAGAATCAGAATCCATCTTCCATCTTATTTCGTAGGCTGTCTTAAAGTCTAGCTACCTTTAAGAAAGTTCAATATTCTTGTTATATAATCTCCCAAATTTCGACTGGTTGACACAAAAGAGAATATTATGATAAATGCCCCCGAAAGTATACCAACTTTATTTCCATAATAATTATCAATTTAAATGAGTAATTGAGAGACAGTTAAGCCAGCGTCATGCAGAGATGAGATTGATGTAATAATTAATTGATATTCAAAATGACTTAATAATAATTCAAATATTATAAAATTGTTTCCCCGACTTAAAAATATTCATAAGCATAGCATACTTATTAGGGTATTTTTCTCATGTTCATTTTTGTTTTAAAACTTTTCTAGAAAAATACATGTTTATTATACTCATTCCCTTTTAACCTCAATATTGAAGCATTTTCCACCATTCTTTGTTCTTTTGTACTTGCACAAAGCCAAACAAAAAGATGCCATTTTACCGCCAAATGTTTAACCTTGTCCCCAATCGTAAAGGGAGCAGTCGAACAGTCAGAACGTTTTCTCTGTTTCCATCCAGATGTAGCCCAAGATAATTTTGTTTGCTTCACATTTTTTTTTTGTGCCTTTTGTTTTGGTTGCCTAGAGAAATGAAATGGGATGGAGGTGAGCGTCTAATCAGATATGTAAGTCGCAGGAGGCTACACACAAATAGAAGAAAGAACTTTAGAGTTCTCTTATTACCTTTGAGCTTTGGAATTGGTTCTAACGTGGGCTGTTCGAAACATGAGTGCAATTTAAAAAGGAATTTCTAAGATCAGGCCTAAAATATGGCTCAGATCAATCCGCCGCTAATGCTTTCCCTCAGAATAGACTATTTAAAACCGAATTTAAGCCGGAGCTACGTTACTTAGACGCTGTATTTCCAGGAAGTCAAAAATGTTTCAGCTTCTGTGCTTCTCTGTGATGAGCAGTTCGTCTGTCCTACAAAGTATGAAATTCAAAGTCATTTTTAAGAAATTCTTCACATTTCTGAGTAGTTTGATAAAATAGCGATAAAACTTTAGCAGCTTCAAGTTTGAACCTGTTCGAGATCGATTTACTTAAACAATAGTTAAACTTGACCCATAAGTTTCACCAAGAAAACACAGACCGATTAAGATTAATGACGCGACATAAATCTCATTTTGTATTACCATTAAAAATCGTGCACAAGTGCTGAAAATATATAAATCGGGTCACATTTTCCGCTTTCTCTTCAACTTGGTGGAGTGTTCTTTGTGTCTGTGTGTGTGTGTGTGTGTGTGTGTGTGTGTGTGCGAAAAAGGAAAAGTTTATGGAGCACATTTCGCTTGACCTGGTTGAGAAAATGCGCGTATGGTAAATGTTTCACAGAGTTGCACAAACATTTCCATTGTAAGCCCAGGCGCACACACCCTTCGGAACGGTGGGAGTTGAAAATTAAATCGAATCTCTGCTCAATTGAGCATACTTTATTAATTATCTCTCTCAATCCGGTGTGCATTTAAGGCGATTTAACCACCGCTTAGCCACACTTTTTTGCCCTCTCGGTGGCCATTTCCGGTTGAGTTGCTATCAACTCGATGACGGAAGGATATGACGCCTACTGCACAAATTAGAGGGAGGGGGCGGCGTGTGTGTTGCACTCGTGTTTTGTTAATGAAATAATTGCATTGATGCCTTAGCTTCCGGCTTTGCCATATGAATAAATCATTGATTTGCAAATTCACTGCAAAGCCCCTAACATGTGCAAAATGCAAATACTGAAATAGTTATAAATGCGCTTGTGACATCCTTAATCCTGGACGAACCACCGCCTATTGCAGTGCAAGGGTAAGAGGATTGCGGAGGATTGTGTGTGTGTTGCAGCTACTATCGCATATTTATGGTGTTTGCCAATGGGCAACGGGGATTGGTCTGTAGAGTGGCTACTTGTTGGAGGATAACATTTGACCAGCAGCATAATTTCAACCAAATTGGCAAACATCAGGCAAAAGCAGGATTCGAAATTGAGGCTCACCAGGCCTATGCATGGCAAAGTAAATAAGGGGAAATGTGTCATGTGGGTTCGTTATGCATTTAAATTGGACTGCTTTTGAGGGTGTTGATACAGTCGCGTTTGATGTCTGATGGGTTTTTAAAAGCAGGATATATGATTCTAAATTTAAATGATGCTTAAGAATCTTTTGGATAATTTTTCCAAATTAATAGGGGCTCTAGTTGAAGTGGAGACTTTGTATCCGGTATCATCCCGGTATCATTTGGCGATGCAGAA
Source organism: Lordiphosa andalusiaca (assembly GCA_035044965.1). Classification (NCBI taxonomy): domain Eukaryota; kingdom Metazoa; phylum Arthropoda; class Insecta; order Diptera; family Drosophilidae; genus Lordiphosa; species Lordiphosa andalusiaca. The sequence goes on along the minus strand of JAWNNM010002032.1, from coordinate 1,471,389 downwards.
ATGTGAGGCTCACGCACGCAGACAACGGACCGGACCAGGTCTAGCTAAGGTTGGGAAAAGGATAAGGAAAGGAAGGCTGTCAGACTCGAAGTTTCGTGTCTATTTAAGAGATAAATAGGCCAAAATTGCTCCATTTTAATGAGATTGAGCCAATGATTTTCGATTGCTAGTTTCAAAAGAATTTGATGCAAAAATGCCCTTGGAACTAAAGAGAATTTATAGGCCAAAGTTTAAATTTCTAAAATCTTTATCATTTGGACGTGTAAACTGTAGATCTTAGAAACGCCCAGATACCAGAACTAAACTGCCAATGAAAGTTTGAAACCTTATCCCATACAACTGGCTTGAATTAAGTGCAAGTGTGAAATTTTCAGAAAATGCAGAAAATATTTAAAATTGGGCTTCTTCCGCAAGGGTTCAAATCAGAATTACCATTTGAAAGTCCAGAAAGATTTTGTTTGAATTCAACGGCAACAAATATATGTAAACTTAACAGGCAACACTGCGTATGAGTGATATTAAATACTTTGGAGCCCCGTGGCGTCCCTTAAAACAGAACTTTTGGAATTTTGTTCTGTTTTCTCGTTAAATATACACAAAAAAACTAGCGAATCATGGTGTATCAATATGATCTTAAATATTCCATACAAAAACTGACAACATTTGAAATTTTCATCCACATATAGTAAATATTTATAGAAGCACCTCTGGGATCTTTAAAAGGGCTTAGTTTAAAAAGATTTTCCTTAAATCGTTAGTATAGCTGGTCTCCTTCACCAGCTATCGCCGCTCGTTGTGAAGGAACTGGCCATGAAGAACTTTCCCAACAGTTTGGGTACATATGCAGTATCGACTCTCTATCATGCGATCATAACTAAATGTAAATAGCTTAAGAAAATAAAGTTAGCATACTTTAAAGGGCCTTAATCGCGAATAATTTGGTGTGTATATACATAATAACATATATTTTTATGTTTTGTCCCACCCAAGGAGTTATTCCTCAGCTTAAAACTGCATTGCTGCGATTACCCACCGTTGACAGACACATTTCAAAGGCTTACCCCTGCTCCCCCCGCTGTTTTGCCTAAGGAATTGCCTTTATATGCTGGTAAATCGTTTCACAAAAGCTTATCACTCATTTTTGTGAATCAAGGAGTCTGGTACATTTCCTGTGATGTTTCCACTCTTTGTAATAAGAAAACAAACAGCCGCATGTTGTAGGAAAAAAGTCGTTTGATGGATGACGGTGACAAAATTTTGTAATCTATTTGTTGAACACAAATGGAATTTGCTTTAAAAGTGTATTCACTCACTTTTAAAGTACATAAAAACTGGAAATTAAAATAGATACCAATTCTGACAATGAAAATGCATTCAAAAAGAGAATGCACAAAGCGGTTCATTCTCATTTCCTTATTACGTAGTTCGTAAACAGCAATGGAGCACATAATTGGCCATAAAAAAGAGGTTTTGATTCCTTGGCAAATGAAAGAAAAAGCAAAAGAAATTACTAGTTGGGTATTTAAAAACAGATTTTGCTGTTTGTGGGCCTTAAAAGGAGCAAGCAGCTTAAACAGAAGAAGACGCATTAAAAAAGAAACTAGTTCCAAAAACCTTAAAAGATAATAAAGTCTGCCTTCACCCTTACTTTTCATATTAATTAATCAATTAATCAGTTGTTTTCAATATTATGAAAAAGTTGCCTTAATAAATATGAAATATTACTAGAAACAAGTACAGCATGATTTGTGCTTTAATTAAAACGCAAAGCAATTGTACACTGAACATAAATTGTTATACCAAGAGGGAGAAAGAGAGAAAAGAAATGAAGATGGAGGGGAAAGGCGCTGAAATTTAATAAAAATGTCACAGCTGAGGGCTAAGGATATTTGTCGACTCTCATAATAATTACGAAATTGAAGAAATTGTTTCAGCTGTCGTCGTTGGGTGAACCGGCGCTGCAGGTGGCCAAGCCTAAAGCTTACCTTTAAGGACACACGAGTGGGTGGTTTTGCACCATATTGAAAATGGAATGTCATAGCAAGTGCAATAGTTCAAGCCGTGTTCTAATTCCTTATAGCTTTCACTTAATATACCTACAAAGCGAAATAAAACTCTTAAACATTTTCAGCTCCCATTAAATTCCTCAACGAGGCTGCTTTGTAGTTCACCCCGCTCCACAGTGCCACCTGTCAGTCCACATTATCACCATCACCATCATCTCCGGTGCACTGTTAGCTGAACCAACAAGCCAAGCGCCAACCTGCCTACCCTCCCTCTCTCTCTCTGCTCTGATATTTCCCTCTGCACATTCGTTTTATGGTTTTGCACTTAGCAATTAACGAGTTTACTTTTTTAGTGCCTCTCCCAGTGTCCGCATGAAGTGGACATATTCCATGCTGCTCGCTCTACTCTTGTCCGCCATAACATCTCCCAGTTGGCTCGTTGCTCTCAATTAGAGTGTCACTTCCGTTTGAAATTTAGTTCGCTGCTGGACAAATTTACCTATGTTGTCCCCCTACACCTCGTCAACGAGGCTCACTATTTTTTATTTGGAGCGTGTGCAAGCAGAAATGTTGAACCATTTCGAATTTAAGGCGAGCATAAAGGCATTTCAAAGCATTAAAAAATGTATAAGAATTGTAGAGCAACAGGAAATTAAAATTAAATCAAATATATTAAATGTATTAACCGCCTACTGCACCACATTTTGATCTCTTAGATTAGACAGATATTTAATAAGCACCGGGTAGTGAATGTGCCTTCGGAGCAAAAGGTAGTGGGCTGGATTCCGCCTTAGAACATCATTTTAACCAAGTTCTGTCCTTAAAAACTGTCGCACACGGTCATCTTCACAAGCTTTTTCAGCCAGCTCTAAAGCTACCAAAGAGAGAGAGAGAGAGATCCCTTCCAGCTACATAAATAGTGAGCCTCGCAGCAGCCACCTGGCCAGTGGTCATAAAAACAGAACTTGGACACGAACTGCATTGCGGTATTTGGTTCGTTTGGTGGGGAGGATGTTGGTTTTGTTGGATTCGGAGTGATTCCCACTGCGAGTACTGTACCATTTTTATTTGGGAAACTACTAAAATTTATTGAGAAATGTGGCTAAGATCAAGTTGAAGGTCGAACAAAACCAATTACTTCCACTGCAAATTCATTCCTTAATTACATTAGCAGGTAAATGGGCACTATAACAATTTTCTTACTATTTCTCACCTCCATTGTGTGCGCGAGTTGGCAATTCAACTGCAACGGAAATTACTTCTAGTAAATGGAAAATCGAAATGGAAAATGTCAAAGGAATTGGAAGAGGGAGGTGCGAGGCGCCAAATAGAAGCAGGTAGAAAAGAAAACAAAATATTACATTGAAGTTTCTGATTGAATTTGTGCCAAGTAATTGAACCAGAGAAACTTTCGCTGGGTAAAGAAATATGTGGAAAGTAGTATGACCACGGCGCACTCTCCTCTGCTTGGGCAGCTTCATCCGTTTTATGGCTTTCTGGTGGTTTTGCCTCTTGTGCGACTCACATTAATTATAGGAAAAGTGCCTGGCAAAACATTTTCACATCATTAAAAATTATTTATGGAGCCCGGACGGAGAGACCTGTAGGCAGAGTCAGGAATACAATTTAAATGGAATTAAAATTAATGTCTGTCTGCCCTGCTTAAGCGAAAGTTCCAGCCGTTGACAGGCCTGGCACAGACAAATTTACCAAAATTAAGCAATTGCCCAGGAATTGTGAGTGCACGGAACCACCAAAAAAAAAAAAAAGGATATGCAAGAGCAAACTTAAATTTACATAATGCGCCTCGAGTTTTGTGGCAAACATTTAACGAGCCACACAATTTGTCAGTGGGAAACGGCATTCAAATGACCAAAAATTATTCATGGCCCACATTTAGCCAAAGCAAGCGGGGTGGACAGGAAAGGGGCGGACAATAGGCACACAGGTACGAGGGAGCTCAGCAGGTGGGCAGCTCCACAGAGTCATAAACTTTTCTCTCTATGAATTTGTAATTATGGACGAATAATTTGGAAGGCCTGAAGAAAACTTGAGATAAGAGAGGTTTCGAGGATAGCTGTTGAATATGGAAGGTCTAGTAGAGACTAACTATTGACTGTGGAAAAACACATTAGTGGCCAACTGATTAAAGGCAACAAACAAACTAAAGCTAAAACACAAACAGCACTAAATGAAATGGGAAAAACAATTTCAGAATTAATTTGCCAATACCAAAGTGCAAAAAGTCGATTTCAGATGGGGGAAGTTCACTGTATCAGGCAGTTCAATATGTACATTTCATTTGCGGTTATTTGTAAATAATTTCGAGTTTCAGCGCATCGAATTGTTTCTCGCTTGTAACTGGAAATTGGTTCACACATCTATTGTATTTGTTTATTTGCCAATTTAAACGGACAAACACCGGCAACAAAATGAGACGATGATTGATGGAATTACTTAAAAAAATTGACATCATATTTCACTGATAGATTCGAAATGATCACCCGCTGTGGAGAAAGCCCTATCTTGAGTTCTCTTAGAAAAACGTAAGATTTTTTAACTGAACCGTGAACCAAACCCGCTTGCTAAGCCGAACCAAAACTCTCAGATATGAACGGTTCGGTTTGGTTTACTTTTTGAAGAGATGTACAAGGTGTAACAAGGCCTTTAAGAAAGTTCGTTTTCGTAGATAGCCCGGTGGTCGGTGAATACAAATTTCCCTGACTCTGTTACTGTTTAGATCTATCTATGAATTTCGAATCATAAAAATATATAAATATTTGTCTTAACACAATGCCGTGGTCAGTCTCTTGGCTTCTGTGCTTTAAATTTTCGCACAAGAGGAAGAGGACTACAGCTTAATGCCTACCAGCCTCCTTTGTGGAGTTGTGTGTCCTTGTTTAAAGTAATGCAAAAGCATACCTTGGCCAGTTAAAATTGCTAGCTTAGTTAGACTAGTGAACTACAGTGAAGCAAACTTCATGAAGTTCTCTTTGTGGGCGGAATATTCAAGGCAGAAGGAAGGGTCTAAATCTCACCTGATTCTCTCGCCTAAGAGAACTCCATGAAGTTTGCTTCACCGTGAAAATCTATTCTTAGTCAATTTAGGTAAAGACTTTGAAATGATTTTGCATCGTTCTAGCGATGTCGAATTTTCAGATTTTTTTCACATCATCCGAATTGGACCATCTTCTAGAGAAATCTGTAACTATTCCGAGTTTTTAACTGAAAGGTTAGGGTTTTTTTTATAGCTAAAAGGTTGTTGTCTCTGCTTAAAGTTGTGCGAAAGCATAACATGACTTCAAGTCGGCTAAAAACTGCAGGCTTAGATTATATTGATCGTTTTGGTTTGCTCTAAAAAGCATGAGCTGGTGCCTTAAGCCTCCTCTAAGCCAAACAAGTTTTGATTTCCGAACGGTTTGCATATCTCATACGTTCCCTTATGTTCGTACCGTAACTCTCCCAGCCAATGTTTTCCGAGCTTTGTTAATAATTTTCTTCAATATTCTTTTCCATTATGCATTCTGCAATTTATTTTGGCTCCAATTTCCTCGTTTTTCAACAGCTACAACCGCTGTGCAGCATCAATAAGTTTGCATATGCAAAAGAACAAAAAAGAAGCATTCTTAATAATAATTATAATTCACTTTTAATGCCAAAATTTGCATTTCGTGTACCATAAAAAAATGTGCTGCGGTTATGTTTTCACCTCAAATGAATTCCAAAACAAAAGACGCATCGAATATCAACAAGCCAAGCAGAGGAATTGGGAAACAGAAGGAAGCTTTTGCCTGTGTGTCAATGGGCCCAGAGAATATCTGGTTTCGTTTTGTATTTTGGCAGCGTACTTCACAATTTCCCTGTGAATATGAACAGGCACACACACACACCCAGCCACGGGTACCGTCGCACGTAACCGTGAAACGGAAAACTACAATATTTGCATAAAAAGACATGCCTTTTGGCTAGGACGCCATACCATTATTGGCAATTCTTTTCATTCTGTACCACATTTTACTTGAATTGAGTTAGACGCGACATTTCAACGAAATTAAAATATAGGAAAAATTTGTAGAGCTTGCCAATTTAATTCGTTTCTGACTACCAAAATTTGTGCTTTTTGGCTTGTGGCCAACATAATTTAGACAAACAATAGCAGAGGAAGAGGAAAAAGGATCAATTTTTTGGCATAAACTGGGTAAATGGAGTGAAGCCGGATAAGCAGATGCTTATATTTATTTATATACCAAGAAAGATACTTGAGAATTTGGTACTGGAATCAAGTAAAACACTTCAAGTGGTAAGTACGAAACAATTGATTCATGTTTAGTACTAAGTTCTTGCTTTAATTAGGATTCAAACAGTCCCGAAAAGCTGCTTTTAGACGCTTATGGGAGTTGTTAAGTACATTTCAAACTATCTTGAGCCAAAATGTATGTTTATATGGCATTGCATTTTGCTTAAAGTCAATTTTTAAGTAATTCCCAGCTTTCTGCTTTGTTGCAAAGCCTTTAAAAGTATCAAATTCCTGATGTAGTTCAGAAATTTAGCATAAGCCCATGGGCAATGTGTTAAAGCCAGTTGGGAAACTTAAGAACCTACTTTTGATAAATTGATATCTCCTTGGTTTCCCACAATTCTGTAGAATATGTTAAGTACCTGACCCATTTATGGGCATTTACTTCACTTGTGAAGAAGCTCTTTTTTTATCGCTTGCCTTCAATTATATTCCCAGAATTGTCCACATTCTTACCATATCAAGCTACCGTAAGAAAATCCTTTCGATTTTATGCAAAAAAGGATCCTGACGACGCAAAGCTTGTATTGTAAAATATTTCTTTATTCAGAATTGTTCTATATTTACGTCCTTCTCTATTCTCAAAAGCTGCTTAGAATCATGCACATTTTCTTTCGTTACGTTTCGTTTCTTAGTCAAATTCTTTTGCAAATTTTTCTCATCATTCTTGTTTTTTTTTATTCTTATGCCCCAGACAAAACAAAAGCCAAAGCTAAGCTGCAAAAAACAACTCGATAAATGAAAACAAAGTCGGCAGTAAATTTCATTATTTTATCTCTGCGTTTATTTCCGTCTTTTTTTTATCAAATGCCTTTTGTTCCACAGAAATTTAAGGTCATGTCACAGTTTCTTCACTACGTAAGCAGAGCTTTGTGGCAAAAAGAAAATATATTTATAACAAAAGCTAAAATCTTTTTCTTTTTAATTATGAAATGCAAGCAAAGTGAATGAGTAAATGAAGTGTGGAGAGATAGAGAGGAGGGTGTCCATTTGAAGGCCACAAATCCCACACAGAAAAAGCGGAGTAAGCCAGGCTTTTCTGCAAGCGTTTGCCTTACGTTGTGGGAGTTTTCCATTCTGAAGCATCGACAGGAAGGAGACTGTTACCAAACGGCACCCTGTCAATCCCTTGACTTTGTGCCTCGCGGTACTCGCATGGCTGAGTGAAGAAACAGACGGGTGGCCCCAGACGGTTGCGCGAAGCAACGTAATTGCTTTTGTATGCTGAACGGTTGCCTGTAAACTGAAAGGTAACTGTTGTCGTCGTCGTCGTCGTTGTTGTGGCTGAGTTTTGTGGTAGCCAAGAATGGGAAATGCGTGTTCAGCCACCCAATAAACAGAACTAAAAGGACCAAAAAAAGAATGAGAGAAAAACAAAAAAAAAAAAAATGGTGGCCTAAAGGAAGTCACATACACGCGGGCACCATGTGTTCGGGGACACACTTAAAAAAAGTTGAATTGAATTACGAGGCTGCGACAAAATAAATTTCAAAAAATAATAATAAAAATTTAAATAATGCGCCAAGCTTTTTCCCCCATAAACCACAACTGTGTGAGTGTGTGTGTGTGTGTGTTGCTATTTACGCGCTTCTTTGTCTTCCTGTAAATTATTCTCTTATTGCTGGGGAATTTAAATGTTCCATTCAAAACTTGCAAAAACTTTGCTCATCAGTTCGTGTAATTTTGCGGTGCAAGTTTCAAATTTGTCTGCGGTTTCGGCATTTTGAATTATGTGCGTAGAAACACGAGCTATGCGGAATTGCATGGCTTAAGAACTAAGAAATTGCCACTGGGCCAGAAGTTGAAGCGTTGACAACCTGCTCCTGCCACACTTTAATTACTATTTGGTTTTCTTACGAATCCTTAATTAGTTTAAGTTTGGCTTAAGTAAATTCAGTTTGATGTAGTGGAAAGTATTTAATAAGTTTTTGTTTTATATCATTTTTAAAATCACCCACAGTTTTAGATATAGAAGGTTTATTCAGGAAATAGTCCTTTGATTGACTCCATCAATAGAATTACTTTTAAAAAAAGTACATATGCAAGCTAGTTCTTATTTGCATCTATATGAACATTATTAAAGGGTTGCCCATCTCCATTCTAAAGTCACCAGCAAAACTCTCTCAAGTATCGCAATGTTGTTGCAACTACTTTGCCAGCGAAAACAAATTTTGACAAGCTCAAGGACTTCCGCTGTATAGCACTTGTAAGTAACATAAATAAATAATAGAACTTCGCCAAATTTGTTCATGTTCTTTTGCTCTAAAGGTAGGCAAATGTTTGCCAAAGTGAATGAAAAGTTATATATTTACACGTTAAGTTTATTTAGGCAAATGCAAATAAGCTGCTGTGTAGTTTGTGGCTAAAGTTTGAATAGGGATAAACCAAATTAAATATGCCAGAATTACAGTAAGAGTAGTACAAATTTAAAAAGCAAAACTAAACCGAGAGAAACGTTGGAAAAACTATCAAATAAATAAGCTCTCGGTGAAAAGTTGACCAATAAATGGGAATTGCAACAATTGTTTTCTTTGTGTGTTTACACTGGAGATTGCATTAAACCGCTTTTTTTTTTGTCGTGTTTACCAAAAATATTTAAAGGGAAAATACATTTAGAAATTGCGCCGTTTTTCGCTTCTGTTTATCTTATAGATTATCTCATTTCTGTTTGTTGCTGCAGTGACAGACAAACAAATTAAGAGAAATGTTTCGGAAACTTGTCTAGCAGCCACACAAATCAATTAAAAGTTTGCCCAAGCTGAGGCAAGCCTCGTTCGGTCGGTCAATGCAGACTTTAAAGGAATTGTGGGATTTGGAAATTGAAGCTGCTCGTGTACAGTGATTGATGATGAACTATTTTTAATTTGTAAAATATATACAAAATGTCCACAACCGAAACCCCTACGCCAACATGCAAGCCATTGACTTGAATATTAAACCATTTTGTCAGAGTTCTTGCCGTATGTTGACCTCCCCACAGACTAAAGAATCACAACATCAAAATTTATGGCAAGAGAGTGCCTTACAGCAAAGCTTTTCCTCTTCAATTTTATCTGAAAGACTCTTGCCACCAGGGCGAAAGAGAGTGCAAATGTTGCTGGCAGCATGTTGCCAAGGTCTGGCAATAATGCTGAAATGTTGCCGCAGCTTGCGAAACCACAAAGAATCATCGGCCTGAACGCATTTCTATTGATTTCTCGATCTGTTTTTGGGCTTTCGATTTGTGGCCAGGGCAATTGACCTGCTTTTTCGTTGCTGACAAAAACCACAGACATTCAACTTGAAAAATCTCCCACGTGATTCTTTTATGTCACACTTTAATCCAATTACAAACTTGTTCCTCCAACTAAGTGACACGCAGTTAATTGAATTAAAGGCCTTGGCCAGAAGTTTTTACAGGCAATTTGAGGTATCGGCAAATCCAATTTTGGAGGCATACCCCGAAATTAATGAGCAGATGCAGGTCAAAGTGCTATCGCCCCCGCTCCCCTCTTCTCTCTTTCTCTTTCGGGGTGGACTCATGATAGATGGAGCTGCCTGTTTTTGGCAGCCATTTAAAATTCCATGCACGCAGAACATCAGCTTGGCTCCTCGCCTTCTACTAAATTGCAGCGCGTTGTGGCCGCCATGGATTCGGTTGCAATGGCAGGGGTTGGGTAAGGGGGCGCGGGCGGACAAGGTGCATTTGGGGCCTCGGCTCGGTTCACATTGTCAGCACTTTCATTATTGCCCGCATTTTTGGGCGTTGCCGTGCAGTTGATTGGAGCATTTTCCCACGTTGGCATGCTTTGGCCGTAATGTGAACTTTGGTAAGACAGCAAACACAAGCAGTTTTTTTTTTTGTTCTGTTCATTTGATGAAATGGAATTCAATTTTGAGATCGATTTTAGACAGGATTGAGTATGCTCATATGTATGTATGCCGAGGGCTACCCAAATTTAACTTTCCAGTGCTTGTGGAATATTGAAATCGCATCTTTCAACGAATATAGCCGTGGGGTGTGCAAATGTTTCTGACTTATAGTGGCATATTGCTGGGCAGCTGCAGATTAGGTATTCTAGATTCCATACAGATGTTCTCTGTCGTATTACCTAGCTTTATTGCAAAGATACAAAATTATACTAGAAGTCGTCATGTTTTTCTAGTAGTTTTAGACAATCAGAAGACAATTGTTGACCACATTCAGTATACAAATTCAAGAAACTTGTTCTAGAATCCACATTATTCTTCATTTTTTCATTGAGACTTTAAATAAGTACAATATATTTCCTGCTGAAGTCAAAATAAACTCTAGATTAAACCCCAATACATCCTTGAATCAAAATATAAGTTCATCAAACAGTTACAACATATTCCTAGTTTACGCCCACAAGACCCTAAAGCACTCTCTCTTTGAAGGTCTTTGTATTGAATAAAAGAAGGCTGGCAAGAGCCATAATCTAACCAACTACAGTACAGAAATCTACCATAACTCCCTAAGAAAAGTGTAAAAAATAGTTGACAGTTTGAAGAACAGATGAAAATATAATCTCATTTTGCGTTGCACTTTTTCTGGGGCTTGTTATGTAAGTCTATTTTCTACTACATACAATATAATTTGAATTCAAACGGAGAGCGCGTTTATTTTAAATTTTTTGGAAGACCGAAAGTTCGAAAAATTCTTCGTTTAAAAAGTATGAAAGGCAGTTTTGCGTTTTAAGAAAGTATCGTACTTAACTTAAGTACTTCTAGAAGCAACAATTTGAAATACTGTCAGTTCTTGCTTCGACAAATAATGCAAAATATAAGTAATGTCTTTTGAAAGTGCCCTTGCGAATTATAAATGCAAAACATGATTCATAATTTGCACCGGCTTCAATCAAATTTCTCATACGTACCGTTGTCCCCGTCTTTGCTTTCACCCTGAGAAAACCCGTACATTTGTCTTGTTGAAAAATGCTTCTAGTTGTCGTTTTGCTTATGCGTTTAGCATTTTAAATGAGTTTGCCGGTCAAGGTTGAGTCCTTGAACCTTCTAAAGGTGAATTCTGTGGCCATAACAATTCACTTGGCTCATATCCATTTGAACTACAATTTCCAAGTTGCAAAAACACTACTCTAATAAATATTTCATGGTGTTTTACACTTGGGTAAGAATAATGCAAATTTGCCAACTGAGGGGGGAGCATAACCACGCATGCTCTCAACTGTGCCAAGTGAAGATGGAACTTCCTCCAACCCGTTTTGTGTTTTATCTGCTTGGCATGTCTTCGACTCAGTTCTGACCCAAATGCATGAATTGTTCTAGTTTTTTCCATGCCTCTCCTTTCGTTCTTTTGTTTTTTTCTTTCGGTTTTTTCGTTTGAGGCGTCACATCAATTTGAAGGTTTTGCCCCCCCCATTTGAGATGCTAATGTCACGATGCTTTTAACATGACTGAGAACATGAATATCTCAACTGCTGCAGCACAGGGGTTAAATGGGGATCAGGAGTGTGCTGGGTGGGAGGTTGAGGGGGCAGAGTCATGTTGCAACTGCTTCAACATCACGTTGTATGACGCCGCTCAATTGTGTCGAAGGTGTTGCATGATTTATGGGCAAAGATTAGAGGGAAGGAGCACTTGGAATGCACTTGTAGTTGTGGGTTAATATTTCAATGGCTTGATTATTTGCATATGTTGACAGTATGCAGCAATCACACACCCCGCCCCCCACCCTGCCACTTTAGCTTTGACTTATTGAAACAATCCAGCAAATATTTTATCTGTGAATTAAGCTGTGCTCTGTGCCGTCTCACCAACAAATTGTTCAGTGAGTGCCCATCGAGGCATGCATAAAATATGTTACACACATTTTACACTCATCCCACACACGCACAGCCAGTTTGGTGGACGAGAAGAATCAATAAATTCGTTAAAATCGCCGCGCGGCTTCAATTAAAAGATAAAAAAAGAATGCCCCAAAAATGTCGGGTCCCCCCTCCCAAAAAAAATGGAGGAAATTTAAAATCAAACGAGTACAAGCTGAAAAATGTGAAAGTAAAAAATGTCAACTGAATTGCGGGGCGTGTGAGGTTAAAAGAAAATGGAAATATTTATGGAATTTTTCATATTTTAAGGCATCAACAAGAGTGTCCGATTTGAGCAGCAAAAATAATGACAGGAACAGGACAGAAACTGACCCAGGATAGCGAAAATTGTACAAGCATAATTAATTTCACTTAAAGTTAGAGATTCCAATTACTTAACATATTTAACTGCACTTTAATTTTATTCTTTAAGCTACTGCCTCACAGCCAGTTTCTCATCTTTCTTTCTACTTTCTGACCTCGACAAGTTGTGAGTTTTCAGTTGCACTTGACAAATCTATTGTACAATTTTACTGCTAGTTTTTTTGCTCTTTCTAGGCCCCTTACTCAGTTTTATGGCTTGGAGAAACTTTTTACCTCTGGGTAGCAGAAAAAAAAACAACAACAATAAATCAACTCAATGTTTGAAAACTTGGTAAAGTTTTTGGTTATTTATCGACGGTAAACAAATAGCCGTGCAATTGAAAAATCGACAACAGCTGGCAGTTCTTTAGCTACTTATCGGCAGAAGAAGCCAAACTCCCGCTGCACCTATTCAGTTGAGGGGAAGTGTAAACTGCCCTGAATTACGACAATGAATGAGGAGCTGAGCTACAGTGCAGACAGACAAGAAATTACCGTTTAGTTTCAGTTTTCGCCTGCCAAATCGGTGCTGGTAATTAATTTTGTATGACTACGCAAATGAGCAGAAACTCCTCTGGCAAGTCATGCGATGCTAATGATAAACACTTTCAGTTGCCATAGGAGGAAGTGAAAGTGGAGACTAAACACAAGCGGATGCTCCGATAACGTTCTATGTGTGCACAGGATGTGCGTATGGTTAGGAGCACTGACGGTTGCCGAGTGTCCATTGGAGTGGATTGACCATCAGTTTAAATGATTAAGTATACAAATAACCACGAATTTCCGTTTTATTTTCACATTTAAAGCCTCAGTCAACCAAAGTTAACCACAGAATTTATGGCGACATTTGTTGACATGTAATGAGCAGTGGGTAAATGGTGAAAAATGGGTCAATGTGGTGGCAGAACATGTATTTAAAATTTGTTTACAACAATTTGCAGACATACAACGTCAATGGCTAATGAAGCATTCAATGTAACAATAATACAAATGCTTTTATGTAAATGAAATGAAACAATTGAATGTTTCACTTCATTTATCTTGAACAAAAAGAGGAAAAAGTCGAGTAAGTGGGCATGACGATGAGATGTTCATATTTCTCTTCGTTTTTGGGAGTGTTCTCAAAGCCTTAAAGTAGTATTTAAGTAACATCCTTGAAAGCTACAACTTGGATAAGCACTTAATGCTAACTGCCCAGTCCTGTTTTCTAACGAATGAGTTCATTTAGCATTTCAATTGATTTTAAAGTTTATAAATGGTAAATTATGATTTGTATTTGTTAAGTAGCAGTGAATCGTGTCCCATTAACCTAAATTGTTCCTCTTAAACTATGAACTGACTGCAACATTGCTTCAAATGCCAAGAGAATCCATTCCGAAACTTGCTAAATGAAGCAAAAAGAAAATCCTGACAAGCAAAAGCAAATGAAATACAGACGCAATTTGTTGGAAAATACTAAAAGCAAAGTTTTGTCTGTTTCAAAACGGAAATGCAACAAAGTGCCAAAAGGCGGGCAAAGAAAACAAAAATTTGGAGAGAGAGATATTTAAATGCCTTCAGCGACTTGGCGCCAAGCAAAAAAGGGCCAAAGACATCAAAAATACAGTCAAGTGAGAGATCGGACGTCCCCCGATTTACAACTTGTGAGTGACTTTTATTGCTCATGATTTGGAATTGAGTTTCGTCATGCAACCTAAATTGGAGTAAAGAAAGTGTACCTTAAATATTTTAACTTAATTTGCTTAACTCCTGTAGTTAACATCTAAACGATAGTTCGACCCTTTTTTGTGCATTTAATTCTGCCACATTGAACAGCAGCACAGAATGTGAGATCATAAAACTAAGTGCTTCAACACACATTCTGCGTATGGCGTCATCCACTCTGCACCAAGCATCCCTGGGCAACGCATAAAACTTTACATCCTGTGTTGGCTTTTGTGAATCCTTTCATTTCATATTTAACCAAAGGAAAAGGGCAACAGAAAAGAAAATGCGGCTAGACAACACCAACAACAATGGGGCAAGTGGCACGCAGCGAAACGAATGACAGCTGGTAGTCATGGTAGTCAACATTTGCTGACTTAGCTGCAATTATGGCAGATATTTTTATGAACTTGATGTCAGCCACTGGAATGGACTAGCAAATAGTACGGTACCTCCTACATTCTTACACACGCCCGTCATATAATAAGAAAAAAAAACGCAACACAAATGCGATTCCAGAGTTGAGAGGTTAAGCCAGACACTGAATAGTGTTGGATAAAGAATGAATTGCCACAGTGTCTGAAATGGAATTGGATTTGCCAGTTTATTAATGTATTAGGAGTTTAAGCTTCGAACAGTGTGGTATCCAGACACGGAAAACATTCTAAGAGTGAGAATAGTTTCGTTATTAGTACTGAAGAATAGAGTGTGACCAGGCAAACTGCAATAATTAAATGATTTTAGTGTTTCTGCTGCTGCACAGGCTGTTGCTGTGGCATAGGTTGTTGCTGTGGCAGAGGTTGTTGCTGTTGTACAGGTTGTTAGAAGTTGAAGAGGCTGTTGATGTGATTTTTGTTGCTGTTGTATGGGAACCTGCTGATTTGGAGCAGGTGGAGGACTCTGATTGTGAAACTGTTGCTGTGGTGCTTGCTGCTGTTGCTGCTAAACAGCCTGCTGTTGCTGTTGCAAGGGTGCTGTTGCTGTTGCATAGGCTGTTGTTGCTGCTGAACAGGCTGCTGTTGCTGCTGAACAGACTGCTGTTGCTGTTGCAAGGGTGCTGTTGCTGTTGCACAGGCTGCTGCACGTGCTGGTGTTGCTGGTAGATGGGTTGCTGCTGTTGTTGGGATTCAATTGCACAGGTGGTTGCTGATGCTGCTGTTCGTATTGTTGCTGTGGATATTGCTGGTCATATTGCTGTTGCTGTTGGTTATATTGTTGCTGTTGCTGCTGGCGCATTTGATCGGAATGCTGATGGTGTAATTGACCCGCCGATGAAGGTGGTGCCTGCTCATAGAGTGGCGGTAGAACCGCTTAATAAGACTGTGGCATGTTTGGATGTGGCGGCAAATAAACCCCCGGCCGTGTCATCTGCACCACCGTGTTTTTTAAAATCTATATTCAAAGCCGTTGGCGGCTTTTTTCAATGTGATTTGATTTCTCGCTTTGCTCATCTTCTGAGTTCAGATCAAGATTAATCAGAATTTCTATACTTTTCTGAAAGAATGTGCTTGTTTTTGTGTAGATTTATAACGATATATTTTTATGTAGTAGTATCTAGGTAATTATGATAAAATACTGCTCATAACTTTTTAGTTTCCGCACCCCCCACCTGTTCCAACTTGTGCACTTATTGTTGGCATTTCAAATTAAAAAAGGTGTCCACAACAAGAGCCACACAAATTTCCGTCAGGGGTTGCCAACACGACAAGCAGAATGTTAATTGTTTAAATATTTTCACAGGCCACATGCAACGCCTCCCCGAGCAACAACAACAACAACAACAACAGCAACAGCTGCCAACTATGTACAACAACTTCAGGACAGGAGTCGGGTAAGTCCCAGCTTCGCTATCGTGTTACGCCAAATGCTCCTGCACCTCGAATAATTCGCCCAACGGTTTAACATGGGAAAATTTCGTTGTTAATTTGTATGGCCCTGCACTTTATGTCTGGGCATACTATATAAGATATCATCGCTTGATAAAAATCCTTTAAATTGGTCCCTCCAAAATTCAAGCACATTTCTTAAGTTCTTTTGTTATAAAATTTAATTTATTGTTGGAATTTTTATTGGTAAACAGAATGGCCTGTATATCGATTTTTTTGTTGTGTATTTTTGGTATTTTAATTTATTTACCGGCGCCATTTTGAAAATATGTCTGTTTATATTTATCTTTGAAGTTGATTTTATGCTTTCTCTTATTGCCTTTTATCTCGGGCCGGTCGCACTTCCTGTTGTCTCTTAATTGTCTCTAAATAAATGCCGGCTTCCCTTCGGGCGAAGGCATAAAGAAAACTTCGATTTCTGTTTATCTTGAGCAAATTTAAATTGAAATTGTAATGAATTTTCTAAGAAATTTATTGTTGCTGAAGTGGAATTGGAGGGTGAATTGAATATGTTTGGAAAAGAGAGAGAAATAGGGAATTAAATTTAATATTCCTCAAGGCAATTATTACCAACAGTCACAAAGAAAGTGATGGTATGTTGGCATTTGAATTGAATTTGTCCAAAGTATTTGGGTCATAAATATCCCTTACACAAGATCAGGTAAAACCTTTTTCCTACCCCCCATACTTAGAAGCATCCATATCCATTTTGTTGTTTGCTGTTTTCCTTGCCGATTTTTATCACGCGGTACATTGAAAATTTACGAGTTTTCACAGAGCATAAATAACTTGTTCCCCCTTGGCTTAGTTTTTTATTATCTATAAAATATTTTAGATGCAGTTTAGTGGCATCCAAATTGAGTCACTCAAAGGAGTTTGCAAATAGACAAAGGAAACTTTACCCAAGGTAAACTAGAAAAAGTTGAAAGTTTTCTTTTTGCCTCAACTTTCAGCTGCATGTGTTGCACACAAGAACAAAATGTGTAGTGCCTCAAAGAGGCAAAGTTGAATTTTGCGCTGATTGCAAAATGTTGTCAGTTTGTCTACTGACAGCGGGATCATCAATTCCAGCAGTCAACAGAACTCA
Source organism: Lordiphosa andalusiaca (assembly GCA_035044965.1). Classification (NCBI taxonomy): domain Eukaryota; kingdom Metazoa; phylum Arthropoda; class Insecta; order Diptera; family Drosophilidae; genus Lordiphosa; species Lordiphosa andalusiaca. The sequence goes on along the minus strand of JAWNNM010002032.1, from coordinate 1,454,221 downwards.
CTTCAGCCCCTTAACGACTTTTCTTTGGACAATAAATTTTCAATTTCCTTTTTCGAAATTTGCAATTTATTTCACTGCAGCAAAGCTAATTTCCACCCCCTCACTGCTCGCATCTTCTTTGTCTGGCAATTTCAAGCAATTTTCTTTGCTGGGTAGAAAGTTTATTCCCCTCTTGCAGATTTTCACACAAGTTTATCGAGGGACATAAATATGCCAGTAAATTTCATTGTCTGCTTACTTTGATGGATAAGCAACATTGCAAGCTGCAAGCAAAATTTCTCTCAATGAAACAAATAGAATCAAAACAAAAATGTTTCCAATTAAGTTCTCTCTTTTGTGAAGAGTGTAAAAAGGAAAAATTGTTTTGCCACTTTGTTGTGCAAATATTTGGTTCCTGCAGCGTTTTTGCATTTTATTTGCCAGGTGGTTGTTGTTTTGTGGTTTTTTATTTTTGCAATATGAATCTGGTCAGATTCTTCTTTGCCCACCTTGAGGCAATTTCACTTAGAACTTAACGAGCTGCATCGTTTGCTCAGTGAAATATTAAACTTCGATAATGCTTGGATACATAAAGAACTCAACACTCAACAGAAACACATTTTATTGGGTTAAGCTGTCGGTCTACTCACTTTCATTTTTTTCCTAAGCCTTAATTCAATTTACTTAATTAAGTTATTTCCTTGTCCCATTCTCTCTCTCTCTCTCTCTGTCTGATGAGCTGTGACAGCTCAACTCAACTTTGACAAGGGAAATCTTTGTTGCTTGATGTCTGCTCCTAATTATTATGTGAGTTCACACAAAGTTAAATAAAAAATGCCAGACGAGGCGTTACCTAATTGCAGGCGACTCACGTGTCGTATACGCAACGCGTAGAAAACTTTTTCCTTTGAGGTGTTATTTTTTCGCGCCTGCTTTAAAATATAATCACGCACAGCCTGAAGAGGCAAAGGAATGCAGGAACATGTGTAATTGTAGGCATTGTCAATTGAGACAAAAAGGGTGTGGCCAGAGAAGGCAGCATCGAAAGTTTTGTGGCTGCAGAAAGGTCCTTAAGGGTAAACATTGAATGACTTGACAAGGGACAGAGACTCTGCTTTTTTTCTTTTCTTTATGGGTATGAATTTCTTGAATTAAGACATGAAACTCTGCTCTGCTCTAGGGGCCCTTTTTGCATATGCTACAAAAATTTTGCTGTTTAAAACTTGACATGACTCTCTAAGGAAGAAGGACTGTGTTTGGGATTAGTGCCAGGCGGTTTTAAGGGTCATAACTTAATTTTAAGTATTAGTGTAGTATAAGGTATAGTCATTTCAATAGCTAGCTTAAAGTTAATATTCCAAGTATTAAATTAATAAACAAGGATCTAGGATTTTACTGACACCAACTAATCGATACTGATTTTATCCTTGCAGAGGTTATATTAAAATTGTCCAGATGTTCGTAAAGCATAGAAGGAAGCATTTCCGACCACATAAAGTATATATATTCTTGATCAGCATGATAAGCTGAGTTGATTTAGCCTCGTCAGTCTGTTTCTTGGCCATCTCCTCCGTCAGCTTTAAAGCAATCGCCACAAAACTTTGCACGAAGTCTTCTGGTACAAATACACTGCACATTTGTCGAAACTGGACGGATCTGATGACTATTTCATATAGCTGCCATAGGAACGATCGGTCGAAAAAGAAGTTCTAGTGATAAAAACTTTTTTGTTTTCAATGCCAGCGTCTCCAAACTCCGTATTTACAAGTTCTTTATGCTTCTCCATGATTCTGCCAAGTTTGGTCGAAATCGGACATCTATACAGTATAGCTGCCATAGAAAAGTAAGGTTAAAAAAATAGTCTTAGTAAGAAAAACTTTTTTGTTATCAATGTAAACCTCCCAAAAATTGACATATTTTTATTTTATAAGCTTTCACACAATTCTTTAAAGATTTATCACAATCGGATGTCTATAGGTTATAGCTGCCATAGGAATGATCGGTCGGAAAACTAGTCTTAGGGAGAAAAACTTTTTTCTTTTCAATGGAAACGTCTGCGAACTTTGTATTTCTTAGTTTGATATGCTTTCCCATGACTCCACTAAGTTCGGTTGAAATCGGACATCTATATGGAATAGCTGGTAATTTCTAATAAATTACCCACCAAACTTTGGACATTTTTTTTAACGTCACGCATTGCTAGCTACTCGCATTGTATTATCTTCTCTGACAGATCTCCGAAATGGTTCTAAGTGCGTTTTTTTCACGTCCAACCGTAGGTTGTCAGTTAACAATGTGGCGTGGCTTTCAGCGGAACATTACTGAGTTCGCTTTTCGTTTAACTCTTTACCTCTCCAGGGTATTGGGTCTCTTTCCGTACACTTATAATAATGCAACGGGGATATTGCACCGCTCAAAATGTTTAATTGTCTATGGTCTACTTATAAATGGTGGCCTCATTTGGATGGCCTCACACTCAACCGACAAAATTGATGGAGATCTGCAAACGGAAGTATTCAATCGAAATCCCCTGACCAAGTTAATCAATACTCTTGTGGCGCTGCTCGGTGCTAGTACAGTAACTTTGGAATATACCCGCTACTTCTGGATGACCGAAGAGTTTGTAAAAGTTATGAATGAACTGCTGCAACTCTCTCGTAATTATTTCAGACAATTCATGGTGGAGGATAATTCCCAGTTCAACAACTATGTTTTATACAAAGTGATAGTCATTGTGATGGAAAGCATTTTAATGATAATACCTCAGCTGGTTCTGGGTAATGAATCCTATTTTCAAGGCAGTCTGAATACAATTTGGGTGATTCTACTTCAATTGGGAGCGCTGTTGTTGGTCATGCAACACCATTTGACTGTGTTGGCGATTTATCGTTTTGTGTGGATTATCAATCGAGAGTTGCTTGAGCTGTCCAATCAGTTGAGAATGGGTCAGACGGTGCAGGTCTTCAGGATTCAAACGCTGCACTCCTTGTACAGCCACCTCCTGCAACTCAATCAGCGAGTAACCGCCATATATGATTACCAGATGACTTTACTTATGGTAGTGTTTTTGGCTGCCAATATAATGCTCACTTTTACTTTGATTGTTATCGGGTTCAGCTTAACCAAGCGTTTTGGCTGGAGCCTCTTGATACTGTATCCTTTGCTTCTGATTGCAAATTTCTGCGACTTTTGGCTGGGTATTGCAGTCTATGAGCTGGCGGAGAGTACGGGAAGAGAAACTCCTATGATATTGAAGTTATTTGGTGATGCCGAAAATATTGATGTTGAATTGGAGAAAGGTGTAAGTTTAGTTTCTATGTGGGGAGACAGTTATCATGATTGATATGGCTTCTCTACTTTACAGCTAAACGATTTTGCACTGTTTTGTTGTCATCGAAAACTTCGATATTTCCATTGTGGATTGTTTTATGTAAACTATGATATGGGTTTTCGGATGATAGTGACAAGTTTTTTGTATTTAGTGTTTTTGTTACAATTTGATTTCATGAACTTGTGATGTTTTCAATAAAGATTTTAAAAGTTGTCATAGAAAATGTATGTTATCGTGTTTTGAAAGTGTGCCCGTTTATAGCTACGACTACAACCAGAAAAAACAGTCACACTGCTTTATATTGTAGAAGCTTAGCCTTACTATTAACTTATCCTACTTTATGCAAAGTTATGATGTGGGTTCTTTCTCTTATTATTCTAAGTATGCACCTTGGGCCTTTCCAAAATAATTACTAAATTATTGACTCAACTAATCCGTACATCAATGGTATTGTTGTTGGTTCTTGATGTAATCATTTCATCGCCATATTTCGTTGTTGGTCACGTCAGTGCCTCATTAATCCCATAACATTAGCGATGTTTCGAGCTGGTCACGGCTTTCGACGGAAAGCCGTGTGGTTCATATTGAAGGCAACTGCATACAGTTCCTTGGGACTTGGCCTATTTCCATTTACCTTCGATACACAGACCCGGCAGCTGCGACGTTCCAAATGGCTGCTTGTCTATGGACTAATTCTAAATTGTATTTTTATCGTCCTGTCACTGCAGGAGGATACGGAAAAGGAAAATTCTTTAAAAACAGAAATCTTCGTGCGAAATCCTGTGGTTAAATATATCGAATCAGTTGTGGGTCTCATAAGTGTGCTCACCGCTTGTGTTACTCATCTGCGCCATCTTTGGTGCAGCAAAGATCTGGAGAGGATTCTCAATGAGCTTTTGCATTTGGAGCAACGCCACTTTAATAGTTGTACTCTGGAAGATTGCCCGAAATTCGACTACTATGTGACACAGAAATTCCTAGTAGTCCTAATGGAAGTTCTGTCCTCATTACTTTTACACTTTTGTTTGCCGGGTAGTCAAAAGCTACTCCTGGATGCCTTCAGCACTTATATGATGATGTTGGCAATACTTCTGGGTGCCATGCACTATCATCTGGCCGTGGTTTATATCTATCGTTTTGTGTGGACTATTAACGGCCAGCTAGTTGGTCTGGCCAATCAGCTGGCAATGGGCGAAAGCGTGGAATCATCTCGGGTTAAGTTGTTACTCTGGCTTTACAGCCGCCTGCTGGACTTGAACACACGCTTGACTGGCATCTATGACTATCAGATGACACTTATTATGGTCAACGTTTTGGCTGCTAACATTGTTCTCTCGTTTGTGCTCATCATCTTCAGCATCGGACTACAAAAGATGCCCCTAATATTTATGTTAACTGTGATTCCTCAAGCATTATGCATCAATTTCTGGGATTTTTGGGTAAGCATATCGATATGTGATCTGGCTGAACGTACCGGAGGGGCAACGTCAGAGATCCTGAGGCTATTCAGTGATATGAATAATTTGGATGACGAACTGGAACAAAGTGTGAGTAAAGTTTAGCAAAAGAGATGCAATAATTAAATCAAATTATTATTTTTAAACATTTTAGATCAACGAATTTGCCTGGTTCTGCAGTCAGCGTAAGCTCAGATTTTTCCATTGCGGATTGTTTCAAGTGAATTATGAAATGGGCTTTCGAATGATCATAACAACTGTTTTGTATCTACTTTTTTTGGTACAATTTGATTATATGAATTTGTAAATAAATTTAGAGTAAGCATTTTTGTCATCTTCCGTTTTAATAACAGGCAGCTTCAATTGCTTTTGAAGACTTCTCTAGCGAGAAAAAACATGGAAAAACTTACCTAGTGTCAGCGTAAAGTGTATTGTTAGTTGTATACAAATAATTTGGACAAATTTGTCTAAATAGGCTTTAATAGTGATGTATTTGGTCATATTTGAACAAATTATGGTCGATTTTAACCAAGACTTTAGTTTTTAAGTCTTGCCAAGTCGATTATCATGGCCTTTGATTCAAATTGAAAGATGTGCATCATTTTTGCTTGTGTGATCTTAGCTTTAGAAGCACACAAATTTATTAATATGGTCAAGGATACTAAGAATCCATTCTGAAACATAGGTAAAGTATAATTAAGTAAAATAATCAATCCCTGATTTCGCCAGTCCTGAAAGCTGCCTGGGGTATTCGCTTTACTTTGTGGACACCACTTTAGTGACTTCTCTTTAAGCTTCTGGCTGCGGGATATCGATGATAGTAAAATATGGCGTGGGCATTCCGGGGAGTATCACTTCCTGATCGGAGAGCCCAGTCTCAGTCATATAATGTCTTTGTAGATCGCTTATTGCATGCAATCTCATGTTTCAGAGTGAGTCTTACCTATGTCCCAGGACCGGACCTTCCCCACAAGATAATATACGGATTCTCAAGCAACTTCCTTAAGTGCTTCACCTAGTTTTATTCATCTTTCGCAAATTAATATAATCAAATTGTACCAAAAAAATTAAATACAATATGCTTGTATTAATCATTCTGAAGCCCATGGCATAGTTCACATAAAACGAACCACAATGAAAAAATTGTAATTTCCGATGACTGCAGAAAAGGGAAAAGTCATTTACCTGTCTGGGAGATAAAATTCCAGTCAGAGAAATCTTATTTGCTTAAAATATTTATGAAATCTTACACTACGTTCCAGTTGCTCCTCCGCATCATTCATATCACTAAATAATTTCAAAATGACAGAGGTTCCTTTCGAGGTTCGTTCGGCGAGATCACAGATTGTTATGCTCAACCAAAAGCTCCACAATTTTATGGTCAAAGAGTGTATCAGCATGACAACCAATACATAGATTGTACTGATGTGCACTGTAAGGCTAAAAACTATGAGAAGAAATGATACTATGGTGCTACTGAGCAACGAGGTGGCCATGATGAGTGTTATCTGATAGTCATAGATGCCAGTCAGTCGCCTATTTATGTCCAGGACACGGCTGTACAGCCAAAGTAGCTGGTCTATTCGAGCTGCTTTCACTTGTCTACCCATTCTCAGCCGATTGGCCATACGAAGCAGCTGTCCATTGATGGTCCACACACAGCGAAACATATATGCCACACCCAGATGGAAGTGCATGCCCACCAGGGTAATAGACAACTGCACCAGGTACATGCAAATGGCACCTAATGGGTATAATCGATTACCAGGTATGGCAATATACAGAAAAATTCCAGTTATTAATTCCATGGCAATCGAGCAATATTTCTGTATCACAAAGTAATCAAAGTTGGGGCAGTCATCCAGCGAAAGATCCTGTAAAAAGTGTCGTTCCAGCTGTATGAGTTCATTTAGAATATTGAGCAGTTTAGAACTCATCCAATTGGTGCGCAGATGAACCACACTGGTGGCCAACAAAGACGCAATTCCACCACATAATTCAATGTATTTCATCAAAGGATTTCTCTCAAAAATTTCCGCACTTAAAGTGTTCCCTTCATCTGAATAGAACTGCACTAATAGACCGAGTAGACCAAAGTTGAGAGCAAGTCCATAGGCAAGTAGCCATTTAGAGCGTTGAAATTGTTTAAGTTTGGCGTTGAAGGTAAATGGAAATACGCCAAGTGCCACGGAAACGTATAGAGAAAGTTGAAAAATAAGTAAAACGACATTCTGACGAAGTCCGCGACGAGTTCGAAACATGGTAAATGAGGCCAAATTAATGAAGTACAGAACTAAAGGCAGAAGATGGTTCGATAAAAGCAGCCACGAGCAGAATGAAGAGCGAGGTGAGGTGCGTAGGGCTAATGGATTGAGAGATATTATAACCAATGGAATGAAAACGGGTTGATGCGTAACGAGTTTATGGTATTGTGCACTGTGGTTTAGGTCCATTTTTTTGTAGGCATAAACTGCTGACGGAACTAGGACTGTGGTTTTTCGTTTGTGAAGAAAGATTGCATTCTTCTTCTGTCCTCCTGGAGTACCTCATTGAAAAGTCGTCCATCATAAACGTCTATAGGGCGATAATACTTCACGCAGAACCGATGCTTCACTCCTCTTCGAGTCCGTCCTCAACTCACAAGATTTTTAATGTACAGTTGGTCGCTCAAAGACAGAAACTAAGAAAAATAAGTTATTTATCTTGATTTCTATTCTCTATTCTATTCTATTCGCTCTAATTTTATTGAGTTTTCTCAAATTTATATAATCAAATTGTACCAAAAAAATTAAATACAATATGCTTGTGTTAACCATTCTAAAACCCATCGCATAATTCACATAAAACAAACCGCAATGAACAAATTTCAACCTTTGATGACTGCAAAACAGGGAGAAGTCGCTTAGCTGCAAAAAGGAAAATCCATGTCAGAGTAATTGTAATTGCTAAAAATCAAACAATGCTCACATTTCTCTCCAGTTGCTTGTCCACATCTTTCATATCACAAAACAACCTCAAGATCATAGAAGTTCCTTTTGAGGTTCGTTCGGCGAGATCACAGATCGCTATGCTCAACCAAAAACTCCACATTTTTATAATCAAAGAGTGTGCCAGCATCATAAGCAATACGTAGGTTGTCCTAAATTCCATGCTGAGGGTAAAAATGATGAGAACAAATGAAACAATAATGACACCAATCAAGGAGGTAACCATGATGAGCGAGTTCTGATATTCGTAGATATAATTGAGGTGCTTATTTAAGTCCAGGAGTCGGCTATAAAGCCGGAGTAGCAGTTCTACCCTCGAAGATTCCACTTCTTGACCCATTCTCAGCCGATTGGCCATACGAAGCAGCTGTCCGTTGATGGTCCACACAAAGCGATAGATGCATGCCACAGTCAGATGGAAGTGGAAGGCCACCAGTGCAGAGCACAACTGCACCAAGTACATGCAAGCGGCCCCAAAGACCCAAATCTGACTTCCAGGTATGGCAGCATGCAGATAGAACGAGGTCAGCAATTCCATGGCAATCGAACAATATTTCTGTATCACAGAGTAATCAAACTTGTGGCAGTTCTCCAGAGATATATCATTTAAGTAGTGATGTTCCAGGACTAATAGTTCATTAAGGATATTGGCCAGCTCGTAGCTTTTCCAATTGGTGCGCAGGTGGACCGCACAGAGAGATATAAAAGCCGTTATTCCACCACAAATTTCAATGAATTTTACCAAAGGATTTCGTTTGAATATTTCCGCACTTAAAGGGTTCCCCTCATCTGTGTAGAACTGCAATACTAGTCCAATTAGACTTAAATTTAAAACAAGTCCATAGACAATTAGCCATTTGGAGCGTTGCAGCTGTCTCAGCTTGGCGTTAAAGGTAAATGGAAATACACCAAGTGCCAAGGATAAGCAATAAGTTTGTCTTAAAATAAGCAGCACTATTTTTTGTCGTAATCCTCGACGAGGTCGAAACATGGCTAGTGTAGTGTCTAGTTGTTGTGGTACGGTATAGAAAGTGCGGGGACCAATGAATTGAAATGATGACGATTCGATAAGACCAGCCACGTGCGAACTGATGTACGTGTTAGCCACGACTATTAAGCTAATGAATTGGGGACATAATTTTATCAATGGATTGCCAACTATGCAGGGTTGTTGGGTATCGAAATATTGGTACAGTGGTATGAATTGTTATTTTATATAAAAAGTTATAAAACCAAGCCCGACTGTAATATACTCTGTACCAGCCAAAGTGTATGCTCAGTATGAGTTTTGATGCTGCAGATAGATAGATAGATTCATTTGAGCACTCAGATAGCAAACTTCTTATGCAGCATCTCATATATTTTGTTGCCTCTCAGATGGACTGATATCTCATTCCAACATTCTCCATAGTTCGCGGTACTTCGTTGAAAAATGGTTTCAAAATTTTTTGGTGTAGCTTACCTCAGAGTACCCACTTAACACAAATTCAATTGCATGTTGCAATTAACTGCCCATCAACGATAGAGCCTTATTCCCCAGTTAATATTCACACCTACTTTAGTTTCCCAAGCAGATCCTCTAGACCTCATTTGTGTTTGAACGTTAACCATGATTCGAACTCGCATTGGTTCTGGATTCGGCCAGAAATGGTCTTGGCTCACTTTGAAAACAATTTTGTACGCCTCTCGTTTACTTGGTGTCTTTCCGGTCACCTTTGACGTCCAGACTGGTAAATTACACCGTTCCAATTGGCTTCTTATCTATGGCATCGTGTTGAATGTTGGCATCTTTTACCTGGGACTTCAACAGAAAGCTATTCATGATGATTTGCCCGTAATTGATCTATTCGAAAGGAATCCTTTGCTCGGGCAAATCAATTATTTAATTGGAATGCTAAGCGTAATAAGTGTTTCCGGCACTTTTATAAAAACTTACTGGAGAAGTCAAGAACAGGTGACAATTCTCAATGAGCTGCTGTTGATGGAACATCATCACTTTAGACACTCACCGTTGGAGGATTGCCCAAAATTTGATTGTTATGTGACACAGAAGGGTTTGGCCACAATTGGTGGGGCTGCATCCTCAATGTTTATGCATTTCGCCATAGCTGGCCTCCAAATGCCCGTCATGCTGGTAGTTTGGACCAATATTTTAAATTTGGGAGTTCATTTGGTCATCGTACAGTTTTATCTGGGCATTTTATATATCTATCGACTTATCTGGAATATCAATAGAGAATTGCTTGAGCTGGTCCATAAGCTGAGTGTGGATGCAACCCACAAATACCCAAGGATTGCATTATTAAATATTCTCTATAAACGACTTTTGGAACTCAATGCTCGACTGGCCGCCGTGTATGACTTTCAGATGGTACTAACCATAACCGCAAGCCTGTGCTCAAATATCATAGTCGCGTATTTCTTCATCGTATTCAGCATCAGCATACCCGGCATGTCGACCTACATGTCAATGATCATATTTCCGCAAGCCATGATCATAATATTGTGGGACTTTTGGTTGATTATAGCTGTCTGTGAGCTGTCCGAACGGACCGCAAATCGAACTTCTGAGATACTGAAACTTTTTTGTGATATTCAGGGCTTGGATATTGAACTGGAGCGAAGTGTGAGTTCGAATTATGTTCACTGATTCTTTTATTAAGGCATATTTTTAATTGCAGCTGGATAAATTTGCCCTATTCTGCACTCATGAGAAGCTAAAATTCTGCCACTGCGGATTATTTTATGTCAACTACGAAATGGGATTTGAAATGATTGTAACAAGTGTTTTGTATTTGATCTTTTTGGTGCAATTCGATTATATGAATTTGTAATGATGGGTTCAAATAGTTTTTAAGGTCTTAGAAATGCACTAAACCATCAAATAAAGAAACCAACCTATGCTGATATTTGATCCGTAGTCAAATGATAAGTAAAGTTTACATAAAGGAAAAGCAACATGAAAATCTCCTACAATCGTGTTTCAACTATTTTGCTTAATAGGCCATATTTATACTACAACAAGTTGTCCCAGAATCGAAGTAAAATATACTTACGCCTTTTAAATAGCTAAATGAAATAGCCATGCAGCTCATTGTTTATAAAGATACTAGCCTACTTTGTTTCCCAAAAACAGATACAAATATGCAGCTTGCAGTAGGCTTTGACTTTAAGTAGATACATCCAACCTCTGCTGAGTGTCCGGTTTGTTCATTCATTGTTCGACCCTCCTGGTGGTAACATCACATTTTTATGCAGTTTACTGTCTTTTTTTTCGTTCTTATTAAGTATTCTTGAGCTTTTTGTAAAATCTTATAAAATATATGTATTCTCCATATTATTCTTGGATAGGAAGCTGATGGAGACGAAACTTGGCACCTCAACCTGACGCTTTTGGGAAACATTTCTAAAAAAAAATATGGGAATGTGGATATAGTATTTTCTTTTGTTATATTAATCAAATCAATTTCAATAAGACTTGAAAAGATACTGACTTTGTGGAAATGAATCTGAAACAGACGAAACTTGGCACCTCAACCTGACACATTAAAAAAAGAAGTAAGTAAAAAAAAAATATGGTAATGTTAATAAATTTGGATTTTCGAGTACCTATTCATTTAGTTGTTAAGTAACTTAAATGGTTTTATATGTGCTGAAATTGGTAATATTTTTGTTTAACTACCTGCCAAGCCAAAATTGATTTGATGGACTGCGAATTTTAATGAATTTATTTATTTTTCGCCGCTTTTGCCCTTTTAACTAAAGAGTTTCTTCTACAGAGTTTGCATCATTGCAAAGTGATGGTGTCGATTGCTCGCCTGCTCCTATAGATCTTAACCTGGCTTGCAGCTCCACTCGTTCATCGATTCGACAGCTCTCCAATACGCTTGACGACTTACCTGTTGCATTAGCCTAAGTTCCGCGTAAGAAGTTATAGTGACTTCTCACCACACTCATCCCTCTTGCTTTGTTTGATGTTTGCGACAAATTGGACTTTGGTTTACCATTCATAATTTAAACAAAAAATCACAAAATTACAGTTTTATAACATTGGAAGTTTATTTCTTTCTATTCTTTTACAGTTAAAGCGATTTCAAATAATCTACACCTATGTTCATATGAAAAATTATAAATATGGTATATTTTCCGGTTTTGTTTTTTAACATTAAAAGAAAGTTACATTATATTTCTGGTTATTCAAACATCTAGTGGCAAAATTTCATTTAAATTCGTGCTCACTTCTGCGTGGTTCATTTACAAACATTGAGGAAGATTTTGATATTATGGTGTATAAACATAGCTGCCAAAAACCCCAAAAGCCTTACACAAGTCAATGTTATCCTTGAGTGCAGACTGCGACCAATTAAGTTCGGAGGATAAGCACCCTCCATTCATTGTATTACCCCTGTCCTTTTCATTCCAGCTGCACGGTAAAATGCGTTAAGCTCTTTTTCTAATTAGTTATTTAATTAATAATTTCCAAGAGAAAGTCGACTGACGGCATACAACAAGTTCATAATAGTTTGCTGCTTCACTGACTACACAAGTGAAATTAATCTATACATCAGCTATATTAACTGGCACATGTTTATTAAAGTGAATTCTAGGTCAAGTAAAATGGCACAAAATTTGTATATGAACCAGAGAAGTCTCTGGTCTCGGCACTGTGTTTGGCTTTTGTGTAAAAACCTTGCAATCAGGCCGCACAAGACCAAACAACATTTTAAGTGACAGCAGGAGTTGAAATATTAAGCAGATGAATGCGCCAGGAAGGAGGAGTCCTCTGCCTGATATGAATAAACACGGGAGCTATAAAAGCCAAAGGGGATATAAGTGAGATGTGTCCGGACTAAGTGAATGGCTTGTTGACTCTTCAAGTCGGTTCAAGCTGAAATGTGTGTGTGTTATATGAATGAGTGAAATGGTAACATAGCTGCAGGATATCGGCAGGAATTCAAATGAGAAGAAAAACGTTCTCAAAGCTTCTCAGTAACTACAATTTGATTTGTCAAAGTGTTTGCGAATAATATAAATATTTCTACTTAAATGGGTGTCAAACATTGGTAACATTCATTTCGAATTGCTAAGCTGACAGCAACAATTAGGCCAACAAGACCACAAACCAGAAACGCACACTCTGGCAAAACTTTTATATGTCTAAACTGGCACCTACATACATAGCAAATAAGTGTGTATATGTATGTACTTATGCAGACCTTGCCAACCGCTGTCAATGGCAGGCCTCTGGGCCCCATTGAGAGCCCCATTATCTTCGATTATCGACGACACAAAGCCAAAACAACAACAACAACAACAGCAGCAACAGCACTCAACACAAGCGCGTAAATTGATTTTTATTATCCTGTGCATAAAAATCGTTCTCCACTCCTCCATCCTTCGGCCTGTCCCAACTGTTTGCTTATTTGGCAGAATACCCCTCAAGTTTCTGGCAAACAAATATAAATTCGAGTATACATAAGCATTTGATTTATTACCCTCGCACAGGACATCCGCCAATTGATGCGCCACGTGCCCTGGCCTTTGTTTACACAATAACAATCCTTAGGAGGGCATTAGGTCAACTTTTGTTATTGGTTGAGAAGGAAAAGTTGCAACTCGTCAAATGTTGTCCATAATTCGTTTGGTTCAAGTCAAGATTTTGCCAGCTTTCAATTTGTTTTATTAAAATGACGCTGCCAGATGGTTATGATTATGCCAACTCATTTTGTTGAAATAGAAAACAATGCTGAGATTTGCATTTTCCAAACAAGCAAAATGTAATTGAAACGATTGGATAGATATTTAGGTGCCATTGTATTGATTTGGCTTGTATAATTTGAGACTCTATTGGAATGCTGCATGAAATAAACATTCAATTTGAAGCCACTTTGCATAATTTTGCTTTAAAAAAAACAAAGAAATGTTTTAAGTTAAACATCAATTACTTAGTTGGAATTGGTAAGCTCATTCGAAAGAAGTTGTTATATTATATTATATATATAAATATGATATAATTTGGTTCGGGTTTGCATATTCAAAAGCGGATATTAGCCCTCCTGCTTTGATTCATACTGGCCGATTATACTTCTATATACCTTTGGAAATGTCTTTGAGCGTTGAACATCGGCAAAAGTGTTAACAATCTAAAACTAGGTATATAATTTAAGCATAATGCATGAATGTAGCTAAAACTGGGCGTGGGCACATAACCCGTCCGTACTTTGATCACTTGGCGCTGTCCCCATAAAATTCTTCGAATATCCTACAGATCCCCCTTAGTTGCCAGTCTAATTGTTGTTTAAACTGCCAAACTTCCAGACAATTGGCAATTATTTAATTTGGCAAAACTTTCCCTTTGAGTTCAGCGAAAAGTTTTGTGTGCTCCGCTTTCAACCCATTCCTATCCAGCCAAGGCGGATTATATAAATAAATGAAAAATTATAACGCATTGGCAAACTAATTAAGACAGCCTCGGCTGGTTGGTCTTTCGACGTCAATTGAACAATTGGCGGGCATTTATTGTAATTAGGGAAAGGGCTGCGGGTAATTTTTTCTGCAACTTCAAAGCGAAGGTAGAAAGGTTACACGGTTGATTGCCTGCTGATAAAAGCCAAAAGTCAATCAAATTTATGCCACAGCTTGTGGTAGAAGGAAGACGTATAAATTTAAGTTAAAATTCACTGATAAACTTTGGGTAAGACCCCCTGGGGCAAGCAGCCTAATTACAATAAATGCCGAGGCAGCTCAATTTTTTGGGAAATGCCTTGCGGCAAATTTTAATTAATTTGATGTACAAATTTGTTAAGGTGCTGTGTAAATGCGAAGTGCTTGACCTTGGCTGGAAAGGAAGCATGGGGAGTTTTTTTATTTTTATCAAAGGATGCAGGACGAAAGATGCAAAGAGATAAAGAATAAACTCAACAAATGAAGAACAAAAACAATTAAGTTAAGTTAAAGTAACAAAAAGGTAACCTTGAACGGCAAATACATCGCATGCGCAAATATTTGCTACAAATTTCTTTGCCAATATGTTAATTTTTTCAAAAAAAGAAAAAAAACTTGTTTGAGCAAAAAATTTGTTTCCAAGAGCAAACTCACAAATTAATTTGTACGCAGGTTTTGCCACTTGGTCCCACTGGGCAAATGTTTGTTTCAAATAATTGGTCCACAAACCATAGGCAAAGACTACTTGGCTAATATTTAAGCGCAAACTATTTGTTGCTTCCTGGCAATTGAAATGAACAAGCTTTACCCATTATTTGTGCTAATTATTTGCGTAAGAAACCTTAGATTTAGTGTAGGTTGCTTTTGGGTTGCTTGAAGAGTTTGATCGCTTATCTTTTGGTGAAGCTACAGCTAGCATGTTCCTAGTGATATACCTAGTGAAAAAGGCATGGCTAAAACTTTTCCCCTTCCCTGTACTTAGCGAATTTTCTAATTCGCCTAACACCCGTCCTAAGAGTAGCCATAATTCTAACCAAAACTTTACGAGCGACTCTGCAAATGGCTCTTCAATTTGGAAACAAATGCAACCATAAGAACTTTTATTGGATAAATAAAACGCGAAACAATTGCTTGATGTCTTCCCTTGGCAGTCGTGCGCGGATCCCAGTCAATAAATCAAATATATTGGCATTCGTTTTGTAGAGAAGAGAAATTGGCAGAAACTTTTGGCAAAGACAGCCGAGCCAACACACAACCGGGAAGGAATTTCGGTGCACAGGATAATAAAAATCAATTTACGCACTTGTGCTGTGAGCGACGTGTCCGTAGTCCTCCTCTGGCTTTGTCTTCCCGATAATCGAGCATAATGGGGGGAGGGCGGATTGCCTTCAGGCGAAGAGTTCCTGTCATTGAGCCTGTGGGCTGATGACTATGCAGGAAGCAGGATATTTGTCTGTGTGTGTGTGTGTGTGTGAGTGCCTTTTTATTGCTCGTGGCAAGTGCTTTATCAGCCTTTTTTAGTGGGTATTTTGCTCTAATTGTTGCCGTTAATTTTCCTAAAAGTCGTTTTGAATGAAGCCAAATGCGTCGATTTGAATAGAAAGCCACTACAAAAGCTGCAGCCAACAATAAATCAAGCCAAAGCAGCCACAAGCCAGAGGAAGAAAGCTGGAAATCACACACACACACACACACACACAGGAGAAAACAAAGGGAAATGCACCGAAATTGCTCATGTTAGTTGCTGCTTTGTATGCTCGCCTTTCTCCTCATTGCATTGTTTGCTCGCTAAAAATCCTTTCTGTGCTGACTTACCGGGAGCTCGTCCATTTTGTTTGGCCTTAATTGCACTTCTTTTCACTCTACACTTTTGACTCGCTTTGCCTTTGGTTGAACAGCCTCATTTGAGTGTGGAGTTTTAGTCCTGCGGCTACGTACATATCTCAGCTTGAGCTGGCGTCAAAAGTCAACAAGCCATTCACTTAGACACAAACTCCTTGCACATATCCTTTGGCTTTTATCACTCGTGCAAAGAAAACTTTTCCCACCCCTTTTATGGTAAAGTCACCTGCTGAATCTGGCAAAGTCGCGTGTCAACACGTCACTGCCACTTCTAATCCCTGCTTCATGCAAAAGTGCTGCAGTTGCCCTCGAGTACTTCACTTGATTGCAGACGGCACATTGTGCTCGGGGGGAGGCCTCTTCTTCACTTTAATGTTCGTTCCTTATAAATTATGAAAGTCAAATTGCACCAAGAAAAGCAAATACATGAAGCTGGTAATAATCATGCGGTATCCCATTTCATAGTTCACATAAAAGATGCCACAATGACGATACCTCAAACGGCGATGGCTGCAAAATAAAGCAAACACGCTGAGCTGAAAGGAAAAAGAGAAAGAGATATTAGTGGTTGGAAGTTATCAAAAGAGGAGCCAACTGGAACTCACATCTCGTTCCAGTCCTTTATCAATAATGTTAATATCATTGAAAAGCTTTATGATCCTAACAGTTTCAACGCCCGCTTGCTGCGACATCTCAAACACTGTTAAGCTCAGCCAAAAATCCAAAAAGTTAATGACAAAAGTCGGGGGTACACAAATCCAAATGACCAACGTAACAACACTCTTCAGACTAACGCAATACACAATTATAATATAAATTCCCAACATGTTGGTGGTCAGAAATGTAATCATCAATAGCATGGTCTGAAAGTCATAGATCCCAACCACACGAGCACTCAGGCTCAAAAGTCGAGTGTATAGCGACAGAAGTAAATCAATGCTGGCTGGGTCCACCGTCTTTCCTGCTCTCAAATGATTAGCAAACTTTAAAAGTTCCCGATTGATGATCCACACATAACGATAGATGTAGATCATAGCCAAATGGAAATGCATGGCCACCGATAGAACTCCGAATTGAACAACACAAAGGCTGATAGCTCCAATTACATATTGGTGACTATAGTTGGGCGACAGGACGTACTCAAGCTGCAGCATGGACACAAACTCCAATATGATAGACAATCCTTTGTTAATTACCAAGTAATCAAAAATATAACAATCTTCCAACAAATATTTCTCAAAGTGACAATAATGCAGTTCCATCAGTTCATTGTAAATTGCACACAGCTCTCCGCTCAGCCACAGGTTACGACAATGCACCAATACAATTGTGAATAAGCTGAATGAATCGTTCAAGTTTTGTATTCGCTTGGCCAAAGGATTCCGCTGAAATGTCTCTATTAGCAGAGGGCTATTCTGTTGCTTGAGATTTGACACCATAACAAAAATGACTCCTGCATTGAAGACCAGGCCGTAGGCAATTAACCACTTGGAATGTCGCAATTTCCTTATCCCAGCATTGTATGTAAATGGAAATATTCCCACCGTCCAGGCTCCATACAGAGCTGTCTTTAGAATAAAGTGAACTAATTTCTGTCGGAAACCAACACGAGGGCGTAACATTCTGGCCTGGCGAGTTACGTTGAAATGGAAAGACAATTTCCGCTCTATGGTCGACGAAAGATGTGCAAAGTGATAAGCAAGGGCAGTGTAAAATGGGGCATGAATGGTTGATGGCTGATAAGGGGGATTAAAAGAGAAAGCGGGAGTTCAAGGAGGAAGTTGGTCAAGCATGACTGTAATATACTCTATAACTGCACAGAAAGAAAAGGATACAAAAAGGGGTCCATTTGGGCTGAATTTGTATTTAATATTCTTTTAATCATTCAACGGTGCTAAAAATCATACAAGGGATGATAGTTTTTCATACCCTTTGGATGATTAAAATGTTATTTACGATAAATCTAGTGAAAATGTATACTGGAAATCATCCAGTGTATATTTTTTAATATCCTTTTTTCTCTGTGTTGTAAAGGTTTCTCTTGTTCTTTCAAGTTGCTGTCTTGCTTTCATTAGTTCTTTGCACTTTCTGCTTTTTTCTTTCTATTAACTTCCTTTTCATTCCATTTCCGTATCTCTTCTTTTTCTTACCTCTTCCTTCTTTCTAACTTCATTCAATCCTTACTTTGAAGGGGTATTGTCAAATGATATTTATAATTGATGTCAGAAACTTAATATCAGCTATATTTGAAGATAAAATCAAAAATTCAGTTCAGAGTTTGAACAATTTTGTTGGATGATGTGGAAAATCACTAGAAACAGTAGTATGGATACTAAAAGGTGGGAAAATTGTCTCCCCTGGAGACAGTGCGCTTTAAACTCATTTTCAAAGCAAAAATCATAATTTTTAAAGCAAAATCATTTGAAAATTCTACCCCCGAAGTCGGAAAATGGGCAGAAAACTGATAGAAGTAACTTCTCAGTTTTTTCTTCGATCAATTTAATTTTATATCAAAGCTCTACAAAACGAAATATTACACAGGGTGATAGCCATTTCGGTTGAAAAGTCTCGTTTGCAAAATTCTGCTCCTGTTTTGTCCACTGGTTCTACTGCCTTTGGAAGGAAGAATTATCTTCAAAGGGCACTTGTACTATATACAAATCTAACACTATTAACTTTTTAATCAAAACATCGTTTCCTTTCAAAATGTGCAATATTGGTGTGTGCTTTCATTTGGTATTTCTACTTACTCTTCGTTCCATTTTCGTATCGATATTTTCCACATCGCTGAAGAGCATTATGATCCTAGCGGTTCCATCGCCCGCTTGCTCCGACATCTCAAAAACTTTTAAGCTCAGCCAATAGTCGAAGAAATTGATGATAAATGCCTGAGGAATAGTCACCCACATGGCCAAGTTAAAGGGTCTCTTCAGACTAACACAAAAGACGATAATAAAAAAGATGCCCAATATGTTGGCAGCTATAAATGAAATCATCAGTAGCATGATCTGGAAGTCATAGATGCCAACCACACGAGCACTCAGGCTCAAAAGTCGAGTGTAAAGCGACAGAAGTAAATCAATGCTATCTGGGTCCACAGTCTTGCCAGCTCTCAGACGATTAGCGAACTTTAAAAGTTCACGATTGATGATCCATACATAACGATAAATAATAATCACAGCCAAATGGAAATGCATGGATACCAAAAGAATTCCAAATTGTACTACACAAATGCTGAGAACTCCCACGAAATATTGGATATTGAAGTCAGCCGTCAGGCCGTAATCAAGCACCAGCATGGAGATCAGCTCCAGAATGACAATCAAGCCTTTGCTAATGATGAAGTTGTCAAATTTATAGCAATCCTCCAAATGATATTTCTGAAAGTGGCAAATATGCAGTTCAATTAATTCATTGTGGATCATACATAGCTCTTCGCTTAGCCAAAATATACGAAAATGCACCCATCCAAGTGTCAATAAACCGAGCAGATCGTCCAAGTAGCTGATTTGCTTGGCCAGAGGATTGCGCTTAAAAATCATTGTTTCAGCTGTGTTTTCCGTTTCCGTGTTAATCGTAACCATTACAAAAGCGAGTCCTGCATTCAAGACCAAGCCATATGCAATTAACCACTTGGAACGTCGCAATTTCTTTATCCCAGCATCGTATGTAAATGGAAACAGACCCAACGCCCAGGATCCATACAAAGTTGTCTTTAGTACGAAATGAACTAATTTCTGTCGGAAGCCACCGTGAT
Source organism: Lordiphosa andalusiaca (assembly GCA_035044965.1). NCBI lineage: Eukaryota > Metazoa > Arthropoda > Insecta > Diptera > Drosophilidae > Lordiphosa > Lordiphosa andalusiaca. Next base: position 1,434,424 of record JAWNNM010002032.1, on the reverse strand, counting down.
GTCGGAACATTTTAGCCAGGCGAGTTACATTGAAATGGAAAGGCAATTTCCTTCTTTCGGTCTATGAATGTTGGTCAAATGATAAGCGATGGGCACAGTTGGTTGATGGCTGATGAAGGGATTAACTACACTGTGCAGCACAATGTGTGCGTTAAATTTGAAAAAATGTTAATGTTGCCTTAAAATGTAATTTGGAGAAAAGTGTTTTTCCTTATTTTGAATGGAAATACGAGCAACAAAGATACCCCAATCGGTTATATTCGGTATCGGCCAGATTTGCTGACTTAGGTGTTAGCTTGAACCAAACTTTACAGTAAAGTAGGTTCAGTTCGGGTTCAGGTTTAAAAATTTGAAGGTTCTGGCCTCTTCTTACGAGAAATGAATGTAAGCTCACGATTTCAAACAATATTGTTATAATTTTGCCATTAGAGGAAGCATTTTGATTCTTTCAGATATAAAAGTTGAATTACAGACGTGAATTTCACTTAGCAAGAGTAAAACTGATGCCCTATGTCCCACCTAGGGATTGGAATAGAAGAAGAAGAATAAAACTCCTAGCTTTTGAATCACTCTAACACTACTCCACTCTCTTATTTCCCAAATTTGAACATTCAAGCATTTGGCCAACTAGTGTAATGCCATTTTACTGGCTGCCTTTTGCTCTAATAAAGCGAGCAACATTTGCTGTGATAAAATCACTTAATTAATTGGATGGACATGAAGTTGAAGTTGTGTTTGAAGTATACTTACGGACAGACATACTTTGGTTAGTGTCATTACTGACAGAGTACTCCTCCCCCCCGCACATAAAAACAAAGCTGGCCGGGCAAATGTGAAACGAGTCGGTATTTTTGAATTTATAAACAAGAAAGATAGAAGTAAAGAGACACTCAATTGGTTTGCCAACTGTTAACATGTCGAATTAAAATTTGTGAAAATATTCAACATGATATTTGAAGTGCGATAATATCTCGAGTATTTTCCACTTCACAATTCGAGAGTTGTTCAGGCGTTTTCATCTGATTTACTGCAAGCAATGAAAGCGGGAGAGCTGAGGAGGACGAGACGACCCAAATTGATGGCTGGCATTTGCTGTGGGATTTCAGAGTCTGTAAAGTAACAGAAATTAAATCCAATTCAATTAATGTCGCATTTCACATCTCAGACGACACATTTGATGCCTCAATGGGCAGCTGAGATATGAACAGGAGTGAGAAAAATTGTGATTATGACGGAAATATTAAATATGGATGATTTGTGCATATTTCGGCCCAAAACTCGTAAATTTCATTACTATTATAAAGATTTTTGAAGATTTTCCATTACTAATTTACAGATTTTCGATATTCTGGTTAACTTCTAATATCGTAAATAGCACGGTCGCCTAATATTACGATGAAAAGCTTATCACTCTTCCCTTTCAACCCAACTTTAGATGTTGTTTGAGTTTTGATAAGCAAAAATTGAGAATACTACAAGTACATAAGCTAAAGAGTTTAAATTTAAGACTCTGGAATTAGCTAATGTGTATATTTGCAGTATTCTAGCCATCTCTGAATATCGTAAATTTCCACTTGCAGAAAATTGTGATTGAGAACATAAGATTAAGTCCAATTTGAACAACGGTCCTCTCCACTCTCCCTCTCTCTCTTTCTCCCTGTCTCTTCTCCGTTGAAGTTTTCTTATCGAGTTATCGAACTGTTGGCACTTGACAAGTCACCACAAACTGGTTTTCTCGATTTGTGTGTGTGTGTGCGTTTTTTTTTGTATTTTTTCTTTGCCACAAAATTCACCTGCAGTTTTTGACACTATTGCCAAGTTTGCACTTGTTTCTTCATCCCCTTGCAGTTATGTGTTTTGGTAAACTTTTAGCAGCTGTCAACTGTAAACGCCACCCCTGCCCCCCTCCAGCTTCCCAATTTGTGTCAGTGCCTTCGTCGTTTGCTTTTTCATTACGGTATATTTTTTTCCACTTACTCTTTTGGGTTTGTTTTGGCAGGAATGCTCCTTGGTGGCCTCAAAACTGTCAAACAAGTTGCACCTTAGAGCACATTTTAAGCTGATTACTTGGTGCTACTTTCTACATGAGACTGTAATTTCATGTTAACCAAAACCGATTTCAATTAACTCTCACCTGTGCGCACTCCTTTTGATTGCCAGGCAAAACTCATTTTCATTATTAAACCGCACTTGCATAACAATTGAGCAAGCAAAACCCCTAGCTGGGTCACTGCAGAAACCATTTGCCACACTCATTTTGTTGGCAATTGGAGTTTTAATTTTTAATTGCACGCCACAGCAAACACCGAGCTGTACAATGCAAACACCTGCCTGCTGGCTTTGACCAGGCCACAGGATATTGTGGGTCCTTTCTGATGTTTACCGTTGCAATTTGCATGGCTAAACAAATGAGTAATTCACTGGAATGCTTTCATGGCGCTCCTAATAATAACAAGAGAGTTGAGAAGAATTTCAAACCAATATAAACATTCGGATACCACAAAGCTCAAGGAAACCGCAAAATGAGAGAAATGAAGCAACATTGTTTGTGCTTAAAGTGGATTATGTTACTAATGTTTTGCTTGAGCACAGGTGAGAGTTGTTGGCCTCAATTGACTATTTTTTTTTGCCTAACAATGTTGTTCAACTGTTGCTGTTAGCTGGTGAAGGTGACGGCTGCGTTAAAGCTTAAGGTGTGTTTTTAAATATATTGAAAGCACACAGAAAACAAATTATCAAAAAATTATCCAATTATAATGGATAGCATCTAAAATATCGATATAATGATGAATGGCTTAAATCATCTAAAGGATATGAAAAATGGATATTTCAAGATGCACAGCCAGACTAGTAGGCTTGGCTAGTAGAGCGCTGAAAAGGAGCTAAGAAGTGTTTAAACTCTCCCATTCTCTCAACTGTTCTAAGGCCTCACTGCGGAAAAGCGTATAAAAGTGCTCTGATTCCATAAAGTATATATAGTATTGATCAGCTTTAACAGACGAGTTGGTACAGCCGTGTACGTCTGTCTGTCTGTCCGTAACATCACTCAGATCTTAGAGATTGATATGTATGGGTCAAGTTCTAAATATTATATATTATGCCACCACATCACAAACCCACAACCTAATGTAAACAAACAGTTGGAAGACCGTATATCACAATCTATTAGTTATATTTGTCTGTCCTCTTGGGAGAGTTTCGAAAATGAATGGATATCTTTTTAACCTTTTCAGATAATATGTTGTAAGTGATATTGACCCAAAAAGAAGGTGCTTATGCTAACCTTCTTGGCTTCTGATCACATAACCCTCTAGTTAGCTTGATTTGATTAGCCTTTTCGTCCTTTCCCTATTTTCGAAGTCCATCCCAGTCTTGTTCACTCCTTCAATAAGACATGTGCCCACGTTTTTAGACTCTGCATGCTGTGCGTGATTTTATTTGTAAAGCATTCGCAAAAAATGAACACCTCAAAGTAGCAGCTTCTTCTCTTTTCGTTGCGCATTCGTCATGTAAGACGTCGCCTTAAAAGGAAGACTGCAATTAGGCTACGCCTGGCAATTTTATCTTCAACTTTGCATGAACTTAACATAATTAGGAACATAAGGCAAAGGATTGTCTTGCCAAGTTTGAGTTAAGCTGTCGCCACTCTCCAGAGACACAGAAACGAGATGGATGAAAGAACCAAAAATAACTTAATTAAGCATTGTTGGGGCGTGACTAGACCAAAGGCTTTTAATTGCCCACACGCCACTTGGCGCCAGTTCTGCAACAAAAAGTTGGCCATCATAAAATCAGATTTAATGTTTAACCTTTTCGTGGGAATTATTGAAAATGTTTTCTTTTATTGTTTGTCAGTTCCTGTTGGGCTATTATCCTTTGGTCAATGGCAAAAGTTTAATGTTCCACAAAGCCTGCGGGAGAGCTTAAGTCTCAAGTCGTTAAAGTCAACTGGTAGTGGCCGCAAGCAGGGGTTAGTGTGGAGGTTGAAACTTAATACATTTCCGCAAATTGCAAATACTGCTTCTTAGTTGCTAAAATTTGCACCACTCGGTGGATAATTTTTGCATCCTCTGCAAATGAAGTGCAAAAACGGTATTGCTCGTCAAAATATTTACACCAAACAGTGGGGGTACAAAAACGAAAGAAAAATATTTTCACAGTGGCAAAATTTTCCATTTGGCACTCTCACAAAAAATGAGGTAAATATTTATGAAATATTTTTCTCTCCTGAGTTGCTGCAAATAAAATCAAATTTCTGTTTGCTTTATGCGCGTGATTTATGATTTTTTTTTTATAGAGAATTGTTTGACTTGTCAAAGGTGGTGGAATTTGGGGGCAACTGCACTTTCGACTTGTTTATCCGCTGATTTTAATAAAGTCGATAAAGTGGGAAATTGGTTTATCAAAGGTATTACAGAGTTCATTAAGAAACTTTACATAGGTTATATATAATATTAAAGTCACCTTTCCTTTGCCTTGGCAAAATCATCATAATGTCCCTAAAAGTGGGAGTGGCAGCTCCTAGAGCTGCTGAAATTGATGATCTTGCTGTCAGATGACAAACTATCAACATTTTGCCTGGCAATCAGTGCAGGCAACTTTTTCGTCTCTTTTAAGCATTAAAAATTAGTTTTCGCTGCAAATTTTGCAACATTTTGTCTGCTTTATTTTTTCTTTTTACGCTTGAAAGTATGCAACACATGCAGCAGAAAGTTGCCGCGGAAACTTTTGCTCTCTTTTTTTTTATCTTTGGTGGCCATAATAAGTTACACACTTAGCCATCCCTCACTCTTCACGCTCTGAGTGCATTTTTCACCTTTTATCATTATTTTCTCACCCACTTTTCCCTTCCAGCTTGGAAAAGTTTCTTTGGTCTATTCAAATGTGCCCCCCTCCCCCCAATTCTCCCTCCTTTGTCATCGTTATAGTGACTCAATTTTGGTCTTATATTGCTGCGTATCCATTAGACACTCTGTGGGATGCGCCACATGCGTCTAAAATGCTTCTAAAATATTTTGCAGATAATAAAAATTGGCAAACGGGCAACAATTTATGCCCTGTGAAAAATCGTAAATTTTCAATGTGCCGCGTGATAAAAATCAGCAATGAAAACGCAACGACAAAATAGAAATACAAACTTGTTGTTGTTGTTGTTGTTGTTATTCTAGCAGTACGAAAAGTTTTACGAGGATGCCTCGGATGCTGATCTTTTAGGCGGGGCGGTTGTATGGCATATTTATGACCTGCACTGGCGACGGCTGCTAAAGCAATAAATAAATTGGCCCTAAATATTTATGAGAATTTCGTTTAGGCAATTTGTTAATTGCTAAATTCGTTGCGATAATATTTGGATATTATTTCAGCTTGTTACGTGAGATTTGAATGATTGATTAAGCGAAATTTACCGTGTTGTTATTTAATAGAAAATTCACAGAACAAAACCATCATGTATATTATGCAATCCCTATCGTCACGGTCGCCATGTGCTTAATGGGGCTGTTGGTGAGAGATTGGCGATTTAATAAAACACAATACATAGGGGACCGTATAATCGGGGAGTTCGATACGCTGAATGGATGAATTGGTTTTGCAACAGTTTACATAACTTCGTCTTACAAGTAACTTGAAGTTCCCTTGGGACAAAAGGAAAACTTTAAAAACTCTTGACAATACCTAGTGCAGTGTGAATTAACGCAAAAGGCCATAATGTTATACTACGATTACTACTAGCTACTAGGCTAATTGTATGAATCGAATAAGAATATTTTCTGAGAAATGTAAGCAACATCCTCCTTACTTATTCCGAAAGCTGTGGAGTTGTTTAGTTGACAAATATAAGAAGAAATATAAAACAATTCAATTCTACTGACATGCCTACAATAAAGATGTGAAATTCCTCAATTCAACAATTATGTAGCTCAGCTGGTGATCTAAATTTTCTTCCTCTACTTTTCGACTTGCAAAACAATTTTAATTTCCTCAATACAACAACTCCACCGCTGAACCGAGGGGGATATTGCATACCCTAAAGAAAAAAATATCCAGAAAATAAATGTACATTTCCAATTAAATTCTCAAGATTGCATAAATTGAAATCTCCCTTTTTTTTACTCTCAGCGCAGGCTGCCAGCATTGATTTAGAGACAATTAACAGGCGACAGGAAGAAATAAAACTCAAAATAAAAGCATTTCATTCATTTCAAGGATAAACAAGTATCCAGGGAAAGGCATTGGTCCTTGACTTGACTAAATGTAAATAAATTAAAATAAATGAAAATCGATTTAAGGGCAATTCTGGGTCAGTAATAAAAGCTCCTCCGTCGAAATGTTGGCACATTTCAAGCCATTTCAACTTAAAGAGCCAAAGGAATCTCAATATTTAAGAAACCAACCAAGAATTATTAAGCGTTGCGCACATAAAGTGCAACAATGAAACCAGCAGAACCATTTCCCTTCTCCCCGGGCCCATAAAAATTAACAAGGAAATTTTCCCGTGTTAAACTGCTCGGTGAATTATGCGAGGCACAGCACAGCATTTGCTGAATGTAACCTTCCCCTTTTGCTCTTTTCACATTCAATTGTTGTAGTTGGCAGCTGTTGCTGTTTGGCACAGCCAGTGGGTGGATGGGGTCAAAGGGGGCGTTCCATGTGTGTGAGTGTGTGTGCTCTGAAAATATTTGAACAATTAACTTTTGATTTTCACGTTGGCGTTCTCTGACGAAAATTCGTGCGGTTTTTGTTGTGGACACCTTTTCATTTGAAATGCCAACAGCAAGAACAACAACAAGATTTAATTATACAGTTCTTTGTGTGTGTGTGTTTCGAAAGGGGAAAACTGGCACAGAGGGGGGAATGTGAAACAAGAGAAAATTATTAATTATGTTTTTGCATATAAGCAAAATTCCTGGCTTTTAAAATTGCAATTTGCTTGCATTGTTTTACTGGGAGATAAATTTTTAACAAATGTACAAACATCGAACCACATTTTTTAAAAATTGCTGTGTTTATTCTCATTAGAAAAATAATGAAAAATAACTTTAATTGAAAATTTGGGGAACTAAATTGGGAGTACTCAAGTGTCTAAGCGAAACAACAGGGACAACAGAGTAATTTGGCTAATTTACAAAGTTTTATATTGACAGACCCAAGTTCAAAACGAACCTTCGAGCCTGTGCTGAGCTACTGCTGCCTCATTTATTTTTCCTGTCAACTTGACTCATCACATAGCAAACAGCCAAATGCAGAGCTTCCTTTTAAGTGGAAAAAGTCGTTGACTTAGAAACAAGCAGTTCTCTCATCATACTGCTTTTGTGGTGTGTTTGTTTATTTTTGTATTTTCAACTTTCAATTTCCAATGTTTCCAACCACACAGAACCAACATTTTCAACATTATTTTCTATGCCAAGCTTGCTCTTTCAGCTCGGGTGTTGCATTTATGTTCCGTTTTTCATTGAGGACACTTTCCATCGTATGTGAGTCTGTCTCTGTCAGTGTTCATAAAAATATCTGCCATAATTGCAGCTAAGTCAGCAAATGTTGACTATATTCCCCAACTTGCCCCCTCCTAGTCATTCGCTTCGCTGCTTGCCACTTGCCTCATTGTAGTTGTAGTTGTTGTTGTTGTTGTTGTCTAGCCGCATTTTCTTTTCAGTTGCCATTTCCCTTTGGTTAAATATGAAATGAAAGGATGAACAAGCAGAAGCAAAGTGGGATGTAAAGTTTTATGCGTTGAGTGATAAGGCTGGAGGAGCCATGTGAATGTGAGTTGAAGTACTTAGTTTTATGCTCGCACATGCCGAACTTCTGTTTAATGTCCCAAAAGTAAATGAAGTAAATATGGAAACCCAAGCCAAGTTGGAATGTCGAGACTTGGACTTAATATTAATAATCTGCAAAAACACTTGAATTGACACACAAATTATATTTTTAGTAATTTAATCAAAGTCTTTTCTCTCTTGCTTGTTGGGTGCCCTGCAATGTGTGTCTGGAAATGCAAATCAAAATGGGCTGCAATAAAAGTCACTCACAAGTTGTAAACAAGTCGAAGCAAGCACAAATGCTCGGGTTCTTCCTCTTTACAACAAAAGCAGACGAAAGCATACTAAAGGGAGGAGCAAAAACTCTGAGAGTCATTTTTTGTTGTCAACTTTGCTTTTTATTAAGCCCCATCAAAGTGGGAGGCGGCGCCAACATTTTTGGGGGCATGGCTGATTGCAGTTTGCAGCAGAGTCAAAGAAGGAGTCAAGAAGATGGCAACATTTAAATATCTTTTTGTTTTCCTCGCCTACTTTTTTGCCACTTTGTTGCATTTCCTTTTCCAACTGGCAAAACTTTGCTTTTATTTTTGCAACAAATTGCGGCTGCATTTCATTTGCTTTGTTTGTCATGGCTTCCATTTTTTTTTTTGTCTCGTTGGGTAAGTTGGAAAATATTTTTCTTGTGACTCAAACAAACTATTTGGTGCAAGTTATGGAGATGCAAAATGCGGTTTAAAGAGAGGGTTAAAATATTTCATATTTTATTCTTTTAAACTCTAGAACAGGGGAGTGGGGCCACATTAAGTAGCCGAATACAGTGTCGCGTATCAAAAACGATCTGCAAAAGCTATTTTATTTAAGAAAAAGATTAAAATTTAAGTTATAAATCTTGAATGATTTTTCGAACTTTGCAGGTTCTTCCTTCATTGTTCGGATTTCACTTGGAAAAATTACGAAATTTTCAAAAAATCGGTTGTTAAATACCTTCATTGAAATAGAACTTTGAAAGTCTCTTATAAAATCCATGGATTTTAACTCGAAGACTATACCTGGCTGCTTTTGGCAAAAGTACTCATCACACTCTTACCTGTCTCGTTATATCATAGACTAGACTAAGCAAAGTTAGCCATTTTTTTTGATTTCTTTGTTTTCCAGAAGACTTAAATGAACCCCATATGCGGTGATATCCCATAGAATATGGCGGAACAAAGAAATCAATTCGATATTACATATTCAGCTTCATTTAATCTCGAACATGCTTGATGATCAAGTTAAGGTCTAATTTTGGCTTAAATCACTCTATATCTACTCAGCTTCAGAATATTACTACTTCTCTAGATAGATGCTCTATGATTCCATTACTTTTCTTGATGCATATCAAGTTGAACTAATATGGGCCCCAGGAGGATTGAAGGGCTACAGCAAACAGTCGTGTTAGTTACTTTCGTTCGCAAACTCTTGTAGTTCACTGTTTATATGATCAGAAACCAGGCTGGCTTACATGTTACCCAATTTGGAGATTGAAAATTAAAACTCGAGGTTTTTTTTTAGCGATAAAGAGTACGCCTCAACCCCTTTAACCCTACTCCTATATGCGCCACTTCCCAGAGATATGTAAACTACTTCAACTGTGCTGCATATTGTTAATCAATGGTTTCCGTCTGCTTTGACAACATCCTAGGGTTGTTTTTGCAGCCAGCTGACAACACTGCAGCTCTTGTTTCCTTGCGTGTTTATTGGCCAAAAGGTAGATGTTTATATTCGGCTCTATGTAAGTCGGGCAGAGCAGAGTTTCCGTTATATAGTCTAAGCGGATATTATTCTATTAACTTGCTTTAAATGCCACTGCATTTTGCACTCGATTATGTATTAAAATTTATTTTTGCTTTGTCTAAATTTATCTCTTATCTGGCACTTTGTTCTACTTCCCTTCTGTATACATCAAATGTAATCAAGATTAGCCCAGTTTGGGGGACAAGGCAAAAAAATTCTTATGCTGTGTTCCCCGCCCCTCAATTTGTGCCTTAAAGCTGATGCTGATAAAATTCAAATGGTTTTTGTGCAATTTCTTCTAAAAATCTTTATAATTCTTTTTAACTTGCTGTTATTAAAATTGTTTTTATCAGAATTTTCATTTTTTAGCTTTATCCTCGGACTTGAAATGAAATTACTCATACGAACCGTTGTCCCCGCCTGTGCGACCCCTTGAGACAAGCGTTGTTGTGTTTTCTTATCTTGCTGGAAAAATGCTTTTAGCTTATGCTTTTAGCATTTTTAATGAGTTTTGCCGTCCAAAAGAGATATTTAAGAAAATTCCAACTGCGGTCAAGGTCGAGTCCTTGAACTTTGAAATGGTTGTTTGCGGCAACAGCAATTGAAACTTAAATGGAAATCTCAGGTCAACAATTTATTTGGCCTTTTAGTTGTTTGAATAAAATGATCAGCTCCGGCAGCATAACTTGTCCCGCACGTTTGAGATGCTAATATCGCCATGCTTAGACAAGCTTGACTGCTCCAGAGATACACTAGGTGTTGCATGATTTATGAAGAAAGAGGATGCGAAAATGGCGGAGTTGCACTTGTAGCTGTTGTGGACTGCTCGCGTCAATGGTTTCGCTATTTTGCATATGCGGTTCGCCCTGCTTCACTTAGCCTGAGGCAACAATCCATGCAAATGCGATAGAGATATATTTTATCTGTCTCTTATACCAGATTAAGCTCTCCCTCTCACTCTCTTGCTTGGTGCTCCACCAAAACATTGTTCAGTGAGCGCCCACCGAGGCATGCATAAAATATGTTACACATTTCGCCGCCCACATGGCAGGGCTGGATTCACCATCAATAAATTCGTTAAAACCTTACGCCAGCGAGACCAACAAAAAAATTGCCTTTTTTTTAAGCCCAATTAAAACATGGAAAAAAAAGAACTGGCAAACAGAAAAATGTCAACTCAAAAAATAAAATGGAGGAAATTTAAATGTCCGTCGAGAAACAGTCAGAAGAATGGAAAGAGCATGTTAAGTGAAATGTCATTCAAGTGAAGTTGTTGAAAGAAGGAGGCCATTTTTCATATTTTATTTGGTGAACTGGCATAATGAAGAAATGAAAGTGTCGATTTACTCATTTGTGGAATGGGCCGACCGTGGCCAGAGATAACTTTGTTCGTTGGCACTTTAAATGATTCGAACAAGGGGTTCAACTTACAGAGCAGTCAAAGGGACATACTTTTATTTTTGTCGTGGCCGAATGTTAATTAAATTGTACTGCAGGTTGGAAACTTTTTATTGAACAAGGGAATACAGGTATTTTTTCTGTTACGCTGAAACAGATAGCAAGTTTTCAATCAAGAGAAGAGAGTTTACAGAATATTCTGTTGAGAAAGTGGTGCTTCCTAAGGGCCGGTTTCTTATCATTTAGGCAAGGTTCGATAGCTTGAGAGCCGGTAGCTGAGCTGAGAGCTACATATTGGGAGCCGGGCGCCATCAACTTTATCTATTTTACTTGTCTAAAGTACTTTCGTACCTTTCCCTGGCGTCGAGCGTTCCTTAACATTCCCAGTAATTGCCCTTGAGCTTTTGTTTTTCTTTCAACTAGTTTGTCATCTTTCTTTCTTCTTTTCTGACCTCGTTAAGTTGTGAGTTTTCAGCTGCTTTTGACAAATCGTTCGAAATTTTAAACCCAAGTTTTTCCCTAGGCACAAGCTGAGCGTATTTCAATTTCCTTTTATGATGCTTTTCTTCTTGACTTTGGGCAACTTTTCACCTTTGCAAATATAAATCAACTTAATGCTTGAAAGCTGCTAAGAGTTGTGGGTATTTGCCGGAGTAAGGAACTGGAGTCGCCGAAAAGTAGGCCATGCATTATGAGTATTAATGGAAACATGAGGCGTATGAGTAATTTGAACAGCGGCGGCAACAGCAGCAGCAGCTCACCTGCCCCATTGAAGCATGTAATTAATTTTGTATGACTACGCAAATGAGCAGCACTTCGGCACTTCCTCCTGGCAAGTCATGTGAGTTAATGATAAACACTTTCTGCCAAGCCGGAAACTAAACCAAAGCGGATGTTCAGATAACAGACCAGCCAGTTCAGAGCAGCTCAGGAAGTGTGAACACGAATGGGCGACCGGTTTATAGCCACTGACAGTGTCGCTTTCAAATAGACATTGCCTAAATTAATTGAAAATACCAACAGCCACACACACACACACACACACACACACACACAACACTACACATATTGCACATTTTCGCCGCATTTAAAGCAGCACCAAAGTCAACCACAGATATTATTGTGGGATTGGTTGACATGTAATTGAACGGGTCAGAGCCTGAAAATTGGGTCAGAGCAGGGTGCAAAAATTTAAAAGCGAAAAAAGCTGTTTACATCAATTTGCAGGCAAAAACAGTCAATGGCTAATGAACCATTCAAATGTCAGAATAATCAGAATGCTTTCATGCAAATAAAGCTTAAATGGGAGTGGAAACAAAGTGATGTAAAAACAATCAAATTTTTCACTTCATTAGGTTCGAACAAGTGGAAGCTATGGCGTAAGGAGTGCTTGAATGGAACAGAACAACAAAACCGTCAGCGGTCAGTTGAACTTAGTGTAGTTTTATAGTTTTCACTTTGTATTCAAAGCTTAATTTTCCAACATATCTGAAAAAGGTTGTCTCATGTCAAAGCCTTCTTAATATAAGCAAAAAAGAGCACCAATCAACTGCACAGCTACGCCCAAAAATGCGGGCAATAACCAAAGTGCACACAATGTGAACCGAATTGAGGCTTCAAATTGCAAAATGCAACCTGTTCCCCCCCTCCCCACTTTGAACACAGCGTGGTGCCGTTTAGTAGAAGGCGAGTTGCCACCAGGTCTAGGAGTAGCCAAGCGATGGCAGTGCGTGCATGGCATACTAAAAGGACTGCCAAAAACAGGCTGTGGCTGAACGAGAAGGTGAAGAATGTGGGGGACCAACTGCCGCTCATTAAGGCTTCGAATACAAGCAAACGGGGCGAGGCTCTTTAAATCATTCAAGTTTATGTTGCTTCGTTAAATGGCCGACAACTCTTGCAATTGACCTACAAAATCGTCCCATAAATCGAAGCTAGAAAAAAAGAACTGAAATCAATAGAAAATACAACCATGATGATTTCGCAAGCAACATCCCACAATTGTTGCCAGACTTTGTCAACATACTGCCGGCAACATTTTCTCTCTCACTCGCTGAGCATTTTTATGTTTTAGATAAAAATCAAGGCGAAAGCTTTTGTCTAAGGCGCTCTCTTGCCATAAATTTTTGTGTTTTGAGTGGGGGAGGTCAGCATCTGCAGAAAGTGTGCTAGGATTTGGGTAAGGCTATCCATCTTAGACTCTTGATTTCATTGAATTTAAATATATAATTTTGCTGGGGGAATTTGAAGCCACTTGGCTTACTCTGTTATCCCCATTGGACTTTGTCGACAGCAAACACTTCCCAATTTAAACAGCAATTAGAAATGTTTATCAACCCTGCAGTTTGAGTATAAAACTGAACATGATGAGCATCAATCACTGTTCAATATGTAATTACATGGCAAGCTTTGAGTTTCAGTTTGATTCATTGCCTTTAAGTTAGACGGACAGCTGGAAGAGTTTTATCTGAGCCGGGGGGGGAGGGGAGAAAAAAGTTTTAATTGATTTGTGTGACTGGGAAAAAGTTTCTTCTGTTTTTTTTGTGTTAATTTGTTTGTCCGTCTTTCAGCACAACTCAAAAGAAACAGATAATCTAGCTCGAAATTTGAAAAGCACGACACAAATTGTGGTTGAAAAATATGCAAAACAATTGAGCAAAGAATTTCTGGATTTTGTTTGCTTAACATGTTGGGATTTATTGCGAAAGTTTTTCATTAAGCGATGTGCTGCTGATGTGTGCCTCAAAGTATTTGCCACACAAAATGGTTTATTTTTATTTTTACTACTTTTCCCTTAAGAAAAGTGTACAAAAAACTTGTAAACTAACTTTTTAATTGCTTTTTGATAATTTCATTTTGGAATTCTATTTAATATTTTTGTTTATCTTTGCACAAAGTTTGCACTCGCTGTAATCTTTTACCGCAAATACGAAACAAGTTTTAATTTAATTGTTAGGTAAACTTAGAAAAGTTTTTCTGTGAGATTTTATGCGAAAAAAAATGATGTCTAAATAAATTAATAGAGCCCTTTAATCCCTTAGACTAATTTACCTGAGTGTAAAAGGAACTCACAAACCAGCTGATGCCAACCTCTTTGATTTCGCTTGAAAGGTTTTGGTATGAGCAAGGCTTTAATTCAAAATAGCATCTTTCAAAGCCCAGCCAAACAAAAGGCATCCTAACAGCATTTCATGTAAGAACAATCGAGAGCTTGAATGGCGCTGCACCAGAAACCAAGCTGAGAGACTTCATCCACAGATGTTGTGAATCAAAATACATTCAGCCTACTCAAAAGCCGCAATCTTTGATCGATGTATGTATGTATGTGCTTTGGAGTGTAACTCTATAGTAAGGTAAACTTAAGGTAAAGTATGCCCGAAAAATAAGTAAGAAAGTCGTTAGAGCCCGACTGTGACATACTCTCTAACAACGAAAGTGTATGCACTGTGTGTATGTTACTGCCGCAGTTGAATGTTATTCACTTTTGTTTCCTTTTGAATGATTATTAAACATTCAATTTCATATGTTGAATGATTACTTTAGTCAAAAGTAAACAGAGATAGAGTACCTGTACTTCATTTATACATTACGATAAACAATGTTAGCATATCGCATAACTTTCCTGACTTTGTCAATTATTTATACTGAAATAGAAAGGGTTTTTATTTTGTTTGTTTATTAATTAATGTTTTCCATTCAAAGCTCCTGCTGTTGAGCATATTTTTGTCATTTCTTTTGGGTCACTTTTTCAAAAACTGTTTCATTTATTTAGCTTTTGCTTCTCACCAAAGACCAAAGCCAAAAGACGGGAAACCATTAAAGGTAAGCAGCAAAAAACAAGTTAGAAAGATGTTAAAGCTCGACTGACATGTACTCTGTATCCGATAAAGTTTGTGTGTTGCTGATAGCTTCTAAGTGTGCCGTCACATGAGCTGAAGTGAAGTGCTGCGCAGCATAGTTATTTGAAATGCTTATAACTCGACGATGAAAGGCTCGATTCGCACCAATCTTTCAGCGGATTGTTATAAAATGCTGATAGTTAAACGTGTGTTCAAAATGTATCTTCTGTGGGAAACATACTTTTCGAAGTAGAGAGGTAAGTGGGAGGCGTGGCACAAATTGAAAACAAACTTGATCTGCCTGCAAGCTTAAGAGATCTTTATAATATCACATTGAACCTCTAAATCTATGACGCTGGTCAAAGAATGTTTCCTTTTGCCCCAGCCCAAACTACTCTCATCATCTTTCGCACAGAGGATTTTGGAAAAAATGTAATAAATGAAAACAAAGTCGGCAGTAAATTTTCTTGTTTCATCTTTGCGAGTTTTTCTACACAAATTTAAGGTCATGTCACAATTTTCCACGAAGCAGAGCTTTGTGGGCGACAAAAAAAACCTCAGAAAATGGTAAAAAAAAAAACAAAAGCGACTTTCATCTGCTTTGTAATTATGAAATGCATGGAAAGTGAATGAAAAGTTTCACTCCGACTAAATGAAGCGTCAAGAGTGGGTTGAGCGAGTGAAGCCTTAGTCAAACGAGGCCACAAATGTGTTGTGGGCGTCGGTTTGCCCCTCCCTCCGATTTTATCATTCACTTTGACACATTTGACACATTGACAGAGCAGAGACAGAAACCTAGCGGTAGCCTGTCAATCCCTTGACTTTAGGTCTGGCCTTGTGGGAAGAGAGCGGGTGGTAATTGCTTTTGTCTGCTGAATGGGGAATGTGTGTAACCAAAAAAACGAAAAAAAGAGCCAGATACACATAAAGGAAGCACAAAATTTCCGTTAAAAGGAAGACCCACACACTCCAAAAATGAAATAAAAATTAAATTATGAGACTGCGGCGAAATAAATTTCAAAGAATAAAAATTTAAATAATGCTCCACACACACACACACACATTATTGGTGTGTCTCTGTGTGTGTGTGTGTGTTCCCCAAAATTGTTGCCATTTACACGACACTTGAGCAGAAATGAAAGCTCCCTGTAAATAATTTCTCTTCTTCAACTTGAAGTCAAATGTTCCACTCCCAGCCTGGCAAATGTCTCCAACTTTGCTCATCAGTCCGCGTAATTTCGCGGTGCAAGTTTCAAATTTGTCTGCGGTTTCTGCCTCTTGAATTATGTGGCTTACTGCTCCGCGCTCCTCCACCAGCCTCCTCCGCAGTCCTGCAATTTTATCTATGCCAAGATGCCTCAAATGTAGCTAAGAAATTGCTTCTGGCCAAAAGTTAAAACGTTGACAATCTGGTCAGGTAAGGAGAAAGGGATGGTGTGGTGGAGCTGCTTTGGCCCTTAATCACCGTCTGGTTTCTTTTGAATCACAAATTAGTTTTGATTAAGCTAAAGTGCTGCCAGTTTCTTGTAGTTGCTTTGAAAGTTTTCAAATGAACTTGAGTAGATTTTGTGGGATGTGTTTTTTTTGGGGGGATTTCAGCTGTGGAATGAGGGGCATAATGAGTCGGGGTCAGGTGGCGGACATTGTAGTTTTATGCATACTTAAGTTTAATGAAATGGGCAGGACTTTTGCACTTGTTTTTAGTTTGGTTTGAGCTAGTTTCAGTGTAACAAAGGGAAATAACTTGAAGTGAGTTTGTAGAAGATCATTTGATGTCAACATTTTGTCCAAAATACATTCAGTTACCTTGACATGTGATCTGAGCTTGCCCCGTTTATTTCCAAACAAAAAGAAAATAAGCCCCTTTTTTTTCTCGTTCATAATCTACTTAATGTATTTTGGCCACACGCCAAACAAAATTGATCTAGAAACTTGGATCCAAATTAAATTGGCAAAACTCTGAGGATTCTGCATTTTCTGAAATTTTAATTTCGTTGAAATGTCGCGTGTAACTCAATTCAACCGAATTGTGCTGCTGCACAAAAAGACGAGGGGAAGGAAGCGGCTGCCAGCAAATAAAGTGGCGTTCGCCCAAAGGCCTGTGCCAGCACCAAAGGCGGGGACGCGGTGGGGGGCGGTGGGGGAGAGCAGACTTTTATGCAAAATTTGTAGTTTCAGCTTGTCGTTCGTTTGGTTTCGTTTTGTGGGGCAAAAAATGTTTTATGGCTACGTGAGGAACAAACAGAGGATGCCCACGTTTCATGTGTGCGTCTTGGCATATTGACAGTGGAATTGGAAAATACGCCGGGAAAATACAAAGCGAAACAAGATATTCACTTGGCCAATTGACTGGCGACCCAAATCTCCAGCTGCCTGCTCCAGGCAAAAGTTCGGCATTTCTCTGCTTGGTTTGTTGACAATTTGTGCGTCTTTTGTGTTTTGTTTCTGCATGCAGAGGGAGCTTGGCATTGGGTCACGTGCGACCTCATCGATGATGAGGTCATCAGTTGGAACTGTTGAAGCTGTATTGTCAATTATTCACCATTCCATATAAAACGGACGCCCACATAAGTATGCTATAATTTTGGTACATTCACACATTGGAAAGGGTATTTCCCACATTCAAATGAATAAAATTGACTGAAAATTGAGAAACAAACCATTTTCCCCTTGGCAACGGCAGAATATTGACAAAAATAAACAGCATTGACAATGAAATTTAAAACAAAAACGCAAAATTGAAAGACCTGCGGCATTTCAATTTCCCAGTTGTCTTTTGCATTTGGCAAGGATAACAATCGAGCAACTTCCATTTGATGTTTAGCAAATTCTCGAAATGTCAATCGCATTATCGCATTTAACCATATCCATTTGCTGTTCAAATTGCCAAATAAATTGTTGTGTAAAAAGTGTAAACAAATTTTGTGCTCACAAATGAGCGGAAAACAATTCGCTTTTTCGCTCTAAATTATTTACCGTTGGCCGCAAAATGAAATGTGCATTCGCCTCACCCGCTAAACGAGTGCGTAAAGGGCACTCACTACCTCTCTCTCTGTGTGTGCTTTGTGTTTATGGCCATTTCAAAATTAATTCCAAAATTGTTTTCTCATTTGGGAGTAGAGTTTCTGGTTCAACTCCCATTTGTTGCCATTTGTGTGTTGGCTTTTGTTTAATGTGGCCTCTAATTAGAAACTAATCGGATTTTGGATGCTGGCAAATTAAAGCATTAGCTAATTTGGAAAATTTGATACTTGACAGTGGTGGGCACCCTTCGAATAGTGAGCTTAAAATTAGGGCTGTGATTTTGGTTTCGTTTTGCTTCTAAATGCTTGTGTTACTTTGTTTATACACACCAATTTATTCGTGATTAACGCCCTTCAAAGTATGCAATCTGTATTTCCCAAAAGTAGGAAACAATTTGTAGACAATTATGGCCGAGACATGGATAAAAGTCACTGCATATTCACCCAGATTGTGGGGTAAATTATGAGTACACAACAAAATGTTGAGTTAAGATATATATAAAGTAAATACTTAACTAAAATTTGTATTTCCATTTAACGTAGCATACTTAAAAGGGCATTAAGCAGGATACATTTTGTGTATAGAAACTAAGTATGTGAGTGTAATACTTTTTCAGTGTTCTTATAAAGAAGCAATGTTGTTTTTGATAATCTTGCACCTTTTCCTTTAAGATTGACAATTGCATCTATACTTTGAAATATTAGCTTATTTGCACAGATAAACTTAACCAAAATAGAAAGCAACACGAAAGTGCAGATAATTGTATAAGGAATTGCAAAATAAAAAAAGCAAGGCGTACTCAAGCAATTCAAAAGCTCTGAGGTCTCCGATGTTGCTGGTCCTTGTACTGATCAGACAATAGAAGGTAAGCAGATAAGTTAGTACCTTAGAAACAAAATGAGAAGCTTCAAATTCAAACTGAATTCATTCTGTTGAATGCTGGTTAAGCCAAAACAACTCATAAATCGCATTCAACTATACTTTGCAACTTCAACTATTTTTGAGACTGTAACTTTTCCTTTTCGTAATTACAAATTCATAGTCATAAAAGTTTATTGCTCTGACCAAGCCAGAGCGTCTGAAAACGGCCACCTATCCTGGCTTAAAAATTGTCTGCTCTCCTTCCCCCCACACCCCAATCTTGTCATGAATAATTTCTTGCCATTTGAATGCTGCGTCCATTGACAAATTGTGTGGCTCGTAAAATGTTTGCCACAAAACTCGAGTCGCATTATGCAAATGTTATTTGCTCTTGCATATCCTTTTTAAAGGACATTTGCCTAATTTGCTTAAATTTTTCGGTCGCCTGTCAACGGTCTGAACTTTTCCCAAGTAGAACAGACACAGTCATTAATTGTAATTCCATTTAAATTGTGATTCCATAAATTATTTTGCAATGATGTGAAAATGTTTCGCCATAATTAATGGGAGCCGCAAAAAAGGGGGTAGAGCCAATGTAACTTTATTAGTATTTTCCACACACATTTCTTTACCTGCCACAGCTGGCAAAACTTTCTCAGTTGGCTTTCCTTGCCAATTCAATCCCTGAACTTGAGGCAATATATTTTCCTTTTCAACTTGATGCCCTCTTACATTTCTCTTTTGCCATATAATTTTTATTTAGAAATAATTTCCGCTGCACTTCAAGTGACAGCTTGCTAGGGGCTTTGACCACCACACAAAGGTGGCCATAATGAATGGGTGAGTGGAGCTAGTAAGGTGGTACACTCCTAAGAGTAATGTGCATTCATTTGTAGTAAAAGTTTTCTTTGTTGAATGGGAAAAATTAATGCAATTGGAGAAAGAAAATTTCAACAGCGAAAACTACTCAAACGACTAAAAGCGAAACGGAGCGAAAGGAATAAGGCCTTGAACTTGATTAAAAACACATGGCCCCTTTTTGGCTGGTGAATAAAACACAAAAATTGTGTAAAGGCTGACAGTTGGAAGCGCTCCAAGTCCAAATCCACATCCCACCGCCCCAAAGAAGCAACAACCAACTACCGCAATGCAGTTTGTGTCCAGGTTCTGTTTAATGGCAACAAAATGCGCCCAGGAAGGGAAGCATTTTCACATAGGTAAATTCGTCCAGCAGAGTTCCACCAACGGAAGTAACACTCTAATTGAGAGCAACGAGTCAACTGGGAAATGGAAAGGGAACAGCACTTTAGGTGGACAGTGGGCGAGCCACTGTATGGTCAACTCGTTAATTGCTAAGAGCCATAAAAAGAAGACGAGGGTTGGTTCATGGGTCCTACATATCGAGTTAAGGGTGTGGGGAGAGTGAATTTTATGTGGTCTTCTCCTCAACATCAAACATCGCAGATTTGACACTTGAAGTTGAAAATCGATCTGGCTTGCATTTAGGTTTAGTTGTTCGTTTCAATTCATTTTCCTTTGTCTTACCCAAATTATGATAAGTAAATTCTAACACATGGGATCAATACGAATTCCATCAATATCCATTTGCCATTTCATATCCCTTTACTAATTTGCATAACACAAAATTCAAGCAAATGATTTCCCTGGGCTGTCACCTTTTCCGAATTTGTTAGCCAAATCTCTGTTTGCATTTCACATCGCTTGTCATTGGCATTGGAGATTTTCTACCGTACGAAAGACGAGTAGAAAAAAAAAACATGAAAATGCGTTGCATATTTATGAATAATTCAACAGAGTCGACAGAACTTGCTTCAACATTTCCTATTTGTTTTCACACAAATTGTCAAAATGTTGCCAGGACAACATTGGTAACACGTGTAAGCCACATCCTCTCAGCTCACATACGCAAAAAAAAAATAAAAATAAAACAAAAAAGTTTCACTCAAATTGGCCATTGGAATTTATTCATGTGAATTGGACGTAGACTGGAGCAGCAGGACGACATGCAAATCAAACTGCTCCTTGCTGTGCTTTAAGCTGGGGCCACCAACTGGGCACTTCAATTTCATAATTATCGCCCGAGCAGGCGATGGCGCTTAGCTGTGACATTTTTATTAAATTTTTGCCACGCTAGAAAAAACAATTTGTGTCCGTTGTGAGTTTGCTTTTGCGTTTTAATTAAGGAAAAAAAAAAATCAGCAGAAATTCCTTCGTCATATTTCATTGTTTCTGTTACGATTATTTTTCGCTTTTTTTTTTTTTTTGGGGTGAGTTTTGCTGATTAAACTTGGGGCGTGACAGTACTTGTAAGTCAACTGGAAAATGTTTGATTAATTAATGGCAAAGGGCAAGAATTTCCAAGGAACTCAAGGAATTTATTTCCAGCAAAGTGAGTAACAAGTCAACCTTTTCTTTTTACACTTTATTACTGCAGTAAGTATTTTTTACTAAGAACTGGAGAAAATCTATAGATAAGTAGAATATTAGGTTGTTGGTGTGCATGAAAGCGTGCAAATGCGGGTTGGCTTATAATTAATAAGCAAAGGTTTGGCATATAAGGAAAGTCGATAATATTTCGTATACAGTTTAAGACTTTCGATCATTTTTATTCGAACCTCTCTCTTCTGTTATACATTCTGAGAACGCTTACCAATGTTACCCTGACCTCTTCTGGGCATCGTAACTAATTGCAAACTGGAAATGCTCTTTACTTTGTATAAATCGCACATAAACTTTCCACTCATCCATAATTTACCTTTCAAATAGCCTTATCAAACGAACAACAAAAATGCATTTGAAAGTTGTAGAAAAACCTGAAAAATGTATACAAATAAGAAAGTATACGCTGAGTTGTCAATTGAAGTGACCGCCTACTGCGCCTTCTGTTAAAACTGTGCAAAAGATTCCGACTGATTGCAATGAAGGTAATGAAAAATTTGGACAATAGCAAGAACTATCAAAGGGCCGTTTAAGGGGAGACGAATGCCTCTTTCCATAAACTCCCTTGATGTCAACCATAAACAAGACACAAGGGCAGTTTCTGAAGGTTTGCGACCTAACTCAAAAAGCGAATTGCTATGTGTGGCATGTTCCAGAGATGGTAAGACCAACACAAAGTGTTGAGTATTGTGTCTGCAACTAATACAAATAATCCTTGAATGTATTCCATCACGCTTTCAGTTCTATACTGTTTTTTGATTAAATTCATCTCGATTTATTCTCGAATCTATCTTTGAGTCGTAATTTCAGCTCTAGTTAAAGAAGGTACAGTTCCTAAGGACAATTAAACCAACATCACTTCGCAGTCTGAGTGCGCGTTAATTGGAGGCTTAGTTGAGAAGAGCTTACAAAGTGCTTGGCAGGCTCACTTTTGCAACTCGAGTACGCATCACTTGGGTATGGCAAAGGTTGTTAAATTGAGAAGAGAACAAAATCTTCTGAGCATTTTTATGCTATAAATTCAGATTTTCTGTATTTTAGTATACAAACCTCAGAAATTTCCGGCCTACCTTTAAAGTTTTCGTCTTGTTTTTCCATTAAATTAGGTGGCACTCCCAAGGCCAAACTTGTACGCATTAAATTTTGCTTCTCTCTCTTTTACGATTTGTCATTCAGAAGTTTATGACTCATCTTTGGGTCACACAAAGTCTTTCTGTATACATATTTCAAATTTATGACAAAGTTGTAAAACAAAATATGGCCTTACTCCATTTCTCCCCACAGAACTCTGCACTCTGCCTAATGAGAGGGCGAGTGCTTTCAGTGAAATTATTTGATTGATTGCGGTGGCGGCTTATTTTCCACAGTGCATTTTTAAAGCAATCCGCACAAATTCAAGCAACAAAGAAATTAATTAACCATTGTTGTGTCCATGAAAACGCAATCAAAACACATAAAAGACAAATTGCACAATGATGTTGCCTCGTTCTAGCCTTATCGTTGGCCAGAATTTCTATGGCAAAGCAAATGAAAGAATAGCTCCAGTTTAGTGCGTAACAATAAACATCAACAAAACAATGAAACTTCACTTTATTGGCAACAAAAACGTTTTGCCACGAATG
Organism: Lordiphosa andalusiaca; assembly: GCA_035044965.1. Classification (NCBI taxonomy): domain Eukaryota; kingdom Metazoa; phylum Arthropoda; class Insecta; order Diptera; family Drosophilidae; genus Lordiphosa; species Lordiphosa andalusiaca. The sequence continues at coordinate 1,411,690 of JAWNNM010002032.1, read as the reverse complement.
GCAAAATAAAACGAATTTTGCGCTTTATTTATGCTTTAATAAGTGGAAGAGGTTGGGTCTCTATTTCTTATTTTTAAAATAGTATTTGTGCAGTTTTGTGTGTGAGGCAACTTTAAATAAGATTATAGAAATTTAATTGACTCCACAATCGTCCGGGTAAACTTGAGTAGCAGGAAGCGTAAACGGAAGAGGTTGCGGCTTGTTTATTAACTGACAGCTGCTTCTTGTTGTTATTGTTGTTGACTGCTTCTGTTTCTGACACGGACATCTTGGTGGGGGTCACTTGTACGCAGTTGTGAAGACTGCAAATTGCTGACTGTCTGGCAAATTGTATTCAACTTAAAATCCTATTTTGGTATATCTCTACCAATGATGCAATGAGGCTGGCTCAGAGATTTTGAACGTATTTAAGAAGAGTTAGATTTTAGCATTGAGAAATATGAAAAGAGTAAGGGTTAAGTTTAAATAACTTCTTCTTTGGAATTGAGTTCACATTATTTCGAAATTGGTGTCATTGATAAGGCACCAATCAGAATTGAACTCTTTTAGACTGGAATACTTATGTGTGTGAGCAGGAGCGTAATTATATTATTCTAGGCGTTTCCGACGGATATCTTCATTAAATTTACTCATAACTTTCAGGTAATATGCCTTGTTGACCAACTTTCCCTGTGGCACGAATTCATGGTGCCCCTATAATCCAAAGTAAACAGTTTCCTAGAATGCTCCAGCTGGTTCCTTACAAACAAATCTGCAAACGGGAAGAAAGCCTAGAAACCGATCGCTGCAAATGAAATAAATTTCCATTTAAAATCAAATTCTTTCTATTCAATCCAAAGGTAAAAACATCCATTCCACACCACAAAAAAATAAGCAAAAACACAATTTCCATTCCTCTCATGTCAAAATTCAATTTCTATGCGTAGGAAACCTCAAATTTCCACCTTTTTTTTTTGTTATTTTTGTTGGCCCAGCCAAACAATAAGTTGCCATTTTACTGCCAAATGTTTAACCTTGCCCCCAATCGTTAAGGAAGTCGTCGACTTCCCCTATTCCCGGCCCAGATGTTGCCAAAGATTATTTTCGCCCATTTTCTGTGCCTTTTGTTTCGGTTGCCTACGAAAAGAGAGCGAGAGAGCGAGGGTGTGCTTGGCGGAAAGGTAAGGGATGGGGTGGCGGGGGCCAAGCATCTAATCAGATATTTACGCCACAGGCGGTCGCCCAAAGTAGAAAAGTAGCTGTTCTCATATTACATTTGAGCTTTGGGCTTTGCTGGGCGTTCAAAATAAATGAGCAGCATTTAAGTCCAAATCCCCAAGGCAGACCAAAACGCCGGAGCAAATCAATATGTCTTACATTGGCTACCTTTTGACTATGGCAATGGCTTCACTCCGGTCCATTTAATTGGCAACATTTGTCAAAAATTTTTCCGATCATAAATCTGAAATACGTAAAATATGTATGCATGTAGAGCACGGTATATATATGTACGTGTCCCAGAAGCATATACTACTTAGAAATCGGGTCACATTTTCCACTTTCTCTTTAACTGAATGGAGTGTTCTTTGTGTGTTCGGTTATTTGAGGATAAGAGTTCACTTGACCCGTTTAAGAAAATGCGCGCACGGAAGGTGGAGTTCAAAAGTGGTTTAAGCACATTTGTATTGGGAAGGATGCAGAAGAAACTGCTCAAAGGCAACTGGAGTAGATCGAAGCGATGGCATTAAAGGTGCATTTCTTTCTGCATTGATAGGTGCTAGGGCAGTCTTACGACTTATCGTGCAAATTCTAGTAATCATTATCTTAGTTTTGTGTTGTCCAATATGCATAGACTTAGGCTCGATTAACCAAAGTCATGTGGGCACTTGCTACTTGCTTTAGTTGTTTACTTGATATCTGTGCTCGACTGCTCTTCCCTCTATATGTCTCTGTCTCACTTGACCTGGCCACTTTATGATGTACACTGCCAGCCATTCAACGTTGAAGTGGTTTCTGTGGTCATTCTCCTTATTTCCACTTCCTGCCGCTGTTGTTGCTGGTGCTGTTGCTGCTGCTGACACTTCATTCAGTTGTACTCTACTTTCCTCATTTTGTGCAGTGTGTTGTGTGTAGAACTGTCCTTGATTCGCATTGTCTCATGATGTTTGTCCATTGCATTTCTAGTGGCTGCTTGTTGCTCTCCATTGTGGTTATCTAAAACCAGATAAAATGTGTAATTTAAGAGTAGAAATATGCTTTTTACGAGTGTAAGTGGGGATTATAAGATACGGATTTTAAATTAAGCTCCAATTAGAATGTCATTAAATTGGAATAATTTGTTAATCTAACTCACTTCTTATCTTCTTTCTGAAACCACTCTGTTCGTTAAATCCCACCACGATTTTTGAAACTATTCAACTAACATTCATGGCCAAAAACTTGCTCCAATTAGTGGGACTTCCATTGGACTTGAAAAAAAACTTTGTGTCATGAATTGGCATATGGCAAACTGCACTCCGCCAATCACCTGAATCCGTGTGCCCCTCAGCATTCGGATGCCGGTTGGCAGTCAATGCTGCAGCAAAGATAGACGATAGACCCTCCGCGTGCATCGTTCGTAGTGGCTGTACCCGAAAACTGTGATGTCCAAACTAATGGCATAAGCCGCTTATGCATCATGTACTCGTAGTTTGCTCTTACTTTTAACCCACTCGCCAGCGAAAACTTTTTTAGGATTAAACCAGCTTTGGGAGCAGGGCAAACAGTGGGAGGAGCAAAAAATGGAAACGCTTTATAGTTTCAATATTTGCTCTGTCCTGCTGGGGAAAATCCCTTTTGGCCGCATAGAGCAAACGTTGCATGGATTTATAAATGGACTGGCAAACATTGAACCAACTTCAAGTCTTGCAGCCAGCTGCATTTGTGTTTTGTCGTGCCGGGCCAATTAGTTCGAGGGATAACCCGTTTCATGGTCGCACCGACAATTGTCTGGAATCTGTCCCCCAGGTGTCTTTAGCCGTTTCTTTTTACGAGCCCGCCACAGTGCGAAGCGGCCAAATGGGAGCTGAGAGAGCGCCGATAAGAGCTAAATCCTTGGACCGAGTTCCATTTTGAAGTTCTTAAGTTGCTGTTAAAATGATTTATGCGGCATGTTTATTTATTGCTCCTCAATGGATTCAAGTTTAAGTGTTCGAGGATGAACAAACAGAAAAATCAACATTAGGTTTATTTGGGCGAAAATGCGAGAGCGCGAAAAATGGAAATGCCGGCAACTAGAACACAAAATGCAGCAGCAGCAGCAAACAAATTGTGAAAAAATAATAAATATATACCCGACTATGGATTATGTTATTTATGGCTCAGCGCGGGGGAGGTGAAAAGTGGAGGCGGACAAGTCAATGAAGCCGATGGCATTGCAAATACAACAAAAAAAAGAAAAAAACTGCCAAATTGATGCTTTGTTGAGCACAAGAGGATAAAATGTATGCATTCGTTTGGAAACGCTTGTTTTTCTTCTGATGCGGATTGAAAATGATGCGATTAAATTTTCGCATTAAAAATTGATCGAATATTCATGCGAATGCGAGTACAAGCAACTGTTAAATTGCCAACTTAGTGTGTGTGTTTTTTGTTAAATTTATTGAAGGATAAATTCAAAGAGAAATGATTTCAGAATCAATTATGCACATTTATATATATATGTATATGTATATATATCCCATAAATTGTTTGCTCAACTGGAATAGTATATCACACAATTTGAGACTGGCGCGCTTGTATTGGTGTGTTTTGCTTAGTTTGCTGGTGTGTGAGAAAAAGTGAATTAGAGTTTTGGTCTTAATTAAATTAATTGAAGATAAACTGAAGCAAATGAATGCTATGGAGTTCTTTGAGTCGAGGGGTTAGTTTTCATGCACCTAATCAATCTTAGATTAGTTCGTTATGGAATATCGGAATGTTTTGCCGTTGCTTGACTAAATTTAGAACTAAGTTTTGGCATACCTTATTCGGATTTCTGAACGACTTTTTATACCCTTGCAGAGGGTTTATTGAAATTGTCCAGATGTTTGTAACGCATAGATGGAAGCATTTTCGACCACATAAAGTATGTATATTCTTGGTTAGCATGACGAGCTGAGTCGATATAGCCATGTCCGGCTGTCATTCTGTTTCTTTCCTATCTCCTCCGCCAGTTTTAAAGCTATCGTTACCAAACTTTGCACGAAATCTTCTGGTACAAATACGCTGCACATTTGTCGGATCCGGCTGGATTGGATGACTATAACATAAAGCTGCCATAGGAACGATCGGTCGAAAAACTAGTTCTAGTGAGAAAAACTTTTTTGTTATTCATGCAAACATCTCGCTACTCCGTATTTACAAGTTTTCAATACTTCTCCATGATTCTGCCAAATTTGGTTGAAGTCGGACATCTATATAGTATAGCTGCCATAGAAAAGTAAGGTTAGAAAAATAGTCTTAGTAAGAAAAACTTTTTTGTTTTCAATGTAAACCTCTTCAAAATTGGCACATATTTATTTTATAAGCTTTCACGCAATTCTTCAAAGTATTGTCAAAATCGGATGACTATAGCATATAGCTGCCATAGGTATGATCGGTTGAGAAACTAGTTTTAGTGAGAAAAACTTTTTTGTTTTCAAAGAAACCGTCTCCAAACTTTGTATTTCTTAGTTTGCTATGCTTTTCCATAATTCCACTAAGTTTGGTCGAAATCGGACATCTATATGGTATAGCTGTCATACAAAAGTAGAGTCAGAAAAGTAGTCTTAGTGAAAAAAACTTGTTTGTTTTCAGTGAAAATGTCCTATAAGTTAGTTAGAGAACGTGCTGCAAGTTCCAATTGAAAGATTAACTTTTGGGTTCCCATTGTTAGTACGGTTAAGTCTAGGAGACTACGACAAGGATTAATTATATGGAAATTATTAAAAATGATATGTGCTAATAGTCCAAGGATATTTTGCCTCCCTGAATTCGATTTGAAATAGCTAAACAGACAGTATGAACACGAAAACGTAGAAGGGTTCGAACCTTAACCTATATGTACCCAAACACCAAATCATTACTCCCCTAGCTTAAAATATATAATTTATATATGTTCCGAAATTCTCGGATTTCTTTTTCTCAACTATTTGATATATCAATATATCAATTTCAACCTTGTGAAATTATATCATTGCTTTCTTTAAAAGCTCCCCGAAACCATTGACAATGAATTATACTAATCTTATGAATTATAATCATATAAATCGCCAAATATATATTACCCACATACTCATAATTGAAACCAAAGTCACATAAAAATGTCACATTCAATGCATTAATAAGCGCTTTAATATGGCAAAATGTGCGTAGTGCGGCCCGCAACAACAACAACAACAACATAAAAAGGCACAAATTAGCAATGTTTCACATGAAAGTGCACATTAAATCCGAGACGATAATCACACAAACGCACCCACACACGCCAGACGATGTGGAGAAAGCGGGGTCCTGCTCCTCTTGGCATGCGGAAGGGCATACAAAAAACATAATTAACCGCGACCTGGCTGCTGCGATGGCGACGAAGGCTGACGTCGACCTACAAAAAAAAAAAAAAAAACAGCCAGCCCAAGGGTCCCACTTTCCCGCCGCCCCACCCCCCCTCGCAACCCACCCTTTGGGCCAACTTTGGGCATCAGGTTAATGTGACAAACGCAGCTGTTGCCGTCGTTTGGTGCCGACTTTAGCAAATTACACACTTTTGAATATAAAGTACTCACATAACATACACGAGACATCCAGTCGGTGGCCTTTTTAATGGCCTCCAGCCCTCCCCCAAACAGGAGTTCTGTTTAAAATTTATTTCTAGGCTCAGAGAGTGGGGACTGGCGTCTGAGGTCTGGCCTAATGGCAATGTCTAGTTGGCTCCCCGGCTACCAGCGCTTCTACATAGAAATTGCATTTTCTTTCGCTCGCTTGGGCACTGCATTGCAATTAAGCCTTGAAATATGAGTGCAAAAGGACAAAAATTGATGCAGTTTTCATTTTAGCAACATTGATTTATGAATGCCGCCCCCCGTTTGGAGAATTGCGTGAGCTTCACTGAATGAAATTGCAATTTGCCTTCGAAGAGAGAATATGCAGTTTTTGATTTTTGCCAATGACAGTTGCACATTTAAGCCTCAAAAGGATTCGAGAAGAGTGTGCAGCCAGCCTTTGAGTGCGTGTGTCCACCGAAGGAAAAAAATATTTATATATATATACATATTGATGGGTAAGTCAAAGAAAGTGTTTTTTTTGGAGAGCATTTTCAATTAATTTTTGAAGCAATATTTGTGCAAAAGCAGGCTCTTAAGCCTCATGGCAATTACTCTTCTAGGTGTTTGATCTTTGCAAAACATTTAAAAACAAAAGGAGAAAATCGAGATCGCATCTGAAGTGGTTGAAAGCTACCTTCGATTCAATAAACTCATGAAAGATTGAAGATAGACTACTTCTTAATCATCTGGTGATTCTCAGATTGACCATTACACTTGTCTGAGAGAAGCTCTTATAAGATATCAAAGAAGTTATAATACAGCAATTCAAAAATCAGAATTAACCTGACTGACTCACCTGAAATTTTGGTGAATTAAGATCAGCCTCCATAACAACCTACTGGTATGCGTATAACAGGATGGATAACTCATCATATATTAAATTTTTTTCTACACGAACTAGTCTCTCAGTATTAAAGCTATCGAGCTGAAATTTTGCACAGAGTCTTCTTTTAGCTGCACACTACTAATATGTCGGAACCTACCGGATCGGATGACTATATCTTATAGCTCCCATAGGAACAATCGGTCGGAAAACTAGTTTTAGTGAGAAAAACTATTTTCTTTTCAATGGAAACGTCTCCAAACTTTGTAATCGTAGAGTTTCTATATTTTTTTTATAATTCTATCAAGTTTTATTAAAATCGGACAACCATTTGGTATGGCTGCCATACAAAAGATAGGTCTGAAAAACAGTCTTAGTTGGAAAAAGTTTATTGTTTTTAAAGGTACCATCTTGCAATTTTGTATATGTTTGTTTCACATGTTTTTACATAACTTTACAAATTTTTGGCCAAATCGGATAACTATATCATATAGTTACCATACGAAAGATCGGTCGGAAATGGGAAAAAGTGTTTTTTTTTGAAAATATTTCAGCGAGCACTTGCAAGTGTATAAAAACTTCGGCACATACGAAGTTAGCTTAGCTTTCTCGTTAAAGATAAGATAATCTTGAGAATTAAGACTTGATTTAAAAAGATCAACATACAAGGGTTATATCAGACATTTTTTAAATGAGTCGCTCATCTCATTGTTCAAGCTTTTTATTCATTTAACTTTTAAAACTCGAACATGAATGAATTTCTAAGAATTATATAGTTTAAAAGATTGAGAGAAGCTTAGCGAAAAATATAGCAAACACATACTCAAGTATAGCCACTGACTTATCAAACTGCCCTCGCAGACTTGTTTAATATGCTATAGCAAGCAATTAGCATTTATTAGTTTTTTCACAAAATGCATTCTCAATCATTTCTAAAGAGCCAAGTGCAGCTTAATCCTTTTACAAACACATTAAAATTAGTGGCAGCTGTGATCCTAGCTCTCTTCCTTCCCCTCCTCCGCCTCCTCCTACTCATCCACCCTCGCCACACTACTTTTTGCTTCAATTTCTGCACGCTATTGTTCCTTTGCCGCAGGAGTGGGAAGAAAGCTGAACAAAAACTACAAAAAAATAGAAGAAAATACACCACGAAGTAGAGTCGAAAGCTTAATTCAAGCATTTAATGATAATTACAGCGACCATTAGCAATTGTCTGGCGGCAATAATAACAAAGTGCACATAAAAAAAAGGAGACTCGGGAATGAGCAGCCTGATATGCAGCCGGGGCATAAGGAGCTTGAGGTGGGTGGGTCGGACGAGGATGAGACAACGTGCCGCGCTTTTCAATTACCGCAGCGCAATCTAATGAATTGTTAAATTATGTAATGAACCGTGTACTTTAGATAAATGAAAACTAATTAAATTAACTTTGGCAACCAGTGCAGGGAGCAGCACAAACTTGCGCCAACTTGGACAAAAAGGATCACCTTTTTTTTGTGTTCGAACGCAGAGTTAATAAAGTGAATTTTATTTTGGGTTTGTTTGCCAACAAATTTGGTCGAAATTGGAAAACTAATTGTTTGCTACACATGAAGCGCAAACACACATTTGTCTAGGTAAATAGGAAACCCCCGCCCCCGTTCCGGATCCAAAACCAAGGCAAACGTGAGCGAGCAACAGCAGCAGAGCATAGTGCGGCACAGTTTTTGGCAATTAGGCACGTTCGGCAGCATAAGCTGTTATGGTTAATTGCCTCCCATTCCCCTCTATCTCCTATCTCTCTCTGCATTTAATGAGTCATTCGATTCGATTCGGAATGCGATTCCCCGTATGCGGCACGTAAAACATTAAAATGAATGAGAGAATCGTTTGCACATGACAGCAGCAGCAGAAGGTGATAAATTTGCTTGCGAGATTAATAATAATTTAAGTGGAAGCATTAGCAATTAAAACGTTAGTGTTGGGCAGCATCCATAGATAAAGCGACTCAAACTGAAACAACAGAAACACACCAACTGATGTCCGCATTAATAATAAAAATAACTGAAAAAACCGGAACTCAGAATGAAATTTCCTTTCCCCCACCCCCCACAGAGCCCGCAAAATTGTCGTCAAATGAAATTCACCATCAACAACAGGCAATGGCAAACAGGTGCCGCTTCCGTTGCAGCAGAGGAAAAGCAAGAAAAGAATGCGACAGCTGCAAGTCATCAAGTCAGCTCCTCTGTCCGGAGAATTACCAGCAAAGTGCAAAACAAAAAATGGCAGAAAAACTGAAATGAACAGCCAAGTGGCTTTGCCTCATATTTTTGTCATTTTCCCCGGCGCCATTTTTGGGCTAGCAAATTTAATTTCATATTTTATGCAGTCAAAATCCGCGCGGAGCATGCGACAAAAATTCGTGTTGTTCTCCACTGACGTTGGCAACTGCTGCAGTCTCCAATGGAGCCTTCGAAGGAGTATGCATACTAAAGCCAAAACTCGTTGCAGACCTGAAGGCGACGACACTGCCTCCTTTGGGACAGACACGGCACGGCAGGCGACGCCGCTCGGGATGCATATTTTAAGCCATAAATGGTGCAGGATATTTGGCAAAAGCTAGGACAAAATTATCAAAGCCAATGCGTTGGCAAAACTGTCAGGATTGTAAATTGAGTGGCCTTATAGCGCAAATGCAGGGTGGCTAATAAATGAAGCTGCATTAAGTGCCGATTCCTTATTTTCTTTACTATTTTTAGCATCTTTTGGATACGTTTATCTTAATGTTTCCAAAACATTATCAAAACCTGTTCCATATCTTCAAACTATTGCCACATCCACACTCAATCACTTGCCTCAATTAAAACCCCAAACATTCTCAAAGTTGCGATTTGCATGTCACGAAAGTTTTCGGGCAATTTGTGAGAATTGATTTATGAAATTTCACTTTTGCTGCCACTGACAGCTGCACCCCAAACTCCCCACCCCTCAGAACAAAATCTCCAAGCTAAAACAAATGGCAGACATAAATCCATCATCATCATCATCATCATCATCAGCAGCAACTCAGTCAGCAATCCCCATCAAGGCGTTCGCACAAATTGACTGCAAACAATTTGCTTCACACAAAAAACAAAACAAAAAACAACCCAAAAATTATTCCTTTAAGTAAATATTGCTCATACGCAGTGCTGGTGCCGGCACTGCCTCATTAGCGAATCAGTCAGCTTACTTCCAGGCACTTAATTTAAAATTTAATTGACACTCAGTTGAAGGCTCACTCCGGCATCAATTTTGATTAAGTTAATTGAGAGGTTTTTGAGATTGCAACCAGGTTATTAGTTATCCGTCACTCACAGCTCTCCCTGGCAAGTCCATGGCCGAGTGCTCATCGTGTCCATTGCTAGAGTCTGCACAATTTCTCATAACGTGCATCGGCATGTCAGCGAATAGCAAAACTGAAACTCTAACAACAATTCCGCCGTTGGCGGAATAACAAAAACCGGAAAACGAAACTCTGGGAATTGCAAACGCGTTCCGTTATGTGCGTGCGTGCCCGGCCGGAGTTATGAGATCTCATCCTCATGACCAACGGCTGATAAATTAATTTCAACTCAAAGTTTGCCATGTTTGTCTGTGGCAGTGTCTGTCCAACTGTTCGCCTGTCTAGCTTCGCACATCGCATTTGCTTTATTTCATAATCAACTTAAGAAACAGCACAACTAACTTGATGTCTGCATTTGGGTCAACATGGTTAGCCACATACACAACAACAATAACAACAACAACAACAAACAACATGGATGGCAAACAATTGGCCAAAGTGTTGTCGGAATGTTTTGGCTGAACCTGAAACGCCTCAAGTGAAATCAAGAGAGTGTAAGTAAGCGTCAATGCAACAAGATACAAGATTGAAGAAGTATTTGGAATAAATGCCACATAGATGTTGCAACTCCTTAGGATTTCAAGAAGTAGTAAGCCGTTTACATAAATGGTGTAGAGCAGCGCTGAAAAGATCGGTTTGCCACCAGGCTGATATATTGAGAACAAAGTTTTCTGGTTTGTTATGAAACTTGTTAGATGTTAAGGTCTATACCAAACTTTTGTCCTATCGAACACAAAAAAACGGAGAGCATCTGTTGTAATTTAGCATGGTTTGATCTGATTAGCCGCTGTTTAGTCTATTGGTCGCTGATTGAACTTAAGAACTCCATCTAATGGTTAACTATTCCCAATTACCAAAGCTGTAAGCCACAATTACCATTATAAAATGTAATTACTTTTCCAATTACTTGAATACTTGTAACCATAAGGGGGGATTATGGATTAGTGGAATACTTGAAGTAATGATCACACAGTAAGACCCTAAATAAAACCCGCGTTGTGACCCCCTAAATTCCGATAAAAGGGACATCTGTAAGCATCATCTCATACTCAGTTTATCAACTGTACTGTACCCTACCAATAACTATATAAATAAGACTACTTCATTTATTTCAACAACAGACAATGACAGTACATTGCCACCTGAGGATCATCAATGCAATAGGTATTATTATTCGGATCGCCCACTCGTATGATCTCATCGATGAGTATTAAAGTAAACCCTTGGATACGTGTAGTGCCCTCAAAGAAGGCACCGCCTGGCTTGGCTTGCAACCGAACTCGAACTTCCAATTCAGCTTGACGTCTATTCGACCATTTTTTGATTTGTCGCTCCAGCGATGCATAATACGCACTGACCACTGCCTTCAGTTGCAGCTGCCTACATTCTGGATGTGGCTTCAGACGTTCATTGATGGAGTCTATTAGAAAGCGACCAGCACGCTGTGCCATGGCATCATTGTTAGCCACCGGAGACAGTTTGTGGCACAGACAATAGGATGGGGGAATAAGGGATGTCTTACAGGTTCGCCAAGGCGGCAGTGGCAGAAAGAGACTTGCGCCACGTGGTGTTCGTTCATGGTGCAGCTTCCACAGTTCAGCAGTTTGATTCTTGATTTCAGCATTGTGTAGAGTTTTCGGTTGCAGCAGATGGAACATTGTTTTGTATATATCAAAGACGGTGACCAGGCTGTGTGCATTCTGTTCCAAGTTCTTGATGGCCAATGGGTAACGCTGCTTCATCCAGCTGGGATACAAAGCAAACAGCAGGGGCTGACTATCCTCGAGCATACCCTGATAGGTGCGGCGAAAGCTACCCCAACGTATGCCATGGTCGGACATAAACAAAATGAATGTGGTATTTGTTATACCCGATGCGGAGAGTCTCTGCAGTAGCTTCTCAAAGCGTGTGTCCACTTGACGGGGAAAGTTGAAAAAGGCGTGTACGCCCTGGATCCACCAGTAGAAGGAGAAGAACGGATATCGTTGCATATGCGGCACCAGTTTATCGATCTGTTCCATCATCAGGTCCCCATAGGTGCGTCCTCCAATGCATTCTACTGCGCGCATGTTGCTCTTCTTGACCCCCAACTTGGCATTGGCTTTCAGAATGGGACGCAGATAGTGATCAGCGGGCGGTCGACGGAATCCAAAGTTACAATAGTTGAACAGCGTTATAACGTCATCATCCTCTCCAAAGCTGGTGTTAAACCCGGCCTTTTTAAACCATTTCCAGATAAAGGGCAAGTTATCGAAAAAGTGAGGCTCGTCCGTTTTGTTGGGGAAATATCGCTGCTCAAACTCATCCACAGGTAGGCCGGATAACATGGGTACCAGATTGGGATAGGTGTTCAGAGCAATTTTGTTGAAGCCCCAGAACTCCACATGCGAGAGCTTTTTGCGTATATAGTCCCGTGTCCTGGGCATCTGGCGCAGGAAGTTCAAATGCGAAACACTGTCCATTCCTATAATCATCACTGAAATCAGTGGTTCCTCGTTGATCTTGTGCACAGTGTCGCCCCACTTCCTCAACTTTTGTGTGCGTCCCATCAATTCCGGCTTCGGCGTTGGTCGAATAAAGAAATGCATGTCCCGATGCAGCGTTATATTGTCATGGTTCTTACAAACCAATCTCAAAAACTTCAAACCCCTTGGCATGGTCACGCGATATGGCGGCTTTAGTGGAATTGGCGTCTCTTTGCCCTCTGCACTGTATCCATCAGAGGTCGGAATGCGTCTCATGGGCCAATATGAGCAAACAATGTCGCCGGAATCATACGAATTAAAATTTTTGATAATTTTCTCCATTTTCTTTTCCAGTTCCAGGGTCCAGCTGCCATTGTAGATCTTTGTGTGAAACCAGGTACGTTGCCGGCACTTCAAGGGGTCATGATCATCTTCCAGGTGTTTTTGAATTGTGGGATTAATTACATCCAGTGCTATCATGCGGCATCCCACCTGATTCACAAAATATGCGTTCCGTATCTTGGTTTTCGTATAAATCAAGCTATCCGTGAGATAGTCCTGATACACATACGTGTAGGCAGCGAGACATGTGAGGATGACGAACAGCGCTAGCTTGCGATAAGATTTCTCACTCAAAATCATTGCAATGGAAAATGATGAGAGAAGTGATGTATAAATTCCAATTTCAGAGGTTAAAGTTAGTACAGAAAAGGCAGGGGTTGCTTGGTGATACCCCAAAGCACTGGGCTCAAAACTTTGGAAGGAAATACATTGACATCAAATATGCATCCTTGGCCAGCAGCATGTGCCTTTCGGCCTACACATTGATTGACTTTTCCATTACGAAATGTTTTCCTTGACTGTTATTTGTTATTCTATTTGTTAGCTTTCTTGCCCTTTTTTTGACACCTTTTCGCTTGATCAAGTTTAACACATCAAATAACACTTGGTGGCAGTTACCCATCCTCCGACTCCTTCAGCCCCTCCGACTTTGTTGTTCTTTGTGCTTATGTGCGTGTGTGTGAGTGTGTGTTGTGTCCTTTAGCACATTTGGCTGAATTTTAAGTATGTGCTTAACAATTTTTTGACAACTTTTTTAAATTCCTTAAGCACGTAGCACAAAGTTTTTTGGTTGGCAGCCAAAAAAAAAAACAAAATAAAGGAAGTAATTTTGATTTTATTAGCTGTGTAGCACCTGATGGCATTTCGTTTTTGCTTTGCTTTCTTGAATTCAATCTCAGTCGATTGCGTGTTTCTTACAAAAGAACAAAAAAAGTTGTCAACGCATTCGAAACCTCTAAAGAGTCTTTAACTTTACAAAGAAGGAAGCTGCTTAGATGAGAGGGAAAAGAGGTGGAAGACAATCAGCCAACAATTTCATGTAATTGATATGTCAAAGACAAAATAGAAGCTTGAACAAAACATGACAAAAAATATATAGGAAAAAATCAATTAGTTCAGATTTGTTAAACAAAAATTAGGTTTAACTGTAAATAGGAAATATTATTTAGTATAATTTATTTTAAGAAATTCTGTAGATAAGGAAAAGATTCAGCATTTGAAACTCCCTTTGAAGAAGCAAACGCTTCGACATGTACAAAATCTTCATTATAATCTTTGCTCATTGTAAAGTTCGATCTTAACCTCGCGTAGCAATCTGAGTTCAGGATAATGTAACAAATTTTGGGACTATTTATCAAACTCGTTTTCGTTTTCCTCTGCTTCATGATATCTCCCAAGCTCAAATGCAATATTGGCAATTTTCGTATTTTTTTGGACAGTTTGGGTAATTCCCCTTTAAAATATTTTTATAGAAGCAACAGCCTGTCTCCAAGCTTCTGCTTCTACAGTTCTTTCAGCAGGAGTGGACAGAACTGAGCAAAGTGTTGCCGTCGATGGCTGGCCTGCTCCTAAGTTTCAGCCTGACTAGCCACTTTACCTGTTATTAGCACAACGCTCAGCTCTCTGGGATGCGATGTATATAACGAATTGCTAGCCTCGATAGCTCCACCATCTCTGGCATTTCTGAAGTTCTTAGCCTGGTCTGCCGCTCAATTAGTTCAACGGCGTCGCCAGTGAGATTGTTCCGGAGCCTCAGCAGCAAACTGAGTTTCGTCGTGCTTAACAAATTGCTGACGTCGATTGCTCGCCCGCTATAACATCGACAGCTCATCGAAACGCTGGAGTGCTTACCTGTTCCAGTCTCCGCTTGCAAAAAAGCTCTTGAGTTTTGAAAACACACATCCCTCTAGCTTTTTACTCGATTTTTGGCGTATGTAATATTAGGTTTCACTTCATATTTTTGAAAAACACAGAAACTGCAGTTTAAGAATACAAAAAGGTCATTTATTTGTGTTTCTTTGCATTCAGAGCGATTCCGTTTGTTCTAAGCCTCCCAAACTCCTAAGACAAATAAACATTATAGGGGTTCTTTTAGCAAAAAATCGTTTTGGACCACAAAATCGGACTCCAAACTTGAAGCATCGAACCAAGACTGACTAAAAATACTCTATATGTATTGGATACAATACCCAGATGCTTCAAAACGAAGTCAACTTTCATCCTTTTCCAGTTTAACCTTAATTTTCTGGGTTTTTACAGATTTCACTTAGCTCATTTATATAAATAAAATTCAAACACAACTCATCTCATCTAATTACATTAACATAACTGAAAGCTTCCCATTTCAGACCGCATCTTGTTTGGCCACAACTGCAACATCCTTTGCCTCTACAGCGACATCTTCTTCATCTGCATCCATTAAATAGCCAATAATATTGAATTCAGCATTGAGTCTCTGCTCCCAACGTTGTATAACATCATCGGCAGATACCCCCATAGAGCCACATGCAATATTAAGGACTATATTGGCATTACAACCGGCCAGTAGAGAGAAGGGTCCATGATGTGAAAATTTCTCACGCGAAGGACTCAAATCATAGATCTTGCCATTGATGGCCGTGTAAATGGGTTGATCCTTGCGGGTGCCATCGTAAGCGGTTAATTGCTGTAGAGTTAGCATTTGAGCATCGCTCTTAGCTTTTTCCTGAAGTTTGCTTTGATCATCCCCACCATTTGTTAAGGTTTTGGCAAATGGTTTAAGTAGCTTGGACAGGAGTTGTGTTATTGTTGTGGTGGCATAGTATCCCAACACAAAGGAGATGACCACATGACCAATTGGACTCTTGAGAGCGGGACGCACCAGGTTAAAAAGAGCTGACATGGGATGTAATTTAGTGATTTGTGATTTGTTGCAATTGCTTGGCCAACTCACCTGCCACATCCAGTTGCGACTGCGCCAGTTTAAGTAAATGCATTTTATAGGAAATCTCCCAGCAAAGTTGTGCCGCTAGCAGTTGTTGAAATAATTTTTATATTTGTTTTTGTTTCATTACTTGAATTTTGTTACGACAGTAAAGTGAGAAGCTAGATTGATCGAAATAGTTGTAAATAAATTTAGAGCAATCCCATTCCAAAACGTTCTCTGTCGCTGACTTACCCAACGCAAATGACTAAATAAAAGTTTAAGAGAGTCTAAAATGGTTCATTTTGCAAAACCGCAATCATCTTGTTATCCACCGACATCCATCCATCCATCCATTCATCCATCCATCCATCCGAGCCACCGCAATTCAGCAGCAGTTGCTTGTAAGCCACCTGCTGTCAGGCACATTTATATCATTCATATTTAGTGGCTGCGTCTCTGCCATTTGCTATTAATATTAATACCAACTGTGCGCATAAAATTGGGCTTAAAAGGACATTATCATGTGTGGCTGCTTGTCAGTTGCTGTTTTGTATTAAATTGGTTGTACTTGGAGTTTAATATGACTTAATAAGCTCATTACATTACTTTTGCGTCGGTATGTGTGTGTGAGTGAGTGAGTGTAGGGAATGTAATTTCGCGCCATACCACATAACCGACTAAGTGAACCTAAGCGAAGGATGGAATTGTGTATGCCCTAAAAAGTAGGCAATGCCTTTTGCCACTACGAAGCATCCGCAACAGCATTTTGTACATACCCCACGCTGCACTTCACCGGCAGCACCAAAATGAAAAAAAATCGAAAGAAATGCCAAGCATAGCGCTTTTCCGTCCTGTGCTCGCATTAAAAATTAGCATATTGTGGTCCCTGTTGCTGTTGTGTAGCCAGCACATTACGCATACGCCGCGTGTGACGTTGCCTGATATTGCTTTGGGCTCGTTTTGAGGTTCGCTCTGCGGGCTTGCGTTTATTTTAATTTAATAAATTAAAACATATTTCGCCCGCTAATCAAATATAATTACATTCGCTCTTTGCTGCGGCGTGTCCGTCTTTTAATTAAAAGAAAAATGATATAAATACATTAAAAAAAATGTTTAATTTTGCGCCGCCTGCCGCCAACTACGCCCCGTGCTCGTTATTAATAAACTTTTCAATTGCAAACAACCAGCGGGGCAGCTGTTCGTATTAACTTTTGTTGGCCCCCTCTTGTTTTTGTATTTTTTTGTTTTTGTACTTATTAGTCTTGCTTTGGCGGAATTTGCTTTGGCAAATGTCGGAAATCCGACTGCCATTCACGTTTGCTTTTTTGCCCAAAAAACCACAAAGTACCAAAGCTCATAAGCCCACAAACAACATAAAAAGGCAGCGACAAAGCGGGGCGGTGTTGCCTTATTATTTGAGTTAATTAAAGGCAAATTTTAAAAGGATTAAATTGCCGGCAGATTTGCTTAGTTGACTTTGTCCTCTTGAGGCGAATGTGGAAGGGGGTTTTGTGCACTGAATAATGTTACTGGAGTTGGAAAGTTTAAATGACAATTTGTTAAAGGTTTTTAGTTGTGTCTGAAAGTAGAGAGAGTGTATCTTTTTTGTACACTACATAGATGTTGTGGTGTTTTCATTTCGTATACAAAAGGGGTAAAGTAATCATAGTTGCAAATATATGGCTTTGATTTGGTGGCTACTTAAATGTGAAGCACTACTAGCATTGTATTTAATTAAAGCTCTAATCAGACTGTGTACATCTGCTCTGATTACTTAGCAGAGCGTAACATAAGTGATATTTTCTGGCAGATGTGTGGGCTCTGCCATTCCACCGTAATGCAAAACAATTAAAAGACTAGCATGATTATTTTAAAATAATAATTTATTGCTATTAACTTAGTTTCTGCGGTGCAGGTAGCTAAAAATAAGGTTTAGTTAGAAGTTTTCCTTACTCAAAAGAGGTAATAATGGTTTGAAACTTTGTAACCTTGAGTAAAAGCCTTTGCAATTGTTGGCAAATCGAAGGAAAAGAAATTAAAATATGCAAAAAAAAAGGAGTATAGTATTGTATGTTTTTCACATTGTAGATTGGTGAGCACAGAGAAGCACGTTAATCGGCTGTAGTACTTCTCTCCCTTTTATAAAGACAGCACTGGCCTAAGGCCCCTGATACGATTTTCATAATATTTTCACAATCATGACGATCAATAATATAAGAATGATCCTATGCTCAACCTCGAACTATTGCGATAAAGCGAAAGATTATGCGATTAATAGAATTGCCACCATAAACCATATACTCCGAACTTCGCACTGTGACACTATTAAGGCCTAATGTACTGAAACTTATCAGAACAAAATGACTCTTTAAGTACAGTCTCAGTTCAGGCATGATATTAGTACTGAACTCATGGGTGAGTTATTTGGGAAGTACTAAAACTTGCCTGAATTCAGGCATGAAATTCAGATATTCCTTCTGCTCAGGTCTGAATCAGCCTTGGAAAATTGAGTAAGAAATTCAGTGAAACGTTGAACTGCAAGCTAGGCTTAGACAAACAGCAACCCCTTGACAAACCAAATGCCATCAACATTTACACACGCAGTCGCTTCACAAACTATTTTGCGATTTGAAAGCATTGATGTAAATCACAAAAATACGGCAAAAGTGTAAATGGGATCGTGTCTGATGGCAAATATCTCTCGCAAAGGAATTATATTTTAAGAGCTGCACTTCATAACAAAATTACGTACGCAAACCAATAAAGAAGCGTGAAATATTATTAAATACTGCCACTACAAATTGTGCAGCCGCCCATTCACCCACTCGCTTAAGCCACACAAAAAATCCCATGATTTATTGAACGAACCAGTTGAAAAAGTACCCAAATGGGGCACAACAGCCCACGCAGTTTGGACTTTGTTCGGCCAGCATTGACGTTGAAATATTTGTGCTTTTTTTTTCTTTGTGAACTTTCATAAATAAAATGAACAAAACGCCAAAAACCCCGACTACAAATTGAGCAGCAACAAAAAAAAATTGTAAAAATTTCGATGCGACAATTGCAAAAGTGTCAAGGTACAGCAAATGGCGCCTGCTGGCAACCGCAGCTCAGTAGAAGAACAAAACAAAAAAACAAAAAAAAGACGGAAACTGGGGCAATAAAGCGCAGTGCCAATTTTTGTCACTTCTCCCTCTCTTGACAAAAAAAAAAATCGAAAGTTGGCAACTTTATGTGCTGAATTTGAGTCAAAATGTTCATGCTTGGCATATTTTAATGCATTTGGTGGGCGCTGTCTGCTGTCTGATATCGAAATGTCAGCGGCAATGCAGCATTTAGCATGCAAAATATTGGGCCAAGGGATCGAGAATTGTGGAAGGGTGGGATTACTGACAGCATCATAGATGGGATTGGGATTTGTGCTTGCGGCAATGAGGGCAAATGCGCTATCAGTGGGATGCCAGACAGACGTTTATGGGGTTTGGTTGAATATTTGGGTATATATTGAGGCAAGGGTATTTGCAGGTGTTTGCCGAACCCGTTAATGTTAAGTTATTAGTTTTGGGAATTATTAAAGTTTGAATTGAAGCCACTCTCAGAGTGGCCAAGAACACTTCATAACTTATTAAACAGCTCTCAAATATTACATGCTAATTGCATTTTCCAATCACTTTAAAAATGAGAAGGGCAACTCCTACTCTGCCTGTCATAATTCAGAATTGAGAAAACCACACGGTGTCGGGAAACTCAATCCGGAATGCTCATTTATTATACACCACTCTGGCAATGCATTAAATCAATATTTCACGCTCGTTTGGCTGGCTGGCTGCCTGTCGGATGGTCTATGTATCTGCCAGGGTTTCCTGTTCTGTTCATTCACTAAATTATAAACTTTCTTCCGCCAGATGCGAGTGTGCTGCATAATTACGAACACAGCCGAAAATTAATGAACTCTCGAGTGCATGGCATTGCTGGTAGAGGTGAAGTGGTAAACGGAAGTCCTGGCACCACATAAATATCGCAGACACACACACAAACATACTGGTAACTCGAACTTTTCGCCGTTCGAATTGATGAGCGAGGCGAGGGCTGAAAGTTTTTGGCACGTTTTCATGCTGTTGCCGCAATAATTTCTCAGTTTCGCCTCCTTTAGCTGCTGCTGCTGCTGCTGCTGCTGCTTCTTCATTGTGCCAAGTCACGAAAGTTGCTCATTACGCAGAAAGTTGCCACTGCGAATTTCCCCACTCTGATTCAATATTAATAACTTGTACGGAAATGTCGGTTTATGAGTTTCAGTCTGTTGAAATGTTTGCGCATTTCTCATTAAACTTTTGCATATATCAAACAATTAGTTGCACTTCACCCTCCCCTCAGCGTGCCCCCCCTTCTACAGACAGCAGCTTAATAATACTTAATGTGTAAATCATTATAATAAATTACATGTTGAAAGGAATAAAAATCATAATAAGTAAGCGCGCTGCATGGAAGTTACTCGACTACCAAATACCCAGTGTACATGGTTTTGTGTCCTTTCGAGAGAAAAAAGGACTGGCAGCATTGTAGACCCATCGAAACTTTCTAGTAGGTTTTGTTCTTGTAAGTACTACCAAAGATTATACGACTGCTCACATTATTGAAATAAGAACCCAAGTTCTTGAACTAAGACTTTTTGATAAGCCAACATTTTAGGAAAATCGCTTGCTTAGTAAGAGAACTAATATCTTAGATTATCATTCTCCACTTGCATTCTTATTGTGACTAAACCTACCTAAAAGAATGATAAATAAGATTTTTAAATATTTCAAAATGGACTAAAAATATCCCGAAACAATCTTAAATCATATATTTTATGTTGAAGAGAGTCGAACTTGCAAGTAGAATTGTGTACTCAGATCAAGTATTGCGTACTAAGCTTACTTAAGTCAAGTTCAAAGTTCTTGTTTTTTAACTAGACTAAAGTCATGCATTTAAATTACTTCTATGCCTAAAATGGAATAGAGCAGACATTATGTCATTATATTAGTATGTGCTTCACCGATCCATATCAACTTGCTGACCCAGAATATATTTATTTACACATTTGCCCCACCCAAAGATACCCGTTTTTACATACATTTCTAATGGGTACTGGAAATAAAAATCCGCATAATGTGTGCGTCGACATGAAAGGCAAACAAAAACAAAGCAAAGCCAAAGTCGTGTCCTTATACACGCATTAGACATATAAAGGCCATAGACATTAGTGCGCATAATGAAAAGCATTCTAAGCTCTAAGTGCGTCACTACAAAAACACACGAATAGGGGTTGGCTGAGGGAGTTCATAGGGTTGCCCCCTGAGATGGCGGCGGGGGCGGGGGTGCATGACAAGACAACCGCAACATCAAACAGTCAGAGAAACCGGCAAACGAAAAACACACAAAAAATGAGAGCAAAAAAATGGCGACCACTCGACGCTCCACAAGTTATGAGAGCTTTGTGCCCTAACCGCCCTCAACTTGCCACCGCACACACTTCTAAGCCAGCCACAGCTGTTTGCCACAGCTGTTTCCTACAATGTTTTGGGTAATTTTCAAGCATCCTCCTCTCGGCGAATTTCCCCCAAAATAACCCAAAACATTTTCCAAAGGATGCTGTGCGCATGCTGAGCGTTGCCGTTCTCCTCTCTCACTCTCCGTCTCGCTCTCGTTTTATGGCAAGCCCAAGCTTTTTTATCTTCAGCATCCTTTAGTTACGTTTTGGTCCACGACACGGCCAGTAGCGGAGCAACTTTCAAGCGTTACGGTTGACCTCGACTCGCGAGAAGTTGGTGAAGCATTTGTAATCACAGTTATCCTTGCGAGCGTCGCGTCATCTAATCCTTAATGGTGTCTCAAGCAAAGTTTACATTGTTGGAAAACTAATTAAAGTGAGTTGCGGTGGAAATATGCAGAAAAGTTGGTTTAGCTTAATCAGTTCAATTGGCCAAGTGTAAAAAGAAAATGAAATGGAACAAAAAACATTTGAATAACAGATTACAAAAAAAAAAAAAAAAACAAAAGCAAACTAAAACTCAACTATAATTATATATAAATGTTTGGAAATTGGTAAACTTTGAAATAATTTAAATCCAAATTGCATTTTAATAAATTAATGAAACACACAAAGTTTGTTTTTGTGTGGGTTTTATTAGACTGAAGTGAATAATAATTAAGGAATTTAATCTATGGCTATATTTACTATTGTTTGTTAAGCATGGCAGGGTACAGCTTATGTTTTTGTTAAGGGTTTAAATTAAAAATTAAACTATGCATGCACGAGGTGTGTCTAAAAAAGAATCGGGAATTTTGAAAAGGAAGTTAACTTTATGGATTTTGCAAGCCGCTTGGGAAAATTTAAAAATTACTAAACAATTAAAAAAGTGCATACTCAGTCGCTGATAAGCTAGGTAGTTAATTTCTTCAAAGTTTTTCATTCATAATGTGAGTCAGCCTATTTAAAGTCACATCTGTTATTCACATTGAGTTGCACTGATGCAAATTTCTGCCAAACTCACCGATGTTGCAATTTACCAGCCTCCATATTGGTTTGTTAGAAGGAATCTCTTTTGTTGCCAAGATATTTTTCTGATTATTTACGATATTAGTACTGTTCTACGAAAGATTGAGTGGCGGAACCACAGTGTTGGAGTTAAGGGAAGAAGCATCAAAGCTGACATAAAAATATATTTAAGCCCGATTTCTCATCTTCCACATAGCTGCTATGTGTCAGATAAACTAAGATTTTGATCTGTTATTTGTTAGTTTATGTGACAGACGACCCTTAGGGTATTTACGACAAACAGTTGAGCTATGAAGTTGATGATTTGTGGAAATTATAAATTTATTGAACGAGTGCCTTAATCCAAAATTTGTCCGCCAAGCAACCCATAAAAAAAGGACACATCTTTTAGCAATAACAGCCATTTCTGTGCTATGAAATGGAAGACTGGCTAGCATTTTATTATCCAACACTCAATAAGTGATCGGTCCTTCCTATAGGCATTCTTATACACATACATATAAATGCCAAGCTTTTTGCAGTATTTCAACCCGAATTTACAATTTACACAAATCTTTGTGCCCGATATATTCAGTAAAATGGTATTAAATCTTAGTTAAGTGACTTGAACTGCTTTTTCAAAGCAAGCCCTATTCTAAGAGACCATGGATCTTTTTTAGATTTAGGTTTGGGAGTGCATAAATATATAATATTCGTTTAATGGTCCTGCTAGAGGGATCCAATGGACTCGCATCCAACCATTTACGCGCATTTTGCGCCTCTCTTTCTTTATTAGAACATACGTCTTGGCTTCTGAAGTAAGGTTAAATGATTTGATTTTGTAACCAGTATTGCCAAATGTGGTCATCGAGGTTCCTTAAGACTAGAGCTGGGTATGGGACAAAAAAATTTGGTGTTAATTTACCTTAAGTAGTACCTCTACAAATAAGTTTTCAGTTAACGTTTTCCAGCCAACTTCGTTTAGAAGCCTCTTCATCAATATGTGTCGTTTCGCTGAAGTGTAAGCATTGTAGATTTCGTGTGTGCGGGTGAAACCATCACAGGCCAACTCTACCAAACTCAATTGATACGTTTCAGCAGTGCATTGTCACCAAAACGACAAGAATTCGAGCAAAGGCACTTCAAGGTAATTTTTGAACATGACAAATCACGGCCAAATTTTGTGCGGCCAATCAAAACGCAGCCCTTGAAACGCTATAAAGAGAAATCTTATCCCACCGGCTGTATCGCTTTCTTTTTGCCGCTTCTGACTATTATTCGTAAACAGTTTCGCACTTTTGAAGAACTCTAAACTTCGTGGATGGCATCAAAGGACCCTCCGTTTGTTCGAGATATTATGCGAAAATTGCCAGAAATATGGGGAAAAGTTCTTTGAAAAATAAAATTGTAACAAATTTATTCTAATAATGCATCAAAATGCAATCAAACAAAATCTTTTATTAATTATTTGGACAGGAAATATGTATAACAATTTTCTCGTGAGACTCTCGGGTATCGGAAATCCTTTTCAAAGTGCAACATTTAAAAATTTACACTTTCCCTCAACTTTCTAAGAGTTTAATAAAAGAAAAGGCCACTAGTTTATTTGTCATAGAAGCTGAAAGTGATTTAAAAAACAGCAGCAAGCACATATTGAAAAAAAATTTTAAGGTGTCAAATCTTGTATATTCTTTAGGTCTTTACTCACCCCAAAAATTTTTGGTGTTTCTTTAATGTTGAACCTAAAATATAACCGGACGATAAATGAAATAATACCCCTTATAAAAAGCAACAGCTTGTGCTGTTAACGCCAATAATAAAGGTGAACAACATTTCAAAGAGTTCTTAGATGTACATTAATACTATAAACCTTTTCATTGCACTTTTTCCCAAATGTTGTTTAACAAAACTTTCAGCCAAAGAGAATATATATATATGTATATATACAAATAAAACTATCATATGGTCCCTTTAGTTCATTTGCAAACAAAAAACAAACATCATTTTCTAAGCTCTGTAATATTTCATCCACTCGAATGAAAAACTTTTTTATGCTCAGCAAACACACTAAAATTCATGAAAAACAAACAACAAAACGACAAAGTGAAATTTTTAAATACCAACAAACACAAAAAAGTGCAAACAAAACAAAAATATTTACAGAAGCCAAGAAAAGGACGAACGCAAAATGAAAAACAAAATGACCCAAGCAAATAACTTGAAATTAAATCGACGAAGATGACAAGTACAAGTGATAGTTGGGCCAGCCAGACAGCCCACAGAGGCGGCAGGAGGCGGTTGTACGTGCTTTTGCTTTTTTAAACTACATCAAATAACATTTACTAGCAGATTCTGTAGGTCCTCCACTTGAACTCACGACCCGCCAGCGACCCACAAATACGAGACCTTCCTTTGCTGTTGCCATTTGCCTCTTTTTCTGGCGTTTCAAGTGTCGCACCAAGAGCTTCGATTTTAGCGGGAAAATGAGAGAGGGTGTGCGTGTGTGTGTGTGTGTGGGTTGGTGGTTTATGTTGTCACCCCTGCGAGGTAACGGCAAGCCTTAAGCGCTTCACTTTACATAGCAAAAACTAGAAGATTGTAGAGATTAAGCCCCCAGTCAGCTAGCCCACATCTCCTCATCGCCATCGCCATCTCCAGCTCGCTATCGTCATCTCGTCCTCCCTCGCTGTGATTTGTATGCGTTGCCCGGGCTGGGCTAATGTTGGCTTTTGCCTCTGCTTCAGCATCCAGTGAGTGTGGGGAGGGGAGGGTAGGGGGAGGCTGTGTTGGGTGTTTGTGGCATAACGCTCAAGAGTAGACTCCACCAGCATCCCCGGGTCTCACCCAGCGGCATACGTTTTACACTAAAAACGCAGCTACTTTCATTCCTCTCCTCTCTCTTGCAACCACTCTACTCTTACGCTGTGTGTTTTTGGCGTGTTTGTGGCATAAAAATAAAGATAAATGCGAGTTCTTTATAACGCAGCATAGAACACTTTGAGTTGGCGCCACATAGCCAAGCACCGTGGTTGAAAATGGGCCAAAAGTTTCCACACAGCAAAATGTTGAGGAAGGACTACATTTTCTTTAGTTTTCATTTTTCCAACTAGAAGCTGTTGGGCTTGGTGTGCCAAGTAGAATTTTAATGAACTGAAAGACTTTTCATATAAATTGGGGGAACTTTTTTTTGTCTTGCGAAATGCTTCGGTTGATGCTGAGATGTGAGATGACCCTTATGAAAAAAATTATAAGTAAGCTGGCAACACTCTCTGGCATAATCATCTAATCAGCTTGTAAAAAAATTATATAATAAAATGCAAGTAATTTAAGTAGATAGAAAGTATGAGAAATTGTGATTGAACTTCTGGAGACATTGAAAAACGATTAATTTGTTTGGTTTCAACAGGACGGTGCCACAAAAACACACGATAAAGCCATACGCAGCATTTTCAATTGCTTTGGCTCGCTCTTGATGGTATTTCATGGCATTGAAATGAACTGTTCCAAATATTTCTCAGTTTTTTTCAAGCAAAGATATAGCATGTTAAGCACATGTGCTTTTTTTTGACGCCCCTAGATATGCAATGGATTATGTTAAAATTTTCATAAGAATTCAATATAAAACACTAGCCATCTTAAGTCATGTTTCATGGCATATTTTTGGGGAAATGGGCAACTTAATAATGTTGAGGACATGCACTCAAAATGGCATATCTTCATTTAAAAAAAATCGCAAAACTATTTGGATAAGTTTGTCTTAAAGTTAAGAAGAAATATTTATTGAGGGTTCCTCAAAAACTTGTCTTAAAAGGGTCGAAATAGATGTTCTAAGAAACTTTTAGCTTAAATTACCTTATATCAAGACTTTATGGACCAGATTAACCCCTTCGATGTACTAGAAATAGTCTAAGTTTGTTGCCTTGTGACATTAATCAGTTGAAGTGAAGTAAAGGCAACATTTAGTAAAGGCCAACCTAAATTTTCTGAATTTATATTTTAGTTATATTCATAACGTAGATGAAAATGTGGACTTAGATAAGGGAAAAGGTACTTCAATTTTAAGATACTTTAGTAAGGTAAAAAAAAATATACCAAAGTAGGAAAGGAAACTGAAAAAGTTTCAAGCTTCTGCTATGTAAATTACAATCTCTGAAATAAGTTGAGCAAAATATTTCTTCTTTTTTGCACAACTTTTTCTGATTGTGCGCCTTAAGGTTCTGTTGGCTAATCCACTGTGCGGCACACCTTGTTTTTTGACACTGTTTTTTTTTTTGGCAGAATGAGGCCTGGGTAGTTGCTATCACAAAAAGGAAAAACCGTCACAGCCAGGCCAGAGACTGAGGCAAGCCTGGCCAGAGCAGTGGAAAACTTGTGGGTGTGTGTGTGTGTGGCAAGGAGTTTGTCTAGAGAACAGCACAGGTTTGGGCGTGGAAGTGTCGCCGTCGTCTGCGTCTGCGATGTGCGTTGGTTTTGTGTGCGGTGGCTGCGGTTGCGAGTTTTAGATGTTTAGAGATATACATACCTACTTTTCCATTTTGTGTTAGCCCAAAAATGCGATGAAGAAAAAGAAACATTCCCACACACACACACACACACACACACCCAAAAAAGGTGCTTTGCATGTAGTGAAAAGCGTTTTCGCTATGTTTATCTGCAACAGCCCATCTCTGACCCTCATCCCACTCGGCCTTCTTAATGTGTGTGTGCGAGTGTTACGCTTCGTCGCATTTTAAATTAAGCTTCATTTTTATTTCTATTTACTTTTTGCTGTTGCAACGAAAAAAAACTTTTTTACACCCGCTCAGTTAAAGAAAAGCCCCATCCCCACCCCCACCCGCCTTCCATCCCACCTCAACAGCTCTCTTTGCTTTTGCGTTTTTTATTTATTTTTCATTTTCACTTTTATTATTCCAACATCTCTACAATATTTTTGTTTATGCTTTTTTTTTTCGTTGTTGTTGCCGCTGGTCCGATGTTTATTTGGGCTACGCCAAGTAAAATGTTTGATTTATTTTTTTATTTGCCATTGAACGTGTTTATTTATGTGTTTTCTTCTACTCTGGCAATGCTTACGATTATTTCTGTTTTTTGCTAAGCTTTTTACATTTTTTTGGCTGTTTTTATGTGCCGCTTTCATATGTTTTGTTATTGTAAGCTGCAGTAAATTGGAATTTTTTTAAATGGCTGTCGCTTGTTTTATTTGGAAATTAGCTCTGCCAGCAAAGATTTATGTAAAGTTGTGTGTTTTGAGAGAGCAGAGGAAGGATATATTTGAGTGTGGAGTAAATAAACAAACATTTTATTGAATTGAATCGGAAAGGAACACAGGCGACTATTTGGGAGGTATATTTGAGATATCAAGTAACAAAGGTTTATACGTTGAACAATTTTGGAAAATTTCGTTTAATGTTTATAAATGATTTTAGTTATTTTTATACCCTTGCAGAGGGTGTAATAAGCTTGTAACGCATAGAAGGAATCCTCTCCGACCTCATAAAGTATATATATTCTTGATCAGCACGACGTTTCTATGCTATATCCTGCGTCAGTTGAAGAGCTATCTTCACCAAACTTTGCACGCAGTCTTTTAGTACAAATACGCTGCACATTTTTCGGAACAGGCCGGATCGTTTGACTATAGCAAATAGCTGTCTTAGGAACGATGGGTCAAAAAACTTGTTTTAGTAAAGAAAAACTTTTTTCTTTTCAAGGGAAACATTTCCATACTTTGTATTTCTTAGTTTGCTATATTTTTTCATGATTTCACCAAGTTTGGTTGAAATCGGACATCTGTATACTATAGCTGTCATAGAAAAGTAGAGTCTGAAAAGAAGTCTTAGTGAGAAAAACTTTTTTGCTTTTAATGAAAATGTCCTTAAAATTGGCATTTATTTGTCTTATATGCTCTTACACAAATCCTAATAGTTTTGTCAAAATCGGATGACTATAGGTTATAGCTGCCATAGGAATGATCGGTCGGTAAACTAGTCTTAGTGAGGAAAACTTTTTAGTTTTCAAAGAAAACGCCTCCAAACTTTGTATTTCTTAGTTTGCTATGTTTTCCCATGATTTCATTAAGTTTGGTCAAAATCGGACATCTATATAGTATAGCTGTCATAGAAAAGATAAGTCAGAAATTAAGTCTTAGTGTTTTTTTCAGTGAAAATGTCGTTCAAATTAGTTAGAAAAGTCTACAAACGGTCTTGCCGGTGTTCAGGTAATATAAGACAGGTGTTGACTTGTATGTCAAACCAATTTTTAGAAGAGAATCGGGGGAATGAGTCCAATTTTTAGAGTTTTATTATGACTTTTCACCCAAGTGCTACAAGTTTAAGATAGTTTACGGAGAAGTGATGGTCAATGCTGTTGTAGTTTAGACAGAAGTTTGGAAAAGGTTCATGATTCCTCACCCTTTTAACCGCAAAAAACTGTCCGAGCCACAACTTTTAGGTAAGGCCGGCCCAATATCTTGCTCTTCTGAACAGTACAATAAGATCGGGAAAAAATTACCGAAGATATAAACGAAGCCAAGTTGAGTGAAAAATAAAATTTAATTTAGGTAAACGCCACATGTCGCACTTACTATAAAATCAATTGTAATGTTAACAACAATCCATTTGAGAAATGTTTGTTTGGTTAGTTACTTGGAAAAGTGCCTATAAGTGGCCAACAAAACTTGCCTCTATCGTCGTTCCCCTTCTGCCCTTCGCCATACTTGAAATGTGCTTGCAGGATTATGGCGCTGCTGATAAATCTGTCACACATAAAGAAGCACGAATACTACATTCATTTCAGTGTACGCCTTTGAGACCACGCCCACTTGGAGGAACACACACACACACACACACACACACAAAACATGAGTCTAATTCATGAGGCGATGCGTCGCCTTCAGTTTCCTTGACAAACTACACATTGTGCCATAGATAAGCCGTCCCAGAGTGCGGGCGACGGCACGGATTGCAGAGAGAGAGAAAGATGAACGAATGTTGGAATGAATGACGCCAGCAGTTGGCCCACCATGGGGTGTCCAGTGTCTGGGCTGTGCTGTGCTGTGCAATGAACTGTGAGTTGTCAACTGCCAGGCTGGCAAGGCGGCGGACTGGGGTGGTTGTTAGGTGGAGAAGCCGCAAATCAATTTGGACTACAAGTAAATCCTGACTGGACTTAATATCCATGGCCCTTGTCTTTGTGCTTGTCTCTGGCATTGTTAGCTCAGCTGGAGCAATTACTTAATTTTTGAATCAAAATTCAATTGCATGTAGAAAATTGGCATTCATTTAACTCAACTCAATTGTTTGCCTAATTGTTATCGGGCATATTTTCAATTACGTTTTTGATTAGTGTCAGAGGCATTATCCAGAGGCATTTTCTTGTGTTTTTTGCAACGATTTGCTCGTTTTACAATTGAGTTTGTCATTCTGCTTGGATGAGTAGAAAATTGTCGGCATTTAAAATGTGTTCAAGTGTCTAAAGCAAAATCCGTTGCAGGCAAAATGGAAAATGTGTAATAATCTATAAGCAAATTATTTATGCTACCAACAGGAAACATTTCAAGAAGCTTAACGAAACTTAAATATATAATGCAAATTTCGATAGTTGTCAGTCAGAGTGAGCAGCCACAGAGTTGGCATTAGAGTTTAGGTGTGTAAATCTATTTACGGTTTAATATATTAGGAGGAGGATGGGGGAGGTAGATGGCAACATATTCATAATCAGTTCTGCTTGGCTGTGTCAAAACCTGGTAAAGTTCTTTATTAACTCTAAATGGAGCACAAATTTATGCAATTTGAAACCCAGTTTAGGCTTTGCATAAAAAGGTTTGCCTGCAACTAATGCAAATGAAACATTAAGCATGCGCCATGTGTTTCAAACATTTCTATAAGAGTTCTTTCAACAAATAAATGTTTAACTATTAAAAGTGGCTTGATAAGTCATTTGACTTATCAAACAATAACTTTCCCAAATGTCCTAATAACAAAAAAGTTTCTGGCTTTTTACTGCTCTCCTTTCCTAAACAAGCCAAATTCTATGGCTATTCAAGTTTTGTGCAAGAGCCGCTGTAAAAATCACTTCAATTGCATGTGCTAAGCCTGTTCGACAAAGGGCAAAAGAAACAAAAAAACACATTTCAAAAGCCCCTGC
Source organism: Lordiphosa andalusiaca (assembly GCA_035044965.1). Lineage (NCBI taxonomy): Eukaryota > Metazoa > Arthropoda > Insecta > Diptera > Drosophilidae > Lordiphosa > Lordiphosa andalusiaca. The sequence continues at coordinate 1,381,331 of JAWNNM010002032.1, read as the reverse complement.
CGGGGCCTGATTTCATTCTCCAGTTTTTTTTGCTCCTCTAACTGGCAGACCAAATATGAAATTCCCTCATCCAGTTTAACCTAGCCTTCAAATTTTTTGTGTTTTCTCTCTCCTTTTGGCGGTTGACCACAACCAAAAAAAAAAGAAAACAATGTTACCAATTGAAAACAAACAGAGAAAAAACTGCAGGCTCAGCTATCGGGGCTTACCATTGACTTGACTTTAAGACGACTTTAAATATATATAAGAGCCCAGACGAACCGTTTGAGTGCTAAGCGGATTTGGTTTGTTTGTGCTTGAGCGGGCTCGCCTCCCCCTAAACGCGCTTATGTTGTTTGCCCCTGGAAAATTTGCTGATGTTATTAACTTATTCTCAATATGCAAGATCAGTGGAGCTTGAAATTTGAAGCGCCATCAATCAAAGCAGTAAATATTTGAGTGTCTGTTGCTCTTTCCTTCCGTTGCTGGATAATTAAAAACCGCACAATATAAATACACACACATGGCATTTCCATATTGCACTAACCGCAGAGTCAAATTGCATGAGTTTTAATTAATTTCGTCATTACAATAATTAATTGAATGCCAGTCAGAGGGCGCAGCTGCAACAAATTGCTATGTATATTTTACAGCTACTTAGTCGAACATTTCACACACACAGACACAGACTACGCTACGTAACGTTGTGTGCAATTGTAAACCTTTCCTCTGTGTGTGTGTGGGTGAGGGGAAAGTGTGTGCTTCTACTACATTTGATTTATGGCCAGCCAGGAAGCTCATAAATAACCAAATGCATTTCGAATTCTTTTGGGCAAGATATTCAAATTGTTCTCTTTTATAGTTCAACTAGTTTATTAGTTGAGTTATTTTTGGGAACTTGTATTTAAAATGGTATATCTTAGGTTGAAAAATGGAGAGAACCATTGGAATATTGAAGAATTGGTGTTGATACTACCATATTTTTGTGAAATTTGAGCCTAGTACTGGCAATTGCTTTGGTACACTGTTTTTAGGTCCTGAAATGATTGAATCTATTTCAAAACTTTTTCCTTCTTTTTATTTGGCTACGCGATGGCTACAAGTTAGCTTTGCTTTTCACTTGACTTACAATCGATATGTTGGAGAGAGTATGCCAAAACTGGACGCAGCGTATTAACCATTTCAGGTCAACATTTACATGAAATCGTCCTTAGACATAGAATTATATAGATCGTTCCATCAACTCAAAAATTTCATATATTTTTCTGAATTTTGTGCATTTTTTTTAACCAATTCCGAAATCTCCAAAAAACATAGCTTAAATCTACAGCTGAGCGACTCTGGTTTCAATTAAGCTCTAACTTTTTATTATCATATTTATTTGGAGCAGTCTATTTAGTTTGTCTCGTACATACGACATGCACAAACGGTTGGGCAAAGCCACACAAAAGGCATGTGCAAATTGTATAGAAAAGTGAAACCCTGGTAAAAAAAAAAAGATGGCTGGCCAGCATAAAGCCAAACAATAGAATGTTATAGCCATAAAATAGCACAGGCAATTTTGCAGCACAATAAAATATAGTAGCCATAAATGCAAACAAACAACTTTTTTTTAATAAATACCATGTATTCCATGTATTCTATTTGCAGATTTGCCATGAAATAGCCAAAGGCCATAAACAAAAACTAAGGGAATATTAAAAACAAACAGCAAATTTAAAGAGAAAATCAAAATGCTGAAAATCTGCATTTTTACATTTGTAATTGCGACAGTGGCAGCGGCAGCAACTGCAACCATCAGTAGCCCCGCCCCCCTGGCGGTTAGCCCAGCCCCCAGCGAAATTAACCATAACCAAACGACAACGCGGGGAATTCCCACAACGGAAATGCTAGAACAACAGCAGCAGCAGGGGCAGCAGGAGGAGGCCACTGGTTCCACCTCCACAGCCACGCCCACCACCACAGCCACCACCAGCACAACAACAGCAGCCACAACAACAACAACAGCTACCATTACAACAACAACAACAACAGCAGCCACTTTAATGACTACAAATATGCCCCCTCCGCCTTTAAGTAGCATCAAGCAGGCTTTGCATCGCATCAAATTGAGTGAATTCCCCACAACAACAACAACAACTGAAGAGCCAGAGGACTCCACCTTGAACCCCTCCTTGAACATACAAATGCAGGCGGCTGCCTCCTATCAAGTGGCTGAAACGCTGGCCGATCTCAATGAGGAGGAGCGTGCACGCTATGATGCCATGTTGGCTCAACAGCCCACGGCCAGTAAATTGAACATTGTGGACTTGTATCCCCTGAAAATTGAAGACATGCAACCGATTATTCTGACCGATAATGAAGAGTTGGTGCGCCAGCGAACCATATTCACCCAACCCGAAAATACTGAGGAGTATAGACAGAATCTGATACCCAATGAGGTGGAGCTGGACTTCAGTCCACCGGAGGACAAGCCCAGAGAGAAGCTATTAACCACCATGGCGAATGATTTTACGGGCAAACTTTTGGCCGATCAAGATGATTTGATTACCGAGATAGAGAATAAGTTTCAACTGCATGAGACCACAACCGGCACGCCCACCTCCCCCCTCACCCCACCCACCACTCCGCCGGCCACGCTGTCTCCGGCGCTACTCCAACCGGGTGATGTGTTTATAGATCGTCGCGTTAAGAAAAGCTTCGAGTTTCCCCTGCAGCATCGGGCCAGCGATGTGATGGCCATGCCACATATAGATTTTGCCAATACAAAATTCCAGACCGACTCCTTGGACTCTACAGATGCGGGCTCGGTGGTGGCGGCAGCCACACATCCGGAATTCAGTACCACCAAATTCTACAACAGCAAAGAGTTGTACAACGAAATGTTATTGCATAACAAGCGCAAGTTAATGAAAGAAACTAAAAACTTACCCACAGCTGGCACATCATCATCATCATCATCATCATCCACAGCAGAGGCCACAACTTTGAGCACAAGTCAAGCGGCCACCAAGTTGACTTTAACTCCCTCCATGGAAAGTTTCACGCCAACAACAACGGCAGCAGCAACCACACCAACACCAACAGCAACACCAACACCAACACCAACACCGACAGCATCAGCAACGGCAACAACATTTACGGCAACTTTGAAACCCCGAAAATATCAAAAGGAGCTTAAGCGAGCCAAATTATTGCTCAAGGCCTTGACGCCGCCTCAGTTGGACAACAACAACAAGCTGGAAGTGGTGGCTGCCACCAAACTCAAAATTTCACCATCCACAACAGCAACAACGCCAGTTCCGTCGCCGACTGCAAGTCAACACTTGCCCACCATGGAAGCAGCTAATCCCACTAAATCGGCCTCAAAGCCAATTGCTCGGCCGCGGATTTTAAGCCGCCTTCAGGAGAAAATCAATTCACTCGAGTGTGAGATACAAAATGTTCCACAGGACTCACATCTGTGGCGTGGCAATGAAACCCACGAACTGCTGCTGCCCATTGTGGTAAGTAAAAGTCAAGGCACAGTGGCTTAAGAAAAAACAGAAACACAAATGTTGGAATAGCTCTTTAAGGTTCGATTTCTAATCTTCTACATAGAGCTATCTGTCACATAAACCTACAAATAACAGAGCTAAATCTGAGTTTATCTAACACATTGCAGCTATGTAGAAGATGAGAAATCGGCCCTTAGTCACATAAATTCACAGGAAACAGAGTGAACTCTAAGTTTATCTGACAGCTATCTAGAATATGTGAATTTGGCAATTAGTAAATAGTTTTCTCAGTTGTGAAGGGAAACGCAGGGAGTCATTCAGCTTCAAACCTTACCTGAACCAGAGTAAATAGTTGTTAATTCTGCAATTTAAGCAGAAATCAAGCTCCGATAGCATTATGTTACCTTCGTATCGCATATAACTAAAAAGGTATGAAACAATTTGGAAGACTAAGTTCAAGGTTAGGGAGTTATGCACTAGAGATTTTGTATATATTTTGCCACATTTTTGAGGATATTCGAACATTTGTTCCTTTGTTTGTTCCTTTGGACTGAATCATTGTGAATACTGAATAAATTTTAGAACATTTGTTAGAAATTTTTTAGTCTAAGTATTGCTAAAGATGCATTCCACAAAATTAGTTGAAGTCTTCCATAAAAACCCAAAATGCTTATCTTCCAAAGCCCTCAATTCCTTCCAATCGCTTCCACTAAGCAGCCTAGAGCTTTTCCGTACTTTTGTCAAACAAACAGAATCTTCTGTCCAAAAATTTCTGACCCTCTCAATATATTTTTAACTGTGGCTTAATTTGACAGTCAGTTGGGTTCAGAAAACTCTTATTATTCTACACTCTCGAAAAGCCCTGACCAATTATACGCAATTTCATTATCAATTCAAATATTTGCTACCTTTCAAGGTAGCTCCTGAACACCTAAAGGCTTTTCTAGTTAAGGCATTAAAGTTATAATAATTACTCTTCCACATTTTTGTTGTCTCTTACAAACCAAAATCCTATTTTCATTTAATCTCAATTTCAACCACAGTGCCGGCGGTGGGCTTAAGGATTTTGCGTCTTGTGAAAACAATTGAAATCTTATTAAGTTCTTATCATTAGCAGGCAAAAACAAAAAAAAAACAAAAAGAATAAAGAACAAGGCATCGAGTAAGTGAGTGAGGCGCACAATTCGAGCTCACTCGGCGTATGCGTGTTATTTGTCTAAGCGAGTTAAGCAATTAGCTTGTGGCTTTTGCTGCATTTACATAATCAGTCGGCTAATTAGTATGAAGGATGCTTAGTTTTTGGTTGCTCTTATGTGTGGATTAAGTAAGTAAACAATCAAGTATGAGAATGAATAGTTTACTTGATGGGGACTTAGTCAAAGTAAATGAAAGTTCTTAATTAACGTATTAAAGTAAACAGCTTGGGATGCCGAAAAATGAAAAAAAAACCCCTCGGACTCAGCTGCGACTTCTTTGTTCATGTTTAAGAAATGTTTCTTCACATTCCTCGGCTACCTTTTTATGCAAAAATTGTTTTCTTTAATTGTTTTCACTCAGCATTTGTATTTAATTTCATTTACAAAAAAACACGGACCCAACTTGAAAAAGTTGGCATTAATTTTATGCCATTTCGTAATGAATTTTTTCTGTTTGCTAAGGTAAGAGGTATTATGTATAATGCAGCGGGACTTTTAATTAAATTCATGGACGACCTGACTAACGGAAAATCAATTTCCACTTTTTTTCTTCTCCATCTTCGTGAATTAACAAAGGCAAGCCATCAAATTTAATGGCATTCAGTTGCAGACAGTTGATGTTAATTAAACATCATTCACACAATCCAAAAGTCCTAGCAAATGGCATTTGCAAACAACAACTTGGCCAAAGGCTGAAACAGAAGTGGAAGGGTTGAATGCCTAAAATGAATTTAAATATTTGCCAAGGGATGTTGTTGAGGCACAACTGTGATTTGGCCAGGCAAATGGCTTGATTTACGTCAAAATAAACAGAACATGAAAAGGAAGTATGGCAAACACATGGCAGCCAGCTGAGCATCATTCTCGGTGTAGTTTTTGTGATTCAGCAACAAATACGATTTAATAAAGCAAATGAAACCCCTTTTTTTATGCTGCTGATGCCATGCGGATGACCATTATGTCCTTTTTTGCATGCGTATTTCCGGTCAACTTGTTAGGGTTGCTGCTGCCGCACACCCTCCCCCCCAGACCCCGCCTCGCATACAAACATGTCACGGAAATAGCCAAATAAAATGCCGATCAATAATATCCTTTCTTCACGATTTGCTCAACTTATCAAAGGGATTAAGTTTGTAGGGTTCATTTGGGAATGTGAAAATGTATGTTTTCCATTTTCCTGTTCGAGTATATTTTCTTGTCTCGTTTTGGGGCTTCGTTCGGTTCTTGTTTGTCTGTTTTCTTAAATGGCCTGGTTATTTATTGATGTTTGCTCTGGCTTTCTTTAGCTTGTGTGTTTGTGTATCAATTGCTAACTACAAACAGGTTTAACAATTAGCCAGTTACACAAGAAAATGGGAATATCATTGAAGGCTGTTGAAAGCAACTGACATAGATAAATGTGGAAGGAAATGAAGTGAAACGGGGGGAGAGAGCATAAAGGAGACTGTAACTAAGAGTCTAAACTAATTTTGATTTGTGCTGGAACTTGGCAGTAGAGTAGTAAAAGCTCTTTAATTGGGCTAAGATTCGGTGACAAATTCAGTGACAAACTCAACATATACTTATGACCATGTGCTTGTATAAAAAATTAAGGCAAATTCCTCAATCAAAATCAAATATTTATTAAATAGAATAATTACCAACGAAATGTCTTAACACTTTGTTTTTGTATTTAAAAATCCAATCCTTTGGCTTTACATTAAATAGAGGAATATAAGAACACTTTAATTGGTGGTCTTGAAGTCAAAAAATCCAGCGAATTCTGCTTCATTTTGTTCTGTTTTTAAAGTGTGCAGAGCTATGTGAAAATAAGTGTTGAAGGTTATCTAAGAACTCTGCTCAGAAGTATTCACATATTTAGAAGAGAAACAATTTAAACCGTGCTCAAAAATTTCACCTTATCAATGAAAGTGTGCAATCGGAACTGATTAAGGTTGGATATATTTAAAGTATACCCGTTTTTTGATAGAAACTACGATATATATACACTTCAATCATATTGAAACCGGAGGGATTTTGTATTGGGTGAAAAATAAGAGTTTAATATCTGTGAAGTTAAAGTAGTTATCTATTATATTGAAAGAGGGTTGCAAAGATGTTTCTTAATCTCAAAATTGATTTCTTCCGCTTGTTTTAGGCATGTTCTGAACACCTTTAAGGCTCACACGCATGACGTTTCTTTCCATTCCAACGAGAAACAAGTAAAACATTAAGGAATATTAGCAAAGAGGTTTACTTTGCGGTTCGGTTCAGGCATTACCTAAATTAAAAAAAAAACAGCTCAAATTTATGTATTATTATCCAAGGCTTCTAATGAAAAAGCAAACAAAACATATACACATTTGCTGCTTATTTTTTATTTGCACCAACTTCTAAACTTTCATTTGGGGACTGTGAGACAAAAACTTGGGTACATATGTACATTTTCCATGCGGCCTGACCACCGAACATCACACACAATGTACATTTTTATGCGAGTGGGCCAGTCAGGGCCATTAAAATGCCATAAATTTGAGCTCTGACAAATCCCCTAACTCTATACAACATACAAAAAACTAAACCGTCTCAAATTGCGCACAAATATGCTAAAATTTCCAGGGACCAACATAAAAAGGGACATCACAAAGTCGAGAGCTATTTTTTTGCTGTGGCTTAGCCCAAATTAATAAAAATTTGAAACATAAAGTGGATCTGCGCATATGTTATACACTTTGCAAATATCCTTTGCTTTTGGGCGGATTCTAAAGGTCTGCGAATTGAAATGAACCTTTTGGCAAAGGAGTTTATTAGGTTCTCGGTTCGGTTTGGTTTTTCTGGTCTGTTTTGCTACTTATGTATGTAAATTTGTGGAGGCCCGAAAAGGGACAGAGAGCGCAGACAAACGCATTAGATGGCGTTAGATGTTATAAAAGTGAAATTAGAAAAGTTCGTTAATAATTCAGTTTGTCGGTTTCAGGTTTTGTTTTTATTTTGTGATGTTCTTGTTGCGGTTGTCCAACCGCAGCAGACTGTCAAACCTTTTAGTCCCTTCGTGGATTGCTGTTTTTGGTCCCAAGCCACATTTAAATAACTTTCGTTTTTGTCTCCTTCTCACTGTTGCAGACCACGGAGCACTGTAAGCCGGGTGAGCATTGCATACCAAATGTACTCACCTGGCGCGGCGAGGCGGAGATACAATCTGGTGATATTCTAATTGTGGAAATTAATGACGCCATGCTAAATTCACCGCATGAGCCAAACAATACCAGCAGGTAAGTTAAATCAATGGCATGGGATTCAGTATCTCTCTTTTACTTTCAATGCACTTGGATGGCAGTGCTGACTTGCGTACAAAAAACAACGCAATCCCTTACCTTTAACACTAAGCAAGTGTTGTTTTGCGCTCGATCAAAGTAACAGAGCAATCAGCAGCAGAAACTACGTGTACATCATCACTATCCCTCCCAACCCCCGGGCTATGCTTGCATCAGTCGCGGAGCACAGTAGCAACATGTGTAAGATCCCCAAAGGGCACGGAACGTTGCCAGGTTACTGCTGCTTCATCTCCTTTTTGGTTTGTTTTAGTTTTCTGTTTGTATATATCGTCTTTTTTATTTCCATTTAATGTGCTTTAATGCTCGTTGAAACGTGTTTTGTTCTACAGCTTATTATATAATAACATCCATTAAGGACCTTTATTGATTTTCCTTCAGCACGTTTGCACCGGGCTGGCTGGCTGGCTGGCTGGTGCGGGTGCCACTAGCCCGTTTAGTTTCGGTCTCCCCCACTTCGTCCGGACACGTTTTACCATTATCATGGTCTTTTTACAGTTTATTAAATTGCTTTTTTTTACTCACTTCCCATCTTTTCGTTTTTTATTTTCACCGTTTTTGTTTGTTTTTTTTTGGTGTTGTTTTGTTTATTTTATAAGGCTGTGCAAATCCTTTTTACAAACTGCGCATATAAATGCGTTTGCTGACATTATTTTTGTCTAGTTTCGGTATGACCATTAGTCATTTTGCCGCCGCGTTCGTTCGCAGCTGTTGACCCTTTTTGCCGGGGCAATTATCACGTTTCTGTTGGCCAGTTTTTCGGTATTTGTAATTTTGGGAATGGAAAAATGCCCCCCAGCAGCGGAAGCAGCAGCAGCGAGGCCTAAATATGTGAAAAGTTTTTGCCAACTTATCAGCCAAAATATTAAAATTCATTTGCCGCAAAAACATCAAAAGCAGTCACCCACACAAAAATTTGCTCCCTTTGGTAGCCTACGGGCTTTCCTCGTCAGTCTCCCAAAATGTGCTGCATAAGTTCCAATTCAGATGGCTAGAGGGCATCCCAAAAAGTTGGGCCCCGCACAATTGAGTTACCCACCAGCGAGTGAAAGTGCTGATACAAGTTACCAAACTATTGAAAATGAGATGTCAAAAAAAAAAGTTTTTATTATCGATTTAATATGTGGAAATATGAGCAAGAAAAATATAATAATAATGTGAGGCAAAGCGAGCGGCAGTAAATAGATGGCAAAACTCGGGAAGTGAAAAGTTTTTAGCTTTTTACTTGCTCTCTCTTTCATTTCCAGGGAAGTTTTCGTCTTTGTTGTGAAAAATGGCAAAGTTTTTATTTGTGTGGTGCGTGGGTGTGTGTGTGTGTGTTAGACATGTGAGGTATATGTAGGTGTGTGTGTGTGCTAGCCAACTTGTCAGCTTTGAGTGTCAGAAAGGAGTAAAAGTTTCCCCATTTTGTTGGCTTGTTGCGGTGCAATGCTTTAAATGCCATGATCGGGTGCTTTAAGAAAATCTAGCTCGATGTGAAATGATAAACTGTCCAAATACTTTGAAGCAAATGCAGTAAGTGCAGAGGAACCCATAGTTTCAAGACGCGGCCATGGCTACAATAGCTTGCCAAGGTGACCGGGAGTGTAAGTTTGTGGGAAATAAACTTTTTCCTTGGACGTGCTGAGGCGTGATCGAACCTACCCTAATACACAAACACACACACACCACCCGCTGGGCCACACCCGACCACGAAACGCACTTAAAATGCTTATCTTTTAACTCTGGAAGCTACACTAGTCGTACAGTAGCTATTTTCCTTCTACTTTCATAAACAAACTTGCTTTCTGTTTTGCTCTCAAATGATTTTTCAAGTCCAAGAAATTAGATGAAACTCCTTGATGATAAATCAAATTTCCTTTATTTCCATATTTATATTGACTGTAAATTGGTCTTTCCCTGCCTTTTGGCGAACCATAAAACCTCAGTCCATCTGCACTACAACCCTTTTGTTAAAGACCATAGCATACTTTAGAGCGCGCGCGCTTGAACTAATTTCATTTCCGTTTTACGCTATTTAATTTCCGCCAGCAAAGCGGGTGGGCAACTGCTTATAAATAAATTTCAATTAATTAAACACACACACACACACACACCGAGAGAGAGAATGGCGTACAACGCACGAACGCCTCGTCATATTTATAACTTTAACAAGCAGACACTGTTGGCCACCTTTTTAACTACATTCTTACCTCTATCTATCTCCCTTTTCGCTTGCTCTCTCCCTCTCTCTCTCTCTATTTTGAACCGTAATAAACGTCAACAGCGCCGCACATGCCACACAGGTCTATCAGGTAACACGCTCTGGCCACGAACATTGCGATGTAACCGAAGGCGTGCTCCTGGATATTACACCGCTGGTGGTCGATGGCAGGAAACTGGTTACGTTGTATGATAAGGACCTCACCGAGGGAGTAAACTTGTTAATTGGTGAGTAGACGATGCTTCTGTAGCATAAGAGCAACCACGAGACTGGAGTCTACTCAAAAATGGTATCAGTTTGGGAGCAATTATTTAAGGCGAAAACTTTTCGAAATAGAATGGATTTTCATGGTAAAGTTTTGAATACATACAAGTTCATGAATACAACATTTTATTAAACATTAGTATACTGTTCAGAAATAGCTGGGAAAGTGATAGCTTTGGGTAGTTCTTTAGCTATCAGGAAAGCCAACTGGCTCTGAACCGAACCGAATCGCAAACCGAACCAGCATCTGTTAAAAATGCCAAACCGAACCGAGAACCGCAGAAACCTTAGCTTGACTTGAATCATTCTAGCGTAGTAGAGTTTGTCTAACGGCTTAAATGACAGCAATCTATCGGCTTACATTTGGGAGCCAGTGTTTCACCAAGTCAAGTTCCACTAGTCATAATTTCCGATCTATTGTGCATTCCTTTGCATCCCGGCTTCCGCCAATATCAATGCCAACTGGCTTCAGCAAAAATCGTTCGAGTAAGGTTTAGTTTTTGTTTTTAACTCTCATTTTTGTTTTGCACATTTGTCAGACTCAAGCTATTGTATAATCTCCAGAGCGAAATGTAACCAATAAGAGACAAGGAAATATTTTTAAAATTGTCCAAGAATATACTAAAAGTTGTAAGTCGAAAATATCATCAATGCCTTTACCAAATACTTTACCAAAATGGATAACAAACAGGTAAGAAAATCGGTAAAGTCTATGGCAAATATACTCTGTATCTCCCAATGTTTTTAATTCCTTGGGCGGTTCGTTAAATAATAATGCTTAATAGATTAGTCTAAAAGGTACATAAAACTGAGGGAGGTATGAGGAATTTTCCCCCAATTTCGGAAGCGATCTATAAGCCAAAGTTAAACGCATTGGAACAGCGTCTGAAAAGAGAGGACTGTATTCTAGAAGATGTAGTTGGAGGACTCTTCGATCAAACTGATCGATGAAATGTACTGAAAACAGCGTTTGACGAGTGCATTTGTATACAGAAGCTGTTTTAGTATACGGTTCGGTTTACGTGTTTGGTTTTAAACTGCCTTGCATCCCTAGATAAAACCGATGAATGTCCAAAGACTTCATCCGATTCAAGTTATCCATTAAAAACATTTCCAGATTTGGATTTGCATTAAAGATTTTTGCTTGGGTCCAGGAAATTAAATCATTAATCAGTTGAGTTCAAGGTAAACATAAGCCGGGAAATCTATTGTCAGTATATTAAAATTGGATAGTTAGTTAATAACTATATAATTTCTAGAGGGGCATCTTAGTTAACTAAATAGTTCTCTCCCAGAGAGCATTCAGGTGTCTACCAATGTAACTCTACAATTTTCTCGTCTCTTTTTCACGGCCTTAAGGGAGCAATATTTTGTTTGTTCCTGCCTATGTCGGTTGCTCTCACTTTCACTGCTGTTTCAGTACCCCAACCAGGTGGCTTTAATTAATTTGAACTCTTTTTTTCTCTCTCTCTCTCTCTCTCTGTGTTTTTTTTATCCATCTCTTGCAGTGGTGTCCGAGCTGTGGGGAGCACAATGTGTACGCCTAAAGGTGACCACAAAAACCGACAATTGTGGCGAGAATGCCGATTGCTCGGGTAAGGGAGTCTGCTACTCGAACGGCGTCATGGAGGAGTATGAGTGCCAATGTTGCAGCGGTTTTGCGGGCCCGCATTGTGAGGAGATCGATGCGTGTAATCCCAGTCCATGTACCAACAATGGCATCTGTGTTGACCTCTCCCAGGGCCATGAGGGCAATTCATATCAGTGCCTGTGTCCATATGGTAAGGTCATTAGTGCTTTGTTCTTTTGGGGATAGGTGTGTGCTTCCGCTCATTAGCCGCGCTGTAAGCGAATGCTTAATAATATGCCGCTTATGTCACCATTTCTCTCCAGGCTATGCGGGCAAAAACTGTCAATACGAGTCGGATCCCTGTAATCCCGCCGAGTGCATGAATGGCGGCAGTTGTGTGGGCAACTCTACGCATTTTCGGTGAGTCACAGTTAAACACAGACGGAATTGGGTATTATTCAATTAGCACGTGGGCCCTGTCTAGCCCCCACTCCCCTCACACACCATTCTCTGCCTGTGTATGTGAATGTCTGGGTCTATGTTTGCCCATAAATGTTGACTTTTGTTATACGTATATATGTTTAAACGTATTGTTACCATATATATATATTGCAGCTGTGATTGTACGCCCGGTTTCACAGGACCCTTGTGCCAGCACAGTCTGAACGAATGCGAATCGTCGCCATGTGTGCATGGCATTTGTGTGGATCAGGAGGATGGTTTTCGTTGCTTTTGTCAGCCAGGTGAGTGAATACACCCAAGGACACTTTATAGACTAGATGGCGCACACGCAAACCAATAATCGTACTCTCCCAAGTTGTTTGTTTAGTTCTGCAAGCAAACCGCAATTATTCAAAATTGAAAAAATTCCACGCTTAAAGCTAACAAATTTACCAAATTAAATCGAAATGCCACAAAATATAAATAAAATATACATCGAAGCTCATAAATTATTTCATTGGCACATACACAATTTGCATAAATCGCACTCCGTCACAATGAAAGTGAAAAAAAAGAAAACCAGAACCCAGCCCAGAGCCATCCTAGGACCTCGACATTTCCCAGTGTCGCCGGCAGTCTCGCTGAAATTTCCATTTCATTTATTTTCTACATTTACATTACACTCGACTCAACACGACTCAACCTTTTTCACCCCCTAAATAACCCACCTGCCCTCCTGCCACCTGTCTGTCTCTAGGTTTTGCCGGCGAGCTGTGCAACTTCGAGTATAATGAATGCGAATCGAATCCTTGTCAAAATAGCGGCGAATGCATCGATCACATTGGCAGTTACGAGTGTCGCTGTACGAAGGGCTACACGGGTAATCGGTGCCAAATCAAGGTGAGTGAACAACCGAAGAAGAAAATAATAAGGTGGCAAATCATTTCAAAAGAAAAAGAGCATTGAATTTAATGGTAATTTTAATTCGGTGATGGAGCTTGTAAGGCTAGGAATGAATTTGATTGCATAAAGTGCACAGATGCTCTTTCTGCAACGTAAACGAATTACTTTAACATTAAGTCCTTGAATCTCCCTTTCATTATATAACTATTGGTGGAAAATGAATGGTTCTTTCCCCCCCAAAATGGTGTGAAATGTTTCAGTGACCCAACTGAATCTTGTGAATAATGAATATACTATATTTTTTACTTAAAAATTCCACAAGCTGGCGAGTTGCAGTTGAGGTGTCATAATTTTACATATTTTTGGCCCGCTCCATAAATTTATTTCCAAAACAGATGCCTCAAACTTTTGTTTGATATTTAAAGGCTTTTTCTTCAAAACTCTTCATCTATAAAATTCAAAACTAATTGCTTTGTTCAATTATAATTTTTGAATACGAAATTCCGTCATGACTAATTCCTTTACAATCAGATTGAAATTGTAACTCCTCATAAACAATAAATAACATTTTTTGATCTGGGATTTTAGTTACATTTGACTGTTAACACCACAACAACTGTGTTATTTGGATTAGTTTATGCAAAAGTTTGTTTTCCCATCTGTAAACTAGAACAAAACCCCAATAAATGTGTTGAACTCAAAGTTATACTTTTTTTTTATGGGAGTAACAAATCGTATGACAATTCCCCCATGTAAGGGCAGGGCCGCCCCAAATTCCAACCTGGTCTGCAGTTGACGGGGCATGTGGGGAATCAGTATTGATTTAATTTAGCATACATTCGCTCATATGTGTGTTTTCGTGGGTGGTTGGGGTATCCTTCAGATACATTTTTGAATACGTAATGAAGTTTTACCGAGTTTCTCTTCTTTTTTTTTCGCCTGTTTTCAATATGCTTTGATTTTTGTGCTTTGGTTTTTAGGTTGATTTCTGTGCCAACAAGCCTTGCCCCGAAGGACATCGCTGTATTGATCATGGAAATGATTTCAGCTGCGAATGCCCAGGAGGTCGCAATGGACCGGATTGTAATCAAATGCCACGAACGGTAAGTCATGATTTATGCAGTCCGTGGAGGAGGAGTAGGAGGAGGAGTGACTCCATCGCCTGGCACATGCATAACCAAAAGGCCAGCAAATACCCACAAATGGTTGGCTTTGGGTTAGGCACACACACATTTACACACATATCTATGCCATGTTTGCTGCAGCATTCTAATTGTTGCCAATTTTGTTAGCTAACTGCTGTAAAATTTGATATTTTTTTGGCTTTTTTTATGTGTGTGTGCGGTTTTTGGTATGTTATGCATTTAAAACTGATTTACGACTTTGGTTTTTGTGCTGGTATGCCAGATGCAATCCATTCGAAAAAGTAACCAGACTTAATTAATTTGCTGGTGTGAGAGTTGGATTTTAATTGGAATTCAAGTGTTGACCTATCTTTCATGTTGGCCAAAGCTACCTCTCATCACTTAGTCCCACAAATTAAGTTAACTTTGCCACGAAAAAAGCCTCTCCACTTGACATGACTACAATGGCCTCCCGTCCTGGTACTTGTCTTCTTCCTCTGCCGTCCATTATCCACTAACTAAGTTGAAAAATTTAATAAACTTTCAATGGACTTGATAATTTGTGGTGCTAAAATAAAACAGAACAAAATGTACATAAATTAGGCGTCAAGGCGCCATAATTAAAGCTTTGTGGAAATGATGGACATGACAGAGTAACCACGCGGATGCGGAGCAGCAGCTGTGGAAAAAATAGAAGAAAATTTCTAGTGGCTTCTGTGTTGGAAGGCGGCGGCAAAATTAATTACATTTTACTACGTGAAGCGCTAAATATGGCAAACACACGCACACACACACAAGCAGGCAGATAGATTGGCAACACACTCCCCAGTTCCCCGAGTATACATAAGATACTTTTTATATCCTCACCAATGCGATGATAACTCTTAGTATTTCCAGCAATGCAACGTGAATCCTTGCACCCATGGCGGCACTTGTTGGTCCAGTGGCGATAGTTTCTACTGTGCCTGCCGTCCCGGCTACACGGGCACCATGTGCGAAGGTAAGTTTCTCAGCAAGGACATAAACTTAATTGACCTCAAATAGAAAAAAAACACTTTGGGTACAGCCGAAGATTTAATACCCTGACAAAACAGATTCCGAAATACTTTTCACCTAATTTCTTACCTTGCTTTTAAAAGAGGAGTTGAGTAGTCTGACAAACCGTTTCGGTTCTGTTGTTTTTGGAAACCGAGCACCACATCAGGAAACGATAGTCAGCCTTCGGCTCTCTTTCCACAAGGCTTTATTGAAATAAACAAATATTCTGAACTTTTCGTTACACCTTCAAGTTGAGGAGCTCTGCACAATATCCTTAACTTACTTGTAATTAAGATGAAATTTCTCAAGAAGAGCCATCGAAATAAAGCGGCTTAAACTAGCTCTGACCTCATCGAGGCATGACTGATTTATAGTACCGGTGACATTTACTCAATATGATAGACCTAAATGAAGTAAAACTGTGGGTGGGTTCTAAAAGTTTTTAGCGATGGACGGATTCCATTATGAAGATACCTTTCAGTTCTTCAAGGCTAAAACCGGGCCCAATCGGGCTTGGCTTAAGCCCTTCCCTAGATAGTCTTATCACAGCTTTGCCTTGAGCGTATCCAGAAAGTCATGATTTTCTTTAAGTGTACCATTTATAAGGAACGTAGAGTCAACTTATCGGCCAGATAAGAAAAAAAGTATACTTATAAAAAAAAAACTAGGAAATAATGTAAATTTCCTTTTCAGAGCTAAACAAACTTAAAAAAAAATAATGGAAAATAGATATATATATATAACTGAAACTGAATACTATTTACTGAAAACAAGAACCAAACTCACAGTGGTCGTCCAAATATTATAATAAAGCGTTCAAATCCTTTTGTCAGGGTATTTAAAATGTATGCCTTCCTTCCTACGGAATCACAAACTGTGTGAAATAGTTCGGAAGTGTCTTTTCCCAAACGGCTTACCCATTTACACTCATTTTATTCGTTTTTTCCTTTATTTTTGTTGTCTAATTTCAGATGAGTTTGTGGTGGAGACTGTCGTTAGCTCGAGTGAATTTATTGTCGACGATGCGAATGCTAGAAATTTTAATGACAAAACTTTTGGTTCATCGGTTGTGCTTAAGAGTCCCATTGAATTGCATAATGCATATTTTGCGGCTGGGGTACTGGCGGCCGCCATTTTCATCGTTGCCGTTGTGGTAAGTTTCGCACACACACACACACACACACACACACACACATACACATTCACACACACTATATATAAAGATGGTTGGGTTGTTTGGGCCCGGCAGGCAGATGAAACTATCAAGGGTTGACCAGCAGGGAAATTGTACTTTGCGGTTATGCAAAGTGCGCGAAATGGCATTGCATATTCATTTCCATGTCGAGAGTTACATGGAACACAACGGAAGCAGAACCAAAACTGAAGTGGAGGCTTTAACCAAAGTTCAATCGAGCGGCAAATTTAAAGCATATGCAAATTTATACAATAATGGGTCAACGGAGAGGCTTAATTTGGTATTCTATGTTAAAGTGGGTGCGGCTCAATCACGGCTGAATGAACTAGGTAATGGAATCGTCAGCTGAAATGAAATTTTTTGAGTGAGATTTATAATCAAAAATATAAGTTGCTCTTATTATTCGGATTTGAATACTTTTTTTTAAGGCTTTGCAGCTTTGTTACTTTTGGGCTACTTGAAGCCAAATTATTTATCGTTCTGCCTAATATAAATTGATAAAGAGCGAATGAAGGATATTGAAATTATAAGCTATAAACGTCGATTTATATATAGCATTATAGAAAATAACATGTTAGAATTTTAAAATTTTTGAAGTTTGATGGTTCTTATCTTAAACACAATCTAAAGTATTGGAAGTAAAAATTTTGCATTTCAAAGAAGAAGAAAATCACCCCTCAGCTTACTTTTCATATCTGCCCTTGACTAATCCATGATTTTTCCATTTTCTCAATTCTGATTTCTGTCAACCAGGTCACCATTTGTCACTGCAAGGTCAATCAGACGTATCGAAAATTCTCCACCCGTTCCACATCGTTTATACCCATTTTGGGCTTTGGTCGACGACCCAAAATGCAAGGCAAACTCAATAAACACTGGCTAAGTGGCAAGGGTCTGGCATCTGGTCCAACAGCAAATGCAACAACAGCGACAGCTGCTGCTGCCGCTGCCGGCCCCGCCTGCGGGGCACAGCGTGGGTCTGGGTGCTCACCGGCCAACTTTTCATCCGCACCGTCAACGCGTCACTTGTCCTGCCAGCCAACTGGCACAAGCTCCCAGACACAGACAACGCTGGGTGGCCAACTGCAGGAGCGTCCGCCATTCCAGCGACACTTGGCCATGAATCTGGAGAATGACATGTACTACACGGTCGACTTTAGTGAGAATTCGCAGCACTCGCCGTTAATACAGTGAGACTTGGCTGGAGCTGGAGCTGGAGCTGGCGGCTGGTTAGTTAAATTTACGCCCCGAGTAGAGAATGAGATGTGAGGAGGGGGGAGGGGGCGTGTGTAATTATTTTCCATGCTACTCGTTTGATATTACAAATATTGAACAGTAATTGATAATAACTAAAGCCTCGACCGAAGAGGCGGCAACCGAGGAGGTGGTGGTGTTGGTGGCAAAATTAACTTTATGATTACACTAATACAACTCTAATGTTTATGATTAATATTGTCATAATAGGCTTACCAGAAACTTTGTTTGCCCTGGTTTATTTGAGCTAAGCACACACACACACACACACACACGGTCGCACCATTGTGTAAGTTTGAGTTTGAAAGGATAATGTTTGATTATAAAACACACACACACAGACAGACACAGGTCAGGAGGGAGGC
The DNA here is from genome assembly GCA_035044965.1 of Lordiphosa andalusiaca. Classification (NCBI taxonomy): domain Eukaryota; kingdom Metazoa; phylum Arthropoda; class Insecta; order Diptera; family Drosophilidae; genus Lordiphosa; species Lordiphosa andalusiaca. The sequence continues at coordinate 1,362,991 of JAWNNM010002032.1, read as the reverse complement.
TAGATACATTGAGACTGTACATGAGAATATGATTTATTGTTATGTAAATGATTTGCGGCATTTCTGCATTAAATTTTAATATATATTTTTGGGTGAGAATTGTGCCAAATTAGTTTTGAAAATTATTAGAATTATTTATGCATATTTAACAATTATTGGAAAACGAGGCAGACAGAAAAAAGCGCCATGAAAAAGAGGTATTAGTCGCTCTCTGTGTGCATTTGTTGCCATGAGACTCACTTTCGGGGCAGAATCTACGGAGAGTGCCTCAATGAACTGCAAGTGTGCCTGCGTGTTAGAGTGCTTCGATTGGAACAGCAACCAAGTAGAAGCTTGGAGCTTTTTTTTGCCTTGATTTGCATATTTATTATGCGGCAGCTTTGACCATTTCTCTTACCCTTCTCTCATAGAGCGATTCTAATTAACTTGTACCTGTCATTTTGGTGAGCAAACAGCACAGAAAAATATGGTTTGCTTGGCCATGCATAATGCTGTAGCTGATGAAGGGGCAAAAGAAAGCCCTTCAATAGTTCAATTAAATTTCATTGCCCAACCATCAATTAAATACGTATTTTTTTTTGCAAATCGCCAATTTTAAATTGAATGCAACCACCTTTTTTCCAATGATTTTAATAGTTTTAATTTGGCTACGGGGAAAAAACCACACACAATGCCCAAAAATCAAACGCCTCCTGTATAAATAATTTCAGATGCTAATCAAATGCAAAAAAATAATTTTAATTAATTTTGCCACACTAATAAATTTGTTTGCACAAACTATGGCAAATAAGTATTTCCAATTGAATCACCGAGATTATTGTTTGCTAACTGAATTGGCAAAAATGTTAAATATTTGTACATTTCTAATGGACCGCGCCAAACGCTCAAAAGTTGTTAGTGAAAATTAATTAGCATAAATTAAAATGCGCTACAAAAGTTGAACTTTTTTAATTATTATTATTATTATTATTATTATTATGTTGATGGTGCACGAGTGGGTGTGTGTGTGTGTGTGTGTGTGCTGGCCACATTTAGCATATTGTTGTTGATATGCAAACATTAATATTGATCAATTTGCATCGAGAACTGCACACAAGTTGCAGTCAATAAATGATAAAAAAAAAAAATTAAAAACACAAAATAAATAAATATAAATGGAATTTCTGATAAAGCTTGGCGGCATTTGCATCAATATTGAAATGTGCGACTTGGAATGGGTTTGTAATTAAAATGCTATAAATTAAGTTATTAATGACGATAAATGGAATACAAGTAAGGAAACGTATTTGAATGTGAAATTGCAATTACAATTTAATTTTAAGCCAAACAGCAGAATAAAACCACAAAGAAAAAGGCCCTTGCAATGTGTTTCTCATTAACAATTGTTTATTAATTGGCATAATTTATATAAACATAACACACAATATACAACTAACAAACAAATTCGCTTTCACATTGAAGGGAAAAATTATTATTTCATATGGTTTTGTTGTTTTTGGTAATATCACTCATACGCCAGGTGGCCTGCAGATGATTGAGTTATCATCAAGTGGCATCGGATTTGTCATCGTCCTTTAGATTCCTGCCATTGCCATTGGCCTGATTTGGTTGCTGTGGCTGCTGCTGCTGCTGCTGCGGTTGTTGGGAGGGTATTGTTGTCTCCGCCACAGTTGTCTTTGAGGTGTGGAGTTCAGCCTCCTCGGGTATTACCTTAGGGCCCTCTTGATCCTGCACCAACAAAATCAACAAAAACAGGTAAGCGATTAAACATGAGTTAATTAAGCTTTGGACAATAACACACATGCTATATATATATATATATATGAAACTTAAACTGGAATGTGTATGTGTACAATGTACATGCCAAAACAGGCGAAAGCAATTTTACCCACTTAATATTTGCAAAAAGCATTTACAAAGCCTAAATTGCCAATTAAAACTTAAAATATATGAAAATCCAGTTTCATAACAAGCATTAAAATTAACTGACCAATTGCAATGCCAACTGCGGCCCGCCCTGCCTCTAAAGTGCCAAACAATTCACTCTTTCAACATGTTTTTCTCTTTCAGGATTACATGCATTTATGTAGTAGTTTGATGTGGGGTTATTCGGTTTTGTTTTTTTGTTGTTGGGTAGATAACATTCATGCAGTTATGGGTGATCGAACAACATTTTTGTTGATTTCCGCCTGGAATCATTAGGTTTTAATGCTATTTGTCTGCCATTCAGGAAGCGCCTGTGGTTTTGTTAATAGTTTTGATTTTGTAAAGGTGTCAATCCCCTCAAACTGAGAACTTAGCTAGCTTATACCCGCAGTTTTGCTCGCATTTCTAAATATAGACTTTCCAAAATGTATAATTTAGTTATTACAATTTGGGATTAAATTTCAGCCCAGATGTAATTACTTTCTATCTGAGAACTAGCGGGACAAATGTGCAGCAGCGGGTTGTGTTTGTGCCTGCTGTGAAAGAGCTCGCTTCGAGACATCTCATGATAAAGTTGTTTTTCTTAAAAACTTGCACACCCGGTCACCTTTACTAGCTATTGACAACATCTTTGGAGTTACTAGTCATGAAAAATCGTCTCACTCCTTGCCATTCGGATTCAGCGTTAAGCTGTAGGTCTCTTTCTGCTATGCGAAAATAAGAAGTTCACATGCCAAGAGATTGAGAGAAGCATGTCCTAGAATTTTGGAGCTGTTTAAGGCCAAATCACTATATTTTCTTTAAATGGCATACTTTGGCTTCACCCGAAACATGAGAGACTTCAGGTAAGCCCATCAAAACATAGTCAATTGGTGTCAAATCGCTTGATATGGGCGGCCAATTGACAGGATTCAACTTTCAATTTGATCATGGTTTTGCTTGCCATATGGCACCGCCTTGTTGAAACCACTTGTCAACCAGGTTCAATTCTTCCTCACAGTCGATAATCATCCCACGATACCTAACTCCATTGACTGTAGTGCTCTTGCTCTTGATTTCATAATAATATTTAAAGATTTTCAATTGCTGTTTCTGTGTTAGTCGGTTCATAATGAAATGGCAAGCCTTACCCAGCATTTTTGGAGATGCTACATAAGAGATGTCTAAAAATTTGGTCCAAATAGCATAAAAATCACCCTTTATGTTAAATAAATTCACCATAGACCTACAATTTGTTATATTTCGACAGTTTCTCTTATAAGCCAGCAACAAAATCTATTCTCAAGACTATTCTTACATATTTGTGGGTGCTTTTGATTTTGCAAACGATATAGAAGAGAAGCGTTGATGTTGCTATACGCGAGTGTCTATGCACTCGGCTATTCAACAACTAATAAGGAAGTTGCGCATGAGCTAAGGGCACCCTTCATGAATCAATCAATTGTGAGCTATGTGTAAAAGTTCATAGATAGAACAAATCGTAAAAAATTTCAGGTTTTTTATACTCATTTGAGGTTTTAGCAGGTGCGTTTAAATGGTGAAGTAACCGCTGTACCCCATTCAGTCGATTTCTTGATATAAGGTCTAATACTGACAGTAACAAGATTTTATAGATATATATTTCCACTGGCAACTAGGCATATGCAACATATTTCCAAAGAAATTTAGAATGAGAACTACTTACAATCAAGGGCAAACTTAATCATACAGTCAATTCAAAGGAAAATTGAGCGCTGAATAACTGGAATAAACGAGCGTTTTGTTACTAAACACTACTTTTGAAAGCAACTTTCCCAAAGAAACAATGAGAGCAGTAAACTATTACAAAGCAAAGGTAAGTTTTAAAATCGTATTTTAAAATAATTGTTTTTAATAAATGTTATCGAGAAATATTGTTATATTGAAATAGCTGCAATTTGTATTTCCCATCACACGCTGAAGCTTAAACTCATTAGGCTATGTATACAAAATTCTCCTAACCCCATATCTTGGCAGTTTCTACAATAGATCAACTATGGTTTAATTCCTAATTTGTATGCCTGTTCATCGAAGTATCGACTTACTTTCCCCTCAAGCCAAAAAGTCCCTTTCTATTAATTTATACTTTCATTTATGTGTGCATAAAGCAAAAAAAAAACAGAGCATCTCACAGCCGCCTACTGTCTGCTGTCATTTGTTTGTTTCCCCCATTTGAAATTTATTTCAACACTCGCAAACAGCGATAGTTGGCTGCGTTTCATAAGCGTTTCATGAGTGCATTGAGTTTCTACTCGTATGCACGAGTTAACTGCAGTTGTTGTTGATTTTATGTGGTATTGTTAGCAGGCATTTCCACGCCATCAAGCTTTTTGGATAAATCGCATGCATCGAATGTAGTTGGTGTTCGCCGCAGAGTTTGCCTTTTATTAAAACGTGAAAGAACTGCAAAGCAATGCAGTTGAATGCGCACACAGGAGAGAAGTTCTCCAACAAACTCGCACATCCTTAAGTGCCGTGTGTGCATAAGTGTGTGTGTGTGTGTGTGTGTGTGTGTGTGCATGCACTAGTCGAAGTGAAAATTTTCTATAAAACTCATCAGTTCATTTCATGGTGCTTTTGTTTCCATATCTTTTGTTTGACTTCTCCCACTGCCACTACCATCACAATAGAAATTACTTACGCGCAATTTCGCGTTCACTTTTTGTGCGTTATGCTGAAGAACTTTTGGCGTCGCTCCATATAAAGTCGTTGCCGGACAAAATCAACAATGACAAATGTTGCCAACAGCATCGAATTACGTGGCATTCATTTTGAGTTTGGTACTATAAATATTTCTATTCCCCTGTCCCTCACCCATCGATAAATCGTTTTCCTTGCCAAAGAAATAAAAATAATACCCGTACACTGAAAGAAAACTAAAAAAAAAAAAAAATAGAAAGGAAAATGGAGAAAAAAACAACGTTGGAAAAATGGGAGCATTTCTAGCTAGCGGATAAAAGCTAACAGGAGTATGAAGCAGAAGCAGAGAGGACAAACAGGAAATGGAAGAAAATACACACATTCTGACACATACAAACATACGTGCCAAGGCAATGGTAAAATATTGGGAATGCGATTGGGATTCCCTATTGCCTTATGCTATTTGTGGCGGGTGGCGGCACAGTGGGACAGTTGTGATAATAGTAACCTTACTCAGGACCGATTTCAAATCTTCTAGATAGCTGCTATGTGTCAGATAAACTAAGACATCTGAGACCTCGTATCGTGAGAGTCGTGCAGGTGAGACCTGTGTAGCAGCAAGCTCCCGGAAAATAGCCTTTTATTTGTGAACTGCAAGAGGTGACATCCTGAGCTGTGGCAAGAAACATACCGAGGATCAGCAATTCAAATTTCACGGTGGGTGGTGGTGGCGTTGGGTGGAGCTTAGCAAAGACTCCAACCTCAAAGCCCGACTCACTTTGTATGGAAAGAAATTTAATTTTTATTCAAATGTCTTCAAACTTAGTTTGCAAACATGAAACATTCTGAAGAATTAAATCTATTCATCGTAGCCTTATGGACGTAATAAATACAACACAATATTAACGTGCAATTTTTTGCAGCTCCACTGATGGCTCTTCCTTTGATGCCCCCATTATGCTTTAGTGGGGCTCTTTAGTTTTGGGAACAGTTCAGGGGAATACGATTGAGGTTGCATTATTAAAGAGATGTTTTTGGCTTTCAATTTAGATCGGTCTGTTAAACCTATTTCAGAAAATACAAGGTTCAACTTCAATGTCAACATAATTTTAATTCTGACACTGAAGATACGATTAAATGATTTGCTATATATGAATCTACTACAACATTTTCAAACCTTAAACCAAACTCCAAGATATATACGAGGATCAATCCTAATCAAGGTTTTCACACTATACTACACCATTTCACATACTTTTTTTCTTCACTTTTTTGTAGAATGTGCAGAAAATAGCAAAAATTCTCATGTGTCCCACTGTGTCTAGCAAAGTTTAAAATCATTTGTAACATTTTCGCAAAAGTTGCCCTTCTACTTTTGCTATTCTTTGTTTGTTTATGTTGTGTGTTTTTTTGTTTTTTTTTTTCTTCTTTTCCACCAGGCAACCTTCTGCTGCCGCCCCTCCTGTACCTTTCCACATGCATTGCCGAATCACTTTGTTGCTTTTGCAACAGCTGCCATAGTTGTTGTTGCTTGATTCTTTTTTGTCAACTTGTATTAAGTTGAACAACAAATCATTTGGCGTAAAACGTAAACAAAATCAAAGCTTTGTAAAAATACCCCCCAAAAAGAGACAGTTCCATGGTAAATGGTAAATGCGATGTGAGAGCAGCTCAAATTGTGCGACGAGTGTGCAAAATTAAACTAAACTCAACTAAGCATGCAGCCTGGAAGGAAAGCAGAAACCATGGCAGAGCGAGGGGTAGGGGAAATATGCGCATAAAAACAAGTGGAGCCAGAAGTCAAATGGCGCAAGTGCGGGCTTTAATTCAACGAAATAACTTAATGCCCGGTTGGTTTGGCAGAGCCCCCCCCCCCCCCCACAAAAAAAGAAGCAGAAACGAAATAAAAACCCAAAAAGCAATGGGAGTTGCACATGCCATTGCATTACCTCTCCACTCCACTCCACTCGACTCGACTCATCTCGTATCATGACTGTTTCTTGGCGGATGCTGATGCTATGTATTCGCATTCAGTGCTGCATACTTTCAGGCGCATGCATCCCTGTGCCATGCAGTTGCATATGTATGTGTGTGTGTGTGTGTGTGTTTATACAATACCCTTGCAGAGAGCAACTTCATTTAGAAATATGTTTTGGAATGGTCTTGCTTTTGATGTCTTTGATTACAAATACAGCAAAAAAAAAGCATGGAGAAACTTTAAGGTGATATCTACTCTCTCTTAAAATGGTAAAATTATTAATAAATGATTCGAGATTTTATTATTTATCAGTTTGAAAAGATTTGAGTGTTTGTCAAATATTGTGGAAAGCATGTTACTCTCTTCATCGAATTTTTCTCTGTTTGTAAGTGAAAATTTAAAGTATTCTCTCTCTTCTGCAAGGGTATTTAAAAATGTGATATATTTTGGTGAATCAATGTCATTCCAATGTGTATTTTTTTTTTATATATTGTTGGTTTCGCCTATTTTTGGCTCTTGTACATTACCATTAACAGGGAGCTGGGTATTACGGATAAATCCACAGCGGGTATTGAAGTTAACAAACCACTTGGATACTTTTTCATGCGGCTGGGAAAAAATGTTGATTCCACGCCCTGTTTGTATGCGAATGGCATTTTGCTATATCACAGACTCTTTCATATTTTATAGAGATGCATTCACACACACACACACACTCACACACACACACTCGCATTCGTACAGTGATATCGAATGGGGTAGCTCTCGGCTTTTGGTTTTTGCCAAAATTTATTTTGCACAAACGCAAAAACCAAGCGAACTTTCGCTCTGGCTGGGTCCAGGCCTGGTCTGGCAATTTGCAAGCGACGGCTTTTCTATCAGCTCACAACTCCCTGCTGCTTTTTGGACTTTTGGCTTTTGTTTTCTGGCCAACTGATGTGTGCATCCCCTAACTGTCAGTTCGTCTACCCAACGAAATGTTTGTTTTGCGGCCAACAAATTCTAAGGCAAAAGTTAGTCTTGTTCATAAATTCATTAATTTGTTGTTTCTGTTTCGTTTTTATTTTAGTTTTTCTTATTGCAACCGCATTTGATTTATTGAATTATGGTTTTCCCGAGTTGCCATAAAAGCTGGCTTCAAAGCTTGGAAAATTAATTACAAAAATTAACTATGGCAAGCTAGAAAATGGAAGGGAATAAACAACAGCTTGGCGCATCCAACTGAGTAGATACCATTAGGATAAAGTTTTAATTAAAGCCAACGTTGGATAATGCAATTTTAGTTAAGTGCATGTTTTACCAAACAAAATAAAACAATATAAACGCTAGTCAACATTTGTGTTTGAAGATTTCCGTACGAAATTGTCAAAATTAAACGGCTTTTGTGAATTTCGTATTTGGGATTTCGTTTCGGGTTAAAGGGAAGTGTCTCCAAAACGCTAGGCTATGAGATTAAGTAGCTAAAGTTGAGAGATTTGTAACCGACTGCTTTAGGCCTATAACATAGTAGCCTTCAAAGGCACTTGATCAATCTCTATTGTTCAGAGACTCTAGCCTTGTGACTCGTATTCGGGAACTCTTGTTCAGTGACACTTATTAAATAGCTCTTTCACTGTTCAGTGACTTTTAACTGTAAGTTGGCTGGCAAAAAATCTTATTTATGAATTCAGATAGCTACTTATAATGCAATTTATTATATATTTATGTGATACTCATATTGATCTTGCCTAATACCTTATTTAGTAATCTTATATGAGATATTAGACAAGTAAAAATTCAGCTTTAGATATTAATGTTCATATAAATCAAACGAAGGGATCAGTTAAAGATTATCAATTGCTACTCCTTTTTTTCTTTCATACATTATTCCTGTATCTTTATAAATAAAGTCTTCCAAGTTTAAAGTACAATCTCTAGTGTTTTTTTGGACAACCCCTAGAACTAAGAATTCTAACGATGTTAGCCTTAGGTAGGTGATCTCAAAAAGTAATTTTCGATCAAAGAATTGTTAAATGGAATAGTTAAAAATGCTGGAAATTATTCCATGGAAAAGTAGTTAATTAGTACTTAAATTTATTCTCTTGGAACACTAAAAGTTTATGAAGTTTTGATGAAATAACCACGAGCGAAACATGCTTAAAAGTTTTATTTCTTTTTTCAGATCTCGACAAGTAAAAATTCAGCTTCACATATTTTTTGCACTGTAAAATGCTCGCGGTTTTTTCCAAGAAATTATTTAAGAAGCGAGTTCTCTACTAACTGACATGTGTCAAGTAATAAGTTGGTATCAAGTCTTCTAAGTTAGTATGTCTTCAAATGGTTCTCCAAGTCCTAAGCCAAAAGTCCTTTCCAGCATATTTCGTTCGGAACCATTACAATTCTTCACAATTTCAGCTGATGTGACAAATATTAGGTATACATCTTTAAGGCAGAGACGACTAATCCAAGCAAAATAGTTCTGCCATCTGCCGTTCCAATTCCTCTACTTTTTCCTTAATTTGCAGTTAAAACTTCAATATAAACAACTCCTTTAGGACGCATATGTTTACGTTGTCGATTGGAAAACAATGCCCAATAAAATCAACTTCAATTCAAGTTCGGCCACAGAGAGCAAAAATCAAAGCCATTGAGGCGGCATCAAAAGAAAACGTTCAACAAAGGAAACAAAATGCCAAACACACGAAACCCCAGAAAAACCAAGAGACTCAACAACATGGAAGCGGATGCAGTGGCGCACAACATCCGGTTGTCAAGACAGCAAAAACAGGACAGGAAGCACACATTTCGTTTTTTTTTTGGGTGGGAGGCGGGGGTTATGCTAAAAAGTTATTGTGGCAGCAGATGTTGGGTATTTAAAACCAGTGAACGGGAGGGTTGGGGGAAAACCGAGAGCTCCCCAAACAGAAATCAAAAACAATTGACAGCAATCAGCACACACGCACACACACACACACACAACCAAACTAAACATCAACTCACCTCCAAAACGACACCCTCCAGGGCGGGTTGCGAAATATTCTTCAGATTACTGTGATTCAATTTGGGGGCACTGTCGGCACGATTGCGACCCAGTGATTGATTTGACGTTTTGTTATCAGCTTTACTCAGCATCGAATTGTTCGATGACTTGTGATTAATTTCCAGCGCCGAGCGCAGAATATCCACCTTGGAGGCGCTGCTGCCAATGTTACCATGTTTGGGCACACCCCTCAGTGATTCCACATTGTAGCTGCTCCGTCGCACTGACAAATGATCATGAATGTCAGCCTGCCAAGAAAAAAAAAAGGGAGAAAATGGGATTTTAGCAAAACTATTCAATATTTTGTTAGGTCCAATTTAAAAAATTAAGGGGATTTAGCTGAGTTGTTTAGCTAGGTAACAGCCTAACAACAGAAGAACCTAAAACTCTAACCAAATTCTGACATTTTATGTAAAAAAAAATATTTCTTGAATCAGAAAAACCAAATATTAAAATGAATTAACATATTTTTAACCTCGAAACTAAACTTCGAGTTCGTAGCTTCAATATTTTCCCACCAATTATCCAATCATGTGGCTGGATAGCTTTTCGTTTACACCTCCAATTATCAATCTACTCACCCGTGAGCCACGTGGCAATGAAGTCAGACTGCCAATCTGATTGTACTTAATCATCAGACTCAAACGTTCCAATGACATTGAAGTGCCCTGCTCCTTGGTGGCCGGTTCAGTTAGCTTTTCTGTCTCCCCAGACTCTGCAGTTTCCACCTCCTCCTCGGACTCATCGCTGGTGTGATCAAATTTACGCAACCAAATCAGATGCAACAATCCGTAGGCAATTCCACCAACCACAGCCAACAATCCCATATAGCGGAAGGCGTCTCGAGTGCCAAACTGTCCAATAAGCAAACCTCCTGTGAAGCTGCCACTGCCTCGTCCTGCGATGGGGATGAGAAGCATAAAATGTGATTACATGTATCCTGAGTGCTCATTAGGAGCACTGCACTTGCCCAAACTGAAATGAGCCATGCCCAGCACACCAATCAGTGTGGCCAGCAGACTTTTCGGTGCCAATATCGAGCAATATGTGGCAGCTGCCACCCACATAAGGTGGCACGAAAGCGATTCCATGGCCTCGAAGGGAAAACACCACCAGGCGTTCCTGAAAGGAGGCGGGGATATTATTTCCAAATTACATTACACTCTCCGCACACACTCACTCGATAAAGGAATATCCCACCAGGCGGCCGGCATGCGAGAAGAACGCAATGATAATCAAATTAACGTGACCAAAAATGCGTGTGATTTTCTCCGCTCCATACAGGAACGGTATGCTGCTCACCGTGCCCACGGTGATTGTAATCCCTTTGGAGCAAACATTTTTCCAATAACAATTTCGCATTCTTAAATCTCTGCCTCGCACTTACCCAGCAAATAGTTGGGAGCCCCCAACTCCTTGAGATACAGAAATAGAAAACTCTCAATGAATCCCCAGAAATTGCCAAGTACAAATAAAAATATGATGAATGCAATCACATGCGGCATTTTCAATAGATTCCACAAATCCCTAAATACATTATCGGCTGGCAACTTTTCGCCCAGCGGCATCATTAGCACCGACATTGTTGATATCACCAAGAGCACATCGTACGTGTAGAAGGCCGCCGAGTAGTCCGTATAGCCCAGGCCACGTGATGAGTAATCAATCATGATGCCCGTGATGGGTGAAAATATGGCCATGCCAATGCTGGAGAATAGACGTTCGCGACCAAAATCACCGCCGAATTTCTCAATCAGAGTGAGTGCTATGGGATCCATTATGGTGACACCAGCCGAGAGCATGGTGGTGGCCAGGAATCTGTAGGGAAACCAAGTCCAAAAAAAAGAGTAAAGTAATTTCTAGTTTGGCTCTCTCACCTTAACAAAAAGTATATCCAAAATATAGTATCATCGGTTTCCTTGTAATCGGGTGGACAAATCTCTGGTGCATTCATTGTGAAGGTGCAACGCTGCATCATGCACTTTACCGCCCCGCTATTCACATAGGAGATATTGGTGCGACGCACCAGACCACCGCAACGTAGATCAAGATCATCCAGATCAGTGAGATTGATTTGCCCCTTGACGAGTCTAACCTCGCCAAATCGTTGACGAATATCGGTGACAGTCTCATTGTCATCCTGTTCGATTTCCATGCCCAACTGTTCGGTGGGATCGGCCAAGTCGGGATGCATTTGCAGCATAAAATATGTGGAATCAGCATTCTCTGAATGCACCCAACCCACGGGTGGCTGTATGTCCTTGCTGCTGCTGCTGCTACTGCTGGTGGTGTCCATGGATACTGTCAGTTAGATAGAGAGAAGAATTGGCATTGGGAGTAAGTGAGAGAGCCAACAAATTGCTTTGGTTGTGGCGGTCAGATTCGAACATAAATGCAACCCGAAATCCCTCAGGCGACCCCAGTCAAAGTTTGGCTCGTTTTGGCCTTCTTTGCTGGCCCTGGTCATGCATGACCAATTTCCAATTGTGCAAGTGTCAAGTGTACAAAGTAATGCCATCATGTTAGTTAGTTAGTTATGTTGTTTTGTTTTCTGGCATTTTGCGTGCCGGATGCCCATTTTGGGAATACTGAATTTGGTCTGATGTGCCAGCGTATTAGGAGAATGTTTATGTGAAGCGTTTATGCTTTTCGATTGGACTAGGCCAGTTGTGGGTTGTTTAGTAAATGGAAATGCTTTTGACTCAATGCCAGATGTACTAGTGGCCGCCCTATTTTAAAGATTTCAAAGGACACAGTGCTAAAAATGTTTGGCTCGGTATAAGTTAAGTATAAGTCTTGGCTATGTTAAGTTCAGGTTGCATTTTGTATTCGATATTGAAACTCTGCCAGCCTACAAAATGTTTTCGAACGTCAAAGTTTGAAACGCTGTCGCCAATAGCTAGTGAAGGTGACCGGCAGTGTACGTTCTTATACCCTTGCAGATGTTTGTAACGCATAGAAGGAAGCATCTAGCCATGTCCGCCCGTCCGTCCGTCTGTTTCTATGCGTTTTCCTCCGTCATTTTGAAAGCCATCTTCATGAAACTTTGCACGTAGACTTATACTACAAATACGCTGCACAAGTACCGGAACCAGCTGGGTCAGATGACTATAGCATATAGCTGACATAGGAATGATCGGTCAAAAAACTAGTTTTAGTGAGAAAAACTTTTTTATTTTCAAAGAAAACGCCTCCAAATTTTGTACATCTTAGTTTGCTGTGCACTCCCATGATTCCACTAAGTTTGGTAGAAGTCGAACATCTATATAGTATAGCTGTCATAGAAAAGTAGAGTCTGAAAAGTGGTCTTACTTGCTGCAGGGATTTTCAAACTTCGGACGAGCCGAATTTAGCTTTCCTCAACTTTTCTTTTTGGAAAACGCTTTTCATTAGATGTCAAAGGTGGGAACGAACCTACAACCCACTAAAACTTAAATAACAAAGGTGTGGTGCATTAGGTAGTGTGTGTGCCTGCTGGTTCATATAAGTTCCATATGAGAAGTAAGCAAATGCAGTGCTAGGATCCTGCAAATGTCAATAAATACGTTTGCAAGCCTAAAAAAATGAATAACTAATCACACTGCCCTCGTATTCTCTCTTTTTATGTTTGCCACATTCTAAAGTCCGAGTTTGGTTCATTTCGGTGAAGTGTGTTCCCACATTTATATGTAAGTATATATGAAAATCTACTTACGCTACATATGTTTTTTCTGCACCAATCTACATAAAAATTTTCATATATTAGTTTAACTTTTTTCGTTGGCTTTTAATAAAAAAGAAGTTGCTAGTGGAACTTTTCCAGTGCAAGGCAAAAAGTTGGCTAACTTTACCCCCCCCGCCTGTCAGTCTTTAATGAGAAGGAGCACCAAAGAACCACACACACACACACACACACACACACACACACACACACACACACACAGGTTGAATTATTCTTATTTTATTTTTTTTTATTTCCCAGACCCCAGACCAACAAGCTTAACTCGCTCTTTGGCTTTTATGGTGCAAGTTTTTCCCTGGCAGCGCACAAAAGACGTTGGAAAACAAACTAATAAAAGTAAAAATGAGCACATGAGCTTCGGGGGGGAACGGATGCGGACACGGCCATGGACTTCGATGAATGGGCTTGGCCAAAGAACTGCGGTACCAAGTGGACAAGAAAACTTACGGCTAACAACCGACACACGAGTCGGCAACTGATGTTAATAATGGAGTGTGGTTATGAGGAGACGGATGGATAAGGGGGGGGCCGGGGACGTTGCCGTTCACTTACGATTCAATCCCTGCATGGACATGGACGACAGTTCGGCGGCTCCTCCTCCTGATGGTGGCGCCGGCTGCTGAAGCAGCAGCAGCGACATGGCCGATGCGTTCTCCAATGCCAATGACGGGAACATGGTCGATGACATATTAAGTACATTTTGGTATCTGCTTCTCGTTTGCGTTGCGAATAATGCTGGTAATGATGATGCCGGTGAAGCGGTGGTGGTGGTGGTTGATGTGGTTGCCAAGCTGGTTGGCGTTGTCGTTGAATCGGTCCATGTACTTGTACTTCTAGCCGTTGTTGTTGTCGTTGTCATTGTCAACGTTTTAGACTTGTCATACGCTGGTATATCGGTGTAAAGCTGGGGATTAACTTGCTCCTGCATCAGACAATAGTCAACGCATTGATGCACAGCCAATTCCAGCTCTGGCTCCTCTGGGCACTCACGACTCGGGCAGGGTGACCACCAGACCTGTATGCCAGATGTGGGGAAAATAAAGACAAGTGAAAATTAGAAATGGAATAGAGGAGAATAGAAAGTGGGTAGCTATTTGAAATGGAATGCATTCATTTAATTGATTTGAAATCTCTTCTTGAAAGGATTATGCAGGGCATGTCAAGTCCAAGTGCTTGAAGTGGCACATGGAAAAATGGACGCCTACGCTGTTATAGCCCTTGATATTTTAGTATTTTAATCTTGAATCAAGCTCGTTTTTAACTGGGCTTTTTAAATAACTTTAATCTATGGGAAAAATGTATAAATATTGTTCCTAAGCCACAATTTTCTGAATGTCCAAGCTTTTCCAGCTCTGCCTTTGTACGAAAATGTAGTTAAAATAAAGAGGTGTGTGTGTGTGTAAGTATTTTGAAGAGTCTCCTCCCTTTTGCACTAACATCTAACCAGGGCTCTCGTTCCAAATATCATGGACCTGGACAGGCACAAGCTACTTGAACGAAGTCTGCTTTGGAGTAGGGTCCTGCCCCCCTCTCTAGCCCTCTCATTCTAACACAGAAACAGCTCTCGAAATTGCATACTTTATGATAGAGACTGACAGTCACACCTTTTGGCAATAGAAAGGAGAGCATCAGAAACAGCAGCAACAAATTGCAGTTGCTGGCACTTGCAGCTGAGAAGAGTTTTACATAAATCGAATTATGGAAGCTTACGTGCTTGCCTCACACACACACACACACACACACTATCTGGAGTTGGTATTATGCTAAGACCAAGCCGAAAGGCACTTCTACTATTGAGAAGGCAAAACAAATTCAAACAGAAAATAGAAAATGACAGCAATAGCAACAGCAGCAGCAGCAGCAGCAGGAACAAGCAGCTACCGAACGTTCTTGACAGCTAACAAGCAAACGAAACGCATTAGAATCAGCTCAGAGGGAGTGATGGTGGTGGCTGGTTAGGGGTGGGGTGGGGAGAGCCCTACAACTACTTCTAAATAGGGTGGCAATGCCGAAAAATCCACTTAAATGCGAGTGCACGTCAGGTTTCCATGTATTTGCACAGTGCGTGCCTGTGTGTGTGTGTGTGTGTGTGTATATCACGTACATTTATCTTTGTGTCGTTTTGCCAGCACTTAAGCTACACTACAACACCAACAAACACTCCCAAACACACACACACACACACACAGCTACATTAAAATCCTGTGAGCATAAGAGCCATTGCCGTTAGCCGTAATGAAACGCAATGGACCTGCGATTTCTAGAGCGAGTGGGGAAGCTGAGATCCTTCATTGAGATTTTCGGCCCTTGGCCAGTATAATTTGCTCTGGCACACACAAAAGTATCTTACAGATACGCATACGCACACTTCCATCCCCAACAGCCGGGGCGTATATTGAATTTGTATTTATGATGTGCACATAAAATACAATAACACCATTAAAATAGCTGCAGCAAATGCAAACTTCGTGTTAAAATTCAAGCCGAAGCCACAATGCTCTAGAGCTCTGAGTTCACACAGGCAAATGGCTTAAGCAAATTGTAATGCAAGTTGAGTTTTGAGTAACAACTAAGCTTAACTGAATGACAATCTTATACTCAAATAATAATAATAATAAAATAATAATAATTATAATAATATCTCGAGCTGGACAATCGACATAGCAGGTGACAGTGCGTCAACTCAAATGGTGCAGCCCGGTGGTACAGATGGGAAGGCTGATGCCTTAGAGAGAGAAGATAGATATACATGAACTTTGTGATCATCAACGATCATTTTTCTGTTTCGGAAACATGTTGTGTTATAGATTTAATTAAGTTTATATACGGCAATTTGTAAAACACATGCATTTGCAACAAAGAAATAACGAATGAAGGGAAAAAAATAATTTTTAGATTAAATTTGAAAGTTTGGCCCTTTCTTTTCCAAATAAACAAGGGCTGCAACACATATGCGTTTGTCATTAGGGCATCAGCTTAATTAAAATTGTGTGCAATGAGTCCTAACTTAGGAGCAGACTTCGGAATTTAGGTAAAATCATATTTGAAATAGGTCAAGTAGACTTCTGCACATCGAACCTGCCTTTTATAAAGTTTCTAGAAAGAAAATACGAAGCTCCGATCTTTATAAAAACAAGAAGGAAAGTTGGTCAAGCCTGACTATTACATACTCTGTACCAACGAAAATTTTGATGCTGCAGAAGCAGCTGAAAGCAGCGCTGCTAATGCGTAGCAGCAGCGAACATTCGTTTGATCATAACTCGTCAACCGTCCATCCGATCTTCTCCATTCCTTTGGCGGATCGATAAGCTATCTTGATAACTAACCCTCTATCTTTAAAACTGTGGGAGATATGACGTGTTTTCTTAAATGCGGGGGCGGAAGGGGGCGTGGCTAAAATTGAAAAATAAACTTGATCTGCTTGCAGACATAAGAAGCATATGTTCCATACATGTCAAACCTCCATCTCTTACCATCTCTGAGTTCTATGCGTTCATACGAACAGACAGACGGACAGACGGACATGGCTATATCGAATCGGCTGTTGATGCTGATCAAGAATATATATACTAATCGTAATCGAAGATAGTTCCTTCTTGCTATTATATACTTTAGCACAAACTTATAATACTCCATGTACCTACGGTACAGAGTATAATTACTCATCAATATTTCAAAACTGTAAAAGTTTTTGTACAATTTTTATTGCGCTGGAGGCGAAATTTGAAGTCTATTTGCGCGCCCTAGTTGGGTTTTCCTCCCCCCTAATGCTCACACTTAAGTAAATAACGCTTGTTCATTGTCTTTCTTATTACTAAAACTTTCCCATCTAGTAGCCTTTTTTGTTCTTTTGAACAAAAAAAACTGGATTACTTGATTGGAAATCAAGTATTACCATTTATTTTTTTCCAACTAAATTTTATTGAACGTTTCTTCCTTTCAAAAAGTAGGCCGATTGTTTGCCTTCGAAGCAGTCGTTAGTTTTCCGTAAGCAAACTAGCTTCTAGTTATTCAGTCGATGGCAAAACGAGCTGAACAACAGTCGGTCTAGAGAAAAAAACAAAAATAATAATTTTGGTTAGTTTTTTCGTAAATCAAATCTTTTTCATTGGTATATTTTAACAAAAGAAGAAATGACTACCGCGCTGGAAGTGAAATCTTCGAGCCTGCAGCTGCCCATATGGGTTTACCCATCTATTGGAATAATGATCGCGACCTGTTTGGCGTGCTATGTAGCCTATGCGAGTTCACGTCGTCGGTTTCCTCCTAAGAAGTTGTCTACAGTTGTCTACAAGAAATTATTGGCATCGCACTATTCGGACCAGCCCGGTGGACCTTTTTCGCCGCGGGTCAAGAAGTTTTTGGAATTGTACTATTTGAACAACCCCAATCAAACTTGTCTGAGAGAAAATGTGAACGACGTATCGACTGGATCGGGGGATTTTGGACACGGCGGGAAGTACGAGAAGTTAGCTGGCCAAGATATAGCTGGGAGGGAGGGAGGGGCTGAGGAAGGGCCTGAGGAAGAGCGTGAGGAAGAACCGGGAAGAGAAGACAAAGCATCGCAGTTGGCAGAGAAAAAGAGACGATGCGTAATCGTTGAAAACAGATATATGAGATATAATTTATACAATTCAACATATTGGCAAAAATATAGAATTTAATTCCAGCTGGTTCAACTGAAAATCGCGACTTCATCATTGAGTTTTCGCTCTCGATATGCTGATTTTTGTTTATTACATTCTTCCGGTTGGGCTACCTTGTATTAAAGAATAGTCTAGAAATCTATGTATACTCGACAAGTATTTACTTATACTTTATTTGTAAAGCAAGGGAGCCCATGTCGTATACGCTTCAAGAGCTTGTGTTATATAGCGCAAAGGCCTAAGCCATGCGCATTGGACTGACTCAACGAAATTGCAAATACTGCGAATGTCTTCTTTCTTGTTACTCAAACTACGTTTGCATTAGTTAGTTGGGCACCTCTGTTGTAAGAGTTGATAAGTAGCCGGATAAGATTTCCACTCGGATACAATAGCCAGCATACCCAGTTAAACTCATCTTCTGACTACACTTCGTGTTCATTCTGCACGTCCGTTTACAGCTCCATCTCCTTGTTGACCGTGTCCTTGTCCTGTTGCTGCTGCTGGTGGTGCTGGTGCTGGTGCTGCTGCTGCTGGTCCTTGCTTGCGGTTTACTATTTTATGCTATTATAGGCGAGTTCGGTTGCCGTTTGGCATAAATTTATTTGCAGTCGTCGATGGCGGCAACGGAAATTACCATTTTATTATTGCAGGCGTTTGTACGGTTATGGATGCCCTCGCTCGCCCCACCCTCCCCCTCACCTATTGAGCCTTATTGAATTCGCATTAAAATTGGTAATGGATATATGCATATACACGCACTACCAGAATAACAACAACGAACCAAGTGCTGGCTGCAGATGCAGATAAAGATATTTATTTATGTGTTTGTTGTTGTTGTTGTTGTAGAAGCTGTTGTAGTTGTAGTTGTTGCTATTTTTGTTGGTAGGGCTTAAGTTTATATATATGAGGCTTATGATGGGTTAAGTGGCACTTTTGGACGGATTTCGATGGCTTGCATGAGAAATTGATGGCTTAAGAAGCGATCATAGTTACATCTGCATCGTTATAAGTAAACGTGTCGTTTGCGCAATCATCAATCGATGCGGTGCCTCCCATGAGGCATCCATCGCCTTGTCCCATCTCGTCACCCTTGTCGTTCAGACCATCGCAGGCCGTTTTCAACGATTCCTCATCGTCCGAGTAGGCAGGCGTCTCGTCCTGACCGTTCTCCTTTTTCTCTTCCGATTGCGATGCCGCGTCTTCTATTTCGGGCTCTTCCTCAGTTAGCACACCAGCCACATGGAAATGATCCTCGAGCATGATCTTCCATTCATTCATCAGCGTCGTCACATCACGTACCTCATAGTGCGCCATTTTCTCTATGTAATTGGTAATCTCATGGCCAGCTAACTCCTCGTACTTCCCGTCAGGGCCAAAATCGCTGGATCCAGTCGATACGTCATACACCGTGTCTTTTAATGCCACCAGAAAAGTTCCATCGGCGTGCTGCGAATTATACAAGGCCAATTCCTTCTTGGTCAGCCGCAGATCCTTCAACGGTACAGGCAACTTCTTATGACCCGCCTCTTCATAGTCCTTGTCATCATAAGTGGGATACTGACGTCGTGTACGCATAAAGGCCATGTAGCCCGCAAAACAGGTCACGGCAATAATGGCAATGGGCGAGCCAACCCACTCGCGCAACTGCAGGCTCCAGGATTTAACTGCCAGCGAAGACATTTCTTCTTGCGGTAAAATAGTGCGATGGAAAAGATTTGATTTAGGAAAAAAACAAACAACAAAAAATCAAACCAAAATTATTTTCTTTTTTTCTCTCTAGACCGACTGTTGTTCAGCTCGTATTGCCATCGACTGAATAAGTAGAAGCTGGTTTGCTTAACGTTAGCCAACGGCAGCATCGAAAGCAAACAATCGGCCTACTTTTTGAAAGGAAGAATAGTTCAATAAAATAATTAAAAGAAATTTTATTTTCAACCAAGTAACCCAGGTTTTTTTTTTGGTTCAAAAGAACAAAAAAGCCTGCTAGATGGGAAAGTTTTTGTAATAATTTAAATACTAACGGATATGGATTGTTCGTAGGGCTAGAGCTTGTTTAACTAATGAAAACTTAAGGATCTGGTAAGGCTGAAATCGCTTATGGGATTAGATATATGTGGCAGCTTTTGCCCTTAGCTTACAGAAGTTCGTAATAGAGAAGTTCGACAGTAATACCCTTACCATGAGCTTGCATTTGTCAAGTTTGAGATGGATCATACATCAATGTGGCATCAATATCGAAGATTATCAGATCAGATTATCAAATTATACTTTTTACTGGAATATCAACAAAGTTGTCTTCTCCCTTTTGAGTAAATAATTAGAATAGTTTGGAAGTGCAAGAGCCTTCCATTCCACATCTCAAATCTGAATCTAAATCCAAAGCGAAACTGTATTCCTGATAAGGATTCCACATTGCCACAAAAAAGAGTTGCTCATTTATTCAATTGAAACACACTTGCATAATCCTTGTATATTGCATAAATTTAAGTGCATTTTTTCCAGCCACTGACCTCTGCTCATGCCAAGCTCTTGGGCCATTTCAAAGGACAATCCAGTGCTAAAACTTTTATAACGACCAGCAAAGCCCGGCATAAACCTCGAACCGCAATAACAGCAATCACTTCGACCCGTTTGCATTGATATGTATGCTCCTCATAAGCATAAAATACAACAACAAATACAAAAAAGGGAAGCGGAAAATGCATAAAAAACACACACACACACACATACAAAATGTTCTGGCAACAAATTTCTCTCAATCAGTAACCCCAAGAGCGTGCCACATGTGACAGTTATTTGCTTTATTTCGATGATTTTACATGACACAAATTTATGCACATGCAATATAAGCAGCATATCTAAAATAAGTTTAAAAAAAAAAGAAGAGAATGGCAAAAATAAAAGAAGTCTGCAACTGCAGTTACTGGATGACATCAGACACACCCATATCACTTTCCTACATACAGCATGGCGTATACGTAATTTCACAGTATGCGTATCCGTGTGTATTAGGCTGCGTTTGTGTGTGTGTCAGCATGTGGCAGGTTGCTGGGAGCGCAGCAAATTGTAGCAAGTAAATGTTCACTATCCGCATCCCTGTCCGACTCGCGGGCGTCGCTTTAAATGGCGCATTAGATACACACACACACTCGCACTCACACACTTGTTTGTTTGCCTCTGTGTGCGTTTTATGGGTGTATACGTGCGTAAAGTGTGTCTGTGTTGCATGTGGCAACATAATGCCGGCTTTTATGTATGTAGTTTTCTTTCTCCCTTTCTTATTTGCTGTAAAGCCACGTCTCGCCAAATAGAGACATGCTGTGACTGAAGAGCAGGCATTGTTGGGAGGGAGAGAGAGAGAGTGAGAGTGGTGGAGCGGGGAGGGTGTGGAAAGGGGAAGACTTTTGGCAAAAGCGAACAATTGCAATTGAAATTGTATGGTTTGCAATTGTATGGCACAGACACACTTTTAGAGCAAGTTTGGGCATACTTAAGGAATACCTTTATATATTATATATACATATTTACTTGCATTACAACTGAAATTAAATTGGCAAAAGGACGATCTTATAATTGAATTATATTACAACCAGCTAATGTACATAATGTTTTAGAGGCTTACATTAAAATCTAACCGAAGGGTGCAGCAACTGCAATCAGTCTTTGGAGATTAGCTTGGAGAAAGCTTCTGTTTAAAAAAAATTTATTAAATCTATAAATCTTTTCTCTGAAGCCAAACAAATTATAAAATATTGACCATGATATTCAAAATATACAATATGTATTTAATATGATTTGTGAATATGATCTGTGTTAAGTACGACCACGAGAAGTTCGAAATGTATGGAGCAAAAACTTCTATCAAGTTTGTTTTAAATCTATGCCACAGCCTCTTCTGCCCTGCAATTTACAAAAATTATCATATTTCCGTCAGTCTTATAGATAGAAGGTACGTACACTCAGACAAAAAATAGGGAATTTCATACTTGGATCAAGAATGTTCAAGAGCGAAATTCTTTATCCAAGTATGAGTTTTATATCCCGTTTTTCTAGATCCAAGTACAAATCATTCTCAAATAAAGCAAAATAGTTCTTGAATCAAGGGCTAAGCATACTCAAATTCAGGATTGCTCATTCTTGAATCAAAAGCATGCATCATTCAGTCCCCTTGACTAAATGCATTATACTGAGAACGATTTTAGCTCGATTTCAAGAGCGAAATTCTTGAAAATTCATGAACGAAAAATAGAGGAAAGTTAACTTCGGCTCAGCTGAAGTTTGTATACTCTTGCAGCACGCTTTTTAACTTATTTGAAGGACATATCCGCTGAAAACAAACAAGTTTTTCTCAATAAGACTTCTTTTCTGACTCTACTTTTGTATGACAGCTATACTTTATAGATGTCCGATTTTGACTAAATTTGGCAGAATCATGAAGAAGCATTTAAAACTGATAAATACGAACTTTGGAGACGTTTGCATTAATAACAAAAAAGGTTTTCTCACTAGAACTAGTTTTCGACTGATCATTCCTATGACAGCTATATGTTATAGTCATCCGATTCGGCCGGTTCCGACAAATGTGCAGCGTATTTGTACCAGAAGACTTCGTGCAAAGTTTGGTGGCGATAGCTTTAAAACTGTCGGAGGAGATAGCATAGAAACAGACGGACAGACGGATAGACGGATAAAGAATATATTATATATACTTTATGTGGTCAGAGATGCTTCCTTCTGAACAATTTCAATATACCCTCTGCAAGGGTATAAAAAGATTTGAAATTTGTGAGAATTAGCTTGAGTTGGCTTCATATCGATTTCAGTTAATCAATTAATATTTTTGCTTTCAATTTATTGCTACTCCTTTTTGCTTTTCCTTAATTTATCTTAAATTTATAACTCCATATTAGTTTAGACTAATACCAATTCTCCAATTAATTCCATTCACCATTCTAAGTTATTCTAGTTTCTTTATATACACAGTTCGATATTAAATTCTACAAGCTCCTGGTCTATTTTAGTCTGGGCACCTTACTGACTCAGTTTCTCTCCTGGCACCCAGTTAACTTTTGCTAAAAATGCACCCATCGTCATTATCGTGAAGGCAGCAACAAAAGAGCCATGCAAGCAACCGCATTAAAACTACCGTGCAACAGCTGTCTACACACAGGTAAGTAGATGCGGCATAAAGTACCAGGAGAATAAGTTGCCAGGAACTTTGTGCACTTGTGTGAGTAAACCATGTGAAGGCAGGTGGTGGTTGGGTGGGGCTGTTGTTCTCTATATTTTTAGCTTTTAACTAACACACAAGAGTAGTGAAATTTGCCTTGCCTTTCAATATCACTTCCTAATGGCTTTTAGCTCACACTAATTAGCCAAGGGATTCTGTTTCGCCATCAATCCAATCATCGATTGTAATTAAAATGAAAATCGCTGCTTAAAGATACTGCTGCTTTGCTTACCTCAATGTCACCATTGTCCGGATGCCGTAAAACAAATGCCGATGGCACAACTCCCGGGATCTCCTGCTGTGGTATAAAGAGCAGCGAGTGATGGAAAATTGCATTCAGCAGCAAACTCATCACAACCACCGGTTTATATTTGCCAAATTTGTCAACGAGAAAACCTGTATAGAAAGTGAGAGAGAGGGAAGAGAGGGAGAGAGAGAGGGTAGAGAAGTTGAATACCACTTTACTTTGCCCTCAGCACTGATAAAATGCACACAGTTCGGATGCAGTTTAAGATGGATTTGGTTGAGCAGATTAAGCACAGCTGTGCTGTGTGTTGGTGGCGATGATGAAGATTTGGGTGGTGGGGGGAGGGGTTGTGTGGGATTAGCCAGTAAAATTCATGGCGAAAATTAAGTCTGGTTGGGTTAAAGCTTAAGCTGCAATAAGTCTCTACCTTATATCGCCCTGATGACCATGGACACGGTTCACGGTTCGCATTTTAAAGTAAATTCCTTGCAAGAGTGCATTTTTCACTTATACTCCCAGCTGCAGCTTTATGTCCGGCTATTTTTTGCTGCTTTATGCGCCTTTTTGGCTCTTAATTTTTATCCCCCGCCTGGTGTATACATTCACATCAAATGTTTTTTTCCCAACCATTCATGTCGCAAACATTCCACACCGCAAATGCATTTTAAAAAATTCAACAACTTACAAACAAACAAACAAAAAATGTATTTTAAAATGCAGAACAGCCGCAATATGATGGGCAAGCTGCGAATGTGTCGCAAAAAACAAACACACTAAAGAAATGTTTAATTGTCACTTAAACTGCAAGTGAATTAAATTATTTCCTCTCAGTCGGAAAGTGGCCCAAAAAACTGTGCTATGTAGAAAAAACTGCACCGAGTGCAGCCAGGCATATAAATTCATAGAGCCAGAACTCAGCTCAACACAAACGTTTATTTTGCGCTTATTTGTTTATGATTTGAGCTGCTGCTGCTGCGAGAGAGAGAGAGGGAGAGGTGACGAATTTAAATGAAATACATTTTTGACCCGGAGCAAAATGAAATGTTTTTGTCTATTTTTCCATCTGTTTAAATGGAAAGGATTTAAAAATGTCTAACAAAAACTATTTAATTAAATCAATCACCGCATGCCACTCTAATTAAGATGAATTAATTATTGCCAACTGTCCGCCTCATCATCCCCCCCCTCCCCCCGCCACCTGACTACCATTCAATTAGCGTACCCTCACACTCACCTGTTATGGGCGGGCTAAGAAATGTGGTGAAGGGCAATGCTAAATAGATAATCGCAATTTCCTCCACCGTCAAACCAATCGATTGCATGTGTATCGTCAAATAGGGCAGCAAGGATGAAGTGGCTGGAAAAGAACAGAGCAGAAGGGGTAGTTAAATTAATATATATATATTTTTATTTTAAAGTTGGAAATATTTATCATATAAATCATCATAAAAGGTAAACTAATAGGCTCTTTACACTGGGCACTTCTAACATGCAAAATCATGAGCCAGAATACCACACCCACATTTCTGACACACACTGATCCATTTAATACTTTGACTTAACAAAAATATAAAAACCTTGCAAACTGATATAATTCATTTTAACTCAGAATGTCCGATGTATAAGCTATAAGCCAGCAAATATTGTATACATGTTTTGAGCATATGCAAGACTTCTCGAGTCCTCGGTCTGATTTAACTAGTTTTAATTGCGCGCGCTTTTTGATCATTAATTATACTTAAGTCGCAAGAAAATTGTAGCCTAGCCTCCACTCATCATAACGAGTCGATTTTAAGGGGTTCTTCTGCTCAGTTTTTACTCATTTTCGAGTCATTTGCGACTCATTTTCGAGACGTATTTTAATAAATCTCATTTTGAGCATATTACTGAGTCATTTTAGGGTCAGGAAATTTACTCACCCAACATTTGGAAGATCATTTTAACAAAAATCATCTTGTAGAGTCTTTTTCAAACCTTTCAATGATTAAAAACAGATCACTTTCATATGCGATTAAAAGAAGTCACGAAATTTGAAGTAAAAGTTTCGCTAAAATATACTTATATACATGAACTATAATCAAACTTCTCAATTGTAGATTTTAACCAGGAAATTTTGCCAAATTATTTTAATCTCTCTAATTAAATTATAATTAAACTTCTCAATTGTGGATTTTAACCATAAAATATAGGCAAATTATTTTAATCTCTCCGAAGCCTAAGTTTATGGACTATATCATTGACTATTACGTGAGATTTCAATTCGGGAAATAATTCAAAATAAGAGATCCGATCATTCATCATTCCATCGAGGATCAATGCTGTCGATGACATTTCTCTAGCTTGACTCATAAATGTAAAAAAATATGCACAAAAGCATTCCACCCCCGAGAGATCCATCTTTTTATCCCTTTTGCAGAATGTAAATTAAAATTGTGCAGATGTGAGAATGCCATCTCCTGCGTCAGTTTTAAAGCTATCTTGACCAATCTTTGCAAGAAGTTCTATGGTACATATACGCAGCAAATTTGTCGTAACTGCTCCGATCGGATTTAACATTGGAATGATTGCTGGAACAACTATTATAATGAGAATAACTATGTTGCAATAAAAGCGTATTTATGAGTTGACTATACTTTTCGATGATTCCACTAAATTTGGTCGATATCAAATCATTTCTATAGTATTTCTCAGTACGAATTTGGATGCTGCAGTTGCAGCTGTAAGCAGCTCTGCTATTGTGCTGCTGCAGTGAACATTCTTTAGCTCACAACTCGACTACCGCTCGACCAATCTTGTTTATTTATATTGTAAATCGAAAAATAATATTTCGAGTATATTTAAGCATTTATCTAGTTTATGCTGAAAAATATAACCTAATTTTATAAGATCAAATCTTGTGGATAAAGAAATATTAAAGAATATTCTAAAATAAAACCCAAAAAAAATATATGAAACTCTCATCGCAGCCGGTAGGACTCGAACCTACGCTCCCAGAGGGAATCTGATTTCTAGTTTGATATTCGAATTTCTAGTCAGACGCCTTAACCACTCGGCCACGGCTGCTTATATTTGTTAAGTGCCAGAAGCACAATATAGCAAAACCAATGAAAAAACAATCTATAAATAAAACTGGCACACATAAAAAACTGAAGATATATCAACAGCCTCAAGTGGCTAAATCAAATTAATATAAAAAAATAGATAACTATTAATAACTAAAGCAAAAACAACAAAAAGTGAAGCACTTCGAGTGATAAGCATTAAAATAAATTTTTTCAGTAGGGTTAATATAACAAATGTGGCATGATCGTATTTTTGCCAAAGAACATTTTATGATTATACAAATCCGGGAAGATATAGACAAAATATGGAAATATTAGACAGTGGATTTCATGTTTTTTCCGTCATTTCTGCATTGTAGAAGCTACAATATTGTATTTAGCAATGAAATTAAGTTGTGACTAATCAGAAATATGCATATGCAGGTATGCAAAATATGTTAAATATGACGAAAAAATGGACATTATGAGTTCTAACTTCTCCCTGATCAAAATCAGATAAGATAAGATCTTAAAGAAACCGGAATGATTATTTCGTAAATATTGAATTCAATATTTAATATGTCAATACCATCTCCCTCAATGCGAATTAAAGAGAGCAAATGAATTGCCTTTTGAAGTAAATACTCAAGCCTCTGAATAATGCACCAAAGTGAGTAAGTGAGTGAGTTAAAGTGAGTCGTTATTAAAGCTGCCCACTATAAGACTTGCCATGTTTCGTCAAGCTCTATCCTTAGTTTCGTCTACTGAATTCCAAATTAAACTTTCTAAAGGATAAAGTCAAAAGAGAGTCAATGGAGAGTCGTAATGAACCATTTCTGAAATGAGATTCGTGTTAAGCCCTTGGAAATCATCTAAAATCTCTCGCATGCATTCAATAAACTGGAAAAAGTCTAACTTTGTAATATTAAGTAACCTATTGGTAATCGTATTCAAGTTAAAATGGGAAGATTTTTAATTTTTTTAAAACTATATTTTCCTTCCGTTCTAAACTATGATTTCGCTTCAAGTCCGGGGTTAATTAATCATACTGAAGTGGTACAAAAACAATTCACTTTTGCTTAAACCACATAACTCCGTTACCACTGTGCGGTGCATGAAATGCAATTAAATTAAAATTATTACTTATTCACATATGTTAAGTATGGTTTAATTGCCAGCTGACTGCAACAACAAGTAAACAAATTTGTATTATTATACATTTTGACTGCACTTCTATTTGTCAGTGTCATTGATGAAATATTTATAAATAAAGTGCACACAAAATTACCACAGATGGAAATGTACTTAAATGTGTGTGTGATGCTAATAGATACACCAGAAAATACTTTTGTGCATTTTAAAAAATGCAGTGATAATTTTTAATAATACTTTTTTCTTTGTTTTTTTGTTTTATTTTTTTGTGTTTTCCGGTGAAAAAATTTAATTTGCAATGTGCAATTAAAATTTACACGGTCAGAGTTGCCATGGAGTTTGCATTGGACAGGCAGGCCTTGGCGGCATTAATTACGAATGACATCCAGAGAGGAGAGTTGCCACAATGGCCGCCAAGCCAAACAGCCCTGACATGCTTGCGTTTCCGTTTCCGGATACACGCACACACACACTCGCACACACACAGAGGACAATTAATTGTTATTGCATTGAACAAATACACAAACAACTGCTGTATTCTTGTTAATTATCTGAGACGAAGGCAAGGCCTGTACCAATGAATGCGGGAGAAAAGTGTTAAATGCACTTTAACATGCATTTCCAACGCCCCTCCTCCTGCTTACCGCCCTTGAAAGTGGTCAAGGCTGTGGCTGTGGGTCTCCATTGGTTTGGTGCGCCCAATTTGGTGCCATTATTTTCATCATTTTGTTGCACGCGCGCTTGTTTTTAATGTTCATAAATTATTGATGGCATGGATGGAGCATGGAGAGAAGATTATTTGTTCACTCATCCTGCATCCTCTTTGTCCTCTCGTCTCTGTCAGCGCGGTAATGCGCTTTAAGTAGCTTTTATGGCACTGTCCGTATGAAGTGGACGAGTTGTGCATTGAAGTGCATTAATAACAGTGCTTTTTGTTTGTAAGAGGGAGAGTGTGTGGATGTGTGTGTGTGTGAGAAAAGGGATGGCATAATTAAGGGCTACAAATGTGTAAGGTATATTTTAGCCACAGACGGAAATGGCTCGATATAGACACGCTGAACAAATGGAATAAGTATGACCAAGTAAGTCATAAGAACAACCGACCTTCAAAAACAAAGTCAATTTGTTATTCATTTGATACAATCCAAATAGTTTTAAGCGTAAACTGAGCTAAATCTCTTCCCAAACCACCAGAGATTTTAAACTAACATAAGAGGTCCTAGAAATCACATTTGGGTTTTGGCTTGAAAATTCTTCTTCTGGCTTAGTTCAACATGCCCAATGATCTTTGCTCTTGAATATTTTTGCTTATTCTCGAATCATTAAACGAAAAAAAGTGCTTGAATTGTCCAAATACAAAAAAAATAGAAGGAAGATTAACCAAATCCATTTGCAAGAAAGCCTCAACAAAAGCCCCGTGCACATCAAGCCAAATAAAAAACACATTAATACTAATTTTTGCGACAATTTGACTTTAATGGCAAAAGACAACAAGCGACCAATGGCCAAGGCGGTAAATTGTGTTGGGGGGTTGGGGGGTTTGGGGAGGGGGCAATCGTAAAATGTTTTTGTCATTGACCGCCAGCGTCGAAAATGGCGCACGGTCAGTTGAGTTGACTTAAGTTGAGGATGAACACTCACCCACACACACTGAGACGGACAAGGCAAATCAAACTAAACCTTTCTCAAGCTTAAATCTCATAAGCTAGATTTATTTACAAAAGACACTCATGAGTGTGTGTGTGTGTGTGTGTGTGTGTGTATGTCTTAATTGCCACATGCTGGGAAAATGCCAACTTATATGCATCATCTCCCGCTCTCTCTTGCTCTCTCTCTCTGTGTGTGTGTGTGTGTGTGTTTGTTTGTGTAACTAAATTTATACAAATGTGTAACATATTTTGTGCCTAATTGATAACTTCCGACCAGCCTAGTCCCCCCCAGTTTAATACTTATACTGACACGCACACAAGCACAGCCAAGGCAAGAATTGGCAAAGGGGTTGGCCGAAGAGGGGGGTAGGTGTGATAATGAATTCAAAGATTTCACTGTCAGCCTAACTCGGTCTCGGACTGTGCTCAAATTTGTGACTGCAGCTGCCTATGTGTGTGTGTGTGTTGGGATAGAAAAACAATTGTATTGTTTAGTTAGTTCTTTTGTTGTTGTTGTTCTTGCTGTTGTTGTTGGTCAGTTTTAAGGGAAAATGAAAAAAGCAATTAAAATGTCAGTGCATTGTTTTCTTAGTGTCAACTAAAATTTAAGGTTGAGTTTTTGATTAAGCAGCAATAAATGGAATTTCTATTGGATATATATAAATTTAGTGGGAGCCTGGCTCAGCAAACTCTCGGGGGGTGGAAGGAAAGTGCATGTGCTCGGATTAACTTTAAAAGACAAGCACAATGGTAACAACAAATACTGGCCCAAAAAGTACCAATGCAGAGGCTTGTGCATTTTCGATTTTCAAACAAGAGAAAGAGGACCTACGGTGGAGTCTGAACGGCTAAGTTTGAGATTTTTTGGCACATATAGTTTAGTGAAGATGACCGGGAATTTTAGTTTTTTGAAGAAAACACTTTTACATTAGATGTCCCTAGACGGGATCGACCTCTTGCACAGCAGGCACACACACTACCCACTTTACCACAGCTAAAAAGTTGTTGCCTTGAATTGTAAACTAATTTTGAAAATATAAAACATTAATCCTTTCTTATTTAAAAGAAGGACACTAAATATGTTGAACGAGCCCATTTTTTTGACCTTTGCAATTAATTTCATAGAAGATATCGACTGTTTCTTTATAAATATGATAGCTTCTGATACGAGATAATCAGCTTTTTTATTGATTCAAGGAATTCAACCGAATCAAACTTCGAATATATTTAAGTCGGTTGCTGTAATATAATAAGAAAGGGGTTTGCATTTAGGTAGCATATCCTACCCAAGATTTTTCCAAGAGTTGAAACAAGTTCCCTAAAAGTGGGGAACCGAACGAGATATTATGTCAGATCTCCATAATATAACCATAGCCAAAATATAGATATGGCTCGAGGTAGATAGTACTACCGATTCTGTAAATCGTTGCGGTTGGATAGCCTGATCCTCATAGAGTTTAAGACTATTGTATTTTGATACTTAACACCAAAACAATCTACAAAGTTTTTCCGCACTGAATTAGCTCAATCATTTAGCAGAATTCTTAAGAATATCAATCTAGAATAAGAAAATAGTTTTCTCGCTTTGTCAAGCCAGTGCGGCCAAGTTGATTCCATATATAAAAAGAAGGTGGGGTTAGTTCCACCACTTAAAGCTCATTAAAGGCTGGACGGATTCTTATGATTTTTGATATGTTTGACTTCATCCGAACTAAATAACAGAATAACTAATAAAATACAATTAAAGTGTCCAAAAGACCGAGAAACCTAGAACAATTTTCAAATAATTAAGAAGATTTGAAGGTGAGAATGTAGAAAAAGTTTTGAAAATATGCAAAATTTCGATAGATTGATGAGCTAGTAAGCAATAGTTGACCTCTTATTTGGAAGGTATAGGCCAATCGCAACAACATAACGAATAACAAATCACTTGGCCAATACTTGAGTGTGTATTTGTTTTGAATTTTTCTCATATACGTGGCATGTTCACGTGTTGACAAACATTATTCCTAGTTGCGCCTGATAACAAAACACCTATCAGAAGTTGCCTCATTGAAAAGAATCCAGCCAAAGCAAATGTATTTCCTGAAGTATTCATTTTTTTCATTCTTTTTTTCTAAGTTAACTAAAATCATAAAATATATATAATTATATTTATTCAATCTATATGTTATGGTTGTGATTAAGAGTAAACTTGAAAGTGACTGGACCAAATTGTATACTTTCTGCTGAGGGTTTGTTCTTCATTGCCTTGCAAAGGAGTAGGAAAAGCGAGAAGTCGGAAAATTCTTAACAGGTGGTGCTGATGCAGCAAATTTTGCATTTCAATTCAATTCAACTATAGTTCAACAAATGGCGCAGTAGGCGGTCAATCCTTTAAACAGCTCAGCAAGTGTTAATTCTGATTTAATTCGCTTTTCCACACAGAAAAAAGGATATTTAAAAACATACATTGGATAATTTCGGTATCAATTAGGAAAATATAATTTATATATACCCGTTTTTGTTTATTTAAATATCCATTTATTGATTAATAGATCTCAAATTTTCATCCAACGGAGCTGAAATCCATTCAAAGGATATGAAAAATTAAAAAAAAAAAATATTTATATATTCATTCGAAATCGCTCTTTATTCACAATTCTCACTCCAAGCTCTCGACACTCAGCTCATGGCTCTGAGCTGACACTTTCATATTTGAGCTCCTACTAAAAATTTCAACTAAAACCAGACATCAAGATCTGCTAAAAACTTTTGCAGTTTCTTGGAACAAGATATATAGTTTGGGGGGGCGGCACACACATCACTGTTTTATGGCCCCGTGCTAAGTATGTAATCAAAAGCTTTCATCATATAAGCGTAAAACGTACGTATACGTACTTTTGAGTGATATACAAATTTGAAGCCTTATCAAAAGAATAAAACACACAAAACATCATAAAAGGCTCAGCCATGGGCCATGAACTGGCCATAATTTAATGGGACATCACGTTTTTTTTTTTCCTTCGTCGAAACTGTGCTTACTCAAGACCCAGATAGGTGTAGCAGGGCCCCCATCAACGCTTAGGTAGTCAATTCCTAATTGGTTTTTAATAACCTTCACTCACCTCCGTACATGACAAACAGCGTTATCTTCAGCATAATCAAATTGGGATTTATGCCGCGTCGCTGACAGAATTCGCCAAAGCGCGACAATTCGATTTTCTCCGAGCGGGTGGCCTCGGTGACCGTCTCCTCGCTGACCATTTTGCCCATTGCACCAGCGATACACTAACACACTCACTCACTAACACACTCCCGCGCTCACTGGTTTATTTGCATCAGGTCTTGTTTGTGTATCTGACAGTTTGAAGTTCGTTTCAATGAAATTGCAGCCAGATGATGGCGATGCCTTAGTTTAAGTTTCTCGGTCAGACAAATACACAGATAGAAAGATAAATCTGGCTGAGTTTTTCTTATGATTTTGATTAAATTCAATTGAAATTTGTGAACATCAACTAAGCTGTTGTTGTTGTTGTTGTTGTAGCTGTTGCTGTTGTTGCCGCCGTTATTTTATTGTACACACATTTGCATCTAAGCTTCACTTTAACACCATCTAAAAATAGTGATTTGTTGTATCAAAAAATTGAATGGAAATTTAGTTGAAATTTTTTCCACACTTTTCAAGGTTTACTCTACATTTTTTCCACTTTTCCCGTTTGAGTTTTCACACACAACTTTCACACTTGCCGTTCACTTGGAGACTGAGAAAAAGTCTCTTATCAAAACTTTGGATGTCTGTTTGGCAATCTTCAACCAGATCACTTAATCTATGCGGCCTCACTCAAAATATCTCAAAACTCAAAGAGCGACAAGTCGCGCTGCTCACTTCCACAATGATCACGATAATGATGATAATGGGGATGATGATGATGATGATGATATTCTAACTTAAATTGGTCCAAGTTGCCGTATTAGTGACAGCTCAGGAGATACCCGCTACCCTATTTGACGCTCTTGTGTGCGTCTCTACGGGGTTGTTGTTGATCTCCGAGATAATGTCTTTTCTTGAATGAAGATAAAAACCTGAGCGACATCTGACGTGCGACAATGTCGCGATCTGTGTGATTGACGGGCCAACCAACAGGATGGACAGACGGTAGATAAGAGAGCGTTGGGTAGACGAAAGAACTGATGTTTTGGTTCGATGTTCAATGATTCGTATGTAGTTATCATGCAAAATTTCAATAATGCTCGATGCTTGCGAACAAATACGGTCACACCATTCGTTTTTTGGTTCTGTTCGTAAATGGCATTATTTCAACTGAAAAAACTCCTGACTTGTTTTGAAATGAGTCTTAGTGCAAAATTCTTATTGGTTTCTTATGTAACGATCCTAAACTTAGCTATTATAAAATCTATCAATATGGTTACGATCCGACGGCTATATCCTATGACTGCCACTTGTATTCAATGATGTAGTCAACACTCAGAAAAAATCAACTACTATATCCTTGAATTAAGTACAAACGGCATCAAGAGATAAATAAAACTTGATGCAAGTACTAAATTCTTATTTCAAGTACCTTTTCTTAAGACCTTAAGTCAAGTATTTTGACTACTTAATTCGAAGTTTAGGTATTGCTCTCCTCGAAATGTCGAACAGTAATAAGCAAACCGAAATAAGCTTATAATATTTGTTCCTAATTCATAAATGTGGGTTCACACCCAGTGGCAGGCTGCCGCACTAAAAGATTCAGTTGCTTCCATACATGTATGAATACCTGCCAAAGGAAATGCAAGCTAACAGTTGCCATTTATGTTCACAGAAATCTGTCAAGAGGTACAAGGTAGCGCACAGCTTCAATATTCAAGCATCTTACAAGGTCCTTCGAACCGGAAATTTCGCCAACAATGTTTTGAAGAAAAGAAGAGAATAAGATTGTTTTTGCGGAAGAGGTCAAAAGCTCTTAAATTGACAGTCTGATCGACATTACCAAGTCTGTTCACATTTACTTCGTACTGATTATTATCCATTTCCATTTAATAAACCCAGCCGATTTGTTAAATGGTTTGAGGTTCGACTCAGCCTTTTTTGCATCTTTTTTCCTTTCTCATTAAGGAACAACTACCAACTCATTATGAAGTTAATTTTAGCAAAAGTGTAAGTTGGACGGCTTCACTCGGCCATATTCCCCATTGGTCGTGGGCGGCACCTTGAAATCTTGACTCCCCTCGAATAGCTTTGAATTGCCTAACAGTTTCTGCACATCTGTGGCGGTCACTGTGAACTTCTTAAGCAAACGTCGCCGTTGGGCATACTGCAGAAACTGCCTGTCCCCATATCTCTGACGACTCTCCAAATAGATTTGAGCAATGCGATCATAATGGCACGCCTGTTGCTTCGGATACCAGGCAAATCGCGCTTTCCAACGACGGGCGGTGTCCTCTAGCTTTTTGGTAATAAAGCGTTGCTGACCCAATTGGTCCATGGTAATGATGTCGTTCAGCATGGTGAATGTGGTATGTTGTGTGTGAGTGTGTGTTTGTGTGTGTTTAAACTACTTCAAAAATTTACTTGAATGAATTTTAACAGAATAATTTTGGGGAAATGATTTTCCCTCGGCCTACTTCTACACATCAGCCATATTCAAAGGGCGTTTCGAGAACTTCTTTGGAGCCACAAAACTGAGCATTTGCAGGACGTAGACACTTGTTTGTTGGGCAATACAGAAATCCTTGCTCAACCGCAAAAGTTTTATGCATTTCGTTTCACAAGACAACAAAATTCAATGCGCCAAAATGGTAGGAAATATAAATGTCAACTGAAGGGAAATTCGATTGGATAAAACAGAAAACGAAATGCCGCTGATAAAAACTAAATCACCATATTCACAAATTGATTGATATGACTGACACGTGCTCGGTGGGCTGCTGATATGTGCCACTTGACAACCTGAAATATCTATATTTGTTGTAAGCTATCTTGTAATTACCCTGGTGTATATCTAATGTGCTCCCCGAAACAGCGAGAGTTCATAACTTTTGCCGAGCTACCTAAATGGATAAGATAATGCCACGGGATTGCAGGTTTTTCTATGTCAGTCGAGTGAACAAAAAATTCTCACTATAAATTACTTTTGCAAAACTCACTTCATTTTCGAACAGAAGTTGTGACATACAAATAATGACCGAGTTTATTTTTAGCCACCCACTGCTGAAGTATTATATAGTAGAATATATCAGTTAATCGGTCCACAAACACAAACATGTTGTAAAACAAAATGCGCAAGCACCGCGGCCACAGACAGCGGCGCCCTGCACTTATCGCTTATCATGATCTGAGATTAAGCTAGACCCCAGATTTCCTAGCTGCTGTAGTAAAGAAGCATCCACAAGGCAATCGAATTTGGCGAGGGCTGTTTGAAAATGTGAGTTAAGTTGTGAGAGTTCTGAAAACTCACGAGACTTTAACATAGTTGTCTAAATACTTTGCTATATATGGATGGATCTCAGTTAGATTCTGAATGAATTTCTAAATGCTGTTGCGTGTTTTTAAGTCAACTTTCTGCTAGGTTCAAGGCGTAAATTATTTCTCTGGCATTTCATGAAATATTTACTTTGATTTTTCTTCTTGTCTGTTGGATCTATATATTAACAAGTACGAAAGTCGGTCAAGCCCGACTATTACCCGACTGTACTTTACAAGGTTTGTAAGTGCTGCCCATCGCAGCTTCATCCGGTGTTGCCCAGCATTAATGTTTGTTTTGCCTATAACTCGACAATCGTTTATGTAATCTTCTCCATTCCTTCGGCTCCAATGGAGCTGAAAATTAACCAAATGATGATAGTTTTTCATATAATGTGGATGATTTTTAGCTCCGTTGGATGATTAAAAGGATATTTAAGTCAAATTCTGTCCAAATGGATACGGGAAATCATCTTTTGGATATATTTTAATGTCCTTTCATTTCTCTGTGCACTCATTATATCCGACTCTTTGTCGTCTATTCGTTGAACCGTTTAAATCTATTTTACAAGCTTGTGAACCAAAGCCTATCCACTTGCTATTACTATCCTCTTCCGGGTACTTACTGAAAACTGTAAAATTGGCATCCATGTTTTGCAAAGCGCCTCTGGCGTAGGTTTTCTGAAGTTCTTATTCACTAAAAAGCTTAACAAGCTTAAAAGCTGGCCGATAAAGCTTTTTCAAGCTCATGCCCTATTCAATCCAGCAACCCTATAGCAGTAATCAGTATAAATCGACTTAGCTTTTTCACTCGGCAACATCCACTCGGCAACATCCACTCGGCAACATCCACTCGGCAACATCCACTCGGCAACATCCACTCGGCAACTTAATTTAAATTTCATTTGATAACTCGATGCATATTAAATTAGTTATCTCCAAATTGTAGCCAATGAAGCCAACTACTCCCGCAATGGGAAGGGTGATGTAAACGGCATTGCGCCTGAGGAGGGCCCACACAATAGGCCACATTCTTAAATTATTTACAAATTATTTATTATTTTATTATTTATTTATGTCTACTGTATGTCCCCAGATAAGAAATAATATACATACATTAATTTCTCTACCAATTTATCATAAAGTTTCCTAGAAAGTCTATTTTTACATACAAACCTACGAGTACAAAGTTGTATTACAAAACCTTTCCGACTAAAAAACTTTATTTTATTTATATAAAAAACAAATGCTCGTCTAATACATTTCGAAGCGTCGTGAGGATTTTAAAACAATTTGTTTCAGTGGTATTTGAATACAACTAATATCGATAACTATATGTTGAAGTTTGCTCACTTGTAGCTTTCACCTAACATAAGCTTTTAGTTAACATTACCATAAGGCTAACTCTGCTACTCGAAATACCCTAACGCCTGCACACCAACGGCCAACAGCTGTTCGCCGCAAACTCACCAACAACAACCGCACACCAGCTCTTTTGGCTCTTTTTGTGTTCTCTTTGCCAGAGAGGATATAGTAATAGAGAGAAATGTTGCGCCGCCTCTCATAACAGACCTCTGTTAGTGGATAGTCCGCAGTGAGATACTTTGGAAATGTTGCGGGTTTGTTCGAAATGTTGCTGGGGCCTTGGGTGCCTTGCGTGCTGGCCTTGTCGCTCCCGTTGGGTTTTTTGGTTGGCATGGGAATTTGGCTGGGTGGAAGGGAAACAGAGCGTTGGTGGCAGACCATATGATTGCTGTTTTGCCTGCAAAAGTTGTGTTGCTGGGCTCGTTTCTGTGCGCCTGCGGGCAGGTTTGGGCAACAAATTCTTATTTTTGCTATTGAGGAATGTATCCTGATGTTTCTTATTGCTGAGACGAGCACATTGGAAAAGCAATTCGAAAAAGTGTTGTTCTAATTGAACAGCAATGAATTGATGAAATATTGAGTAGCTATTACTCACCTGCGGAACTTAAGGTGAGATAATGGTCAGTTAATATTTATATTTCCGGACTGCTATTTATCCGTTATTAATAGCCATATTTCTTTAAAAGCCAAATATATTTTGTATCAAACATTGTAATAGGTGATAAATTAATTTTTTTCTGTAAAAATACAAATAAATTTACATCTTATGATCAAAAACAAAATTTTACCTGGTGTAATTTCACTAAATATCAATATGTAAAATTGAAGATGGAGGAGGGGACTGAAAGGGGGCTGCACTAGCTATAAGTAAATTACCGTTGTGGTTAAAGGGGCCAAAGTCGAGCTTCTCTCAAGGATAGGTAAGGCAGAAGGATAACGGAGTTTAAAGTACTTCTGATACACTTTTAGCTGATATCTACCCAAAAAATAATGCAGGAAGTCAACTATCATGAGAAACGTTAATTTGCTTTGAAAATAGCCTTGGCCCACCAAGCTGTTGGATTATTTTAAAGTCGACTTTAAAGTTTTCTTTGGCTTACTTGGATGAAAATCGGTTTGAAAATATGCAAAGTCCGTTGTCTAATTATGACATTGTAATTTAAATCTATTTTTCAAACTTGTCAAATATACATTTATTTGATCCTCAAATAGTTTGACTCAGGTGTGAGGCGAAGCGGTTAATGTGTGGGCTGTAACATCAAATGCAGCTGGGTCTGTCGTTAACCCCAAGCTCCATTTTGCCATTTGGTTTTACCGGCCACCGATATTTTTTCCTGGGTGCAATCTCATCCCCAAGTCCATTGGATCAGATCGGACTAAAATATCGATTTGCCTTAAGCCATTTCGACATCCTGGGGCCGGGCTTTGCAACTGCAATAAAGTCTGTAATCATTTCGATTACTCTCCCTACCACACCTCGTTTTAAGGGGGTATTGCTGGTGGTGGCTGTTTTTGGGCCTTTTTTAAAAAAAAAACGTATATGAAAAATGTAATTTTTTTTTAAATTCTGTTTTTTTTTTTAATTGTATTAAGAACACATTGAATTAAATAAAAAACAATTTTTTTCCTTTGTACGAGGGCTGTTCAAAAAGTTGTCGGCCTTCAAAGTTGGACGTCGAAAAAATGGGTATGCTGCTGGCGGCACGGATAACTCCACTTCAGATCATCTGAAATGGAAAAAGTAAACGGCGTTAGATTCAGTACAGATGCAATTCTAGCCCCTACCTCAATCATAATTTTGCGATTTTTTTTTTACAAAACGGCGGAAATTGAAAAATCGATTTTAAGCCATTCTTTTTTTAGTTTAGTGTAAAAAAAGAGTACAAAAATTTTAAAAATTATGATTGAGGTAGGGGCCAGAATGGTGACAATTCTGCGTCGATTGCACTTTGTTTCATCAAAATCGGTTCAGAACTACGTGCGCAATCTCTGCCGCCAGCTCGAAAAACGTGGTTTCAAGATAAATGCGTTTAAAGTTTGAAGTTGTTTTTTTGCATCAAAATAAAATTGTAATGAATTTATTTTAGTAGAAATTCGACTATTCTCCGTCGATTGCACGTTGCGCGTTGAACGAAATTCGGTGGTTGCTTCAAACCGTTGCATTCAAAAAGTAGTCAAACTAACCAAATCGCATTTTGGCGAAAACATTGCTTGGCAAAAAAAGGCCATATCTCCCAAAGAATTTCGAATTTCAAAAAACCCTTTTACGACAATATTCTCAAATATCCAAGCTATAAAAATCTGAAAAAAAAATAATCGAAAAAAATGTTTGCCAACCAGCAATACCCCCTTCTAGTCAATCATGCATGCGCAATTTCCAATCTATCTCCTCCACCATGAAAATGTTCTTAAATTTACACAATAACTAACTGGTGAGTTGATCTCAATGTTAGCTTTCCATTTTCAACATTTTATTTTAACTAAACAAAAACCCGACATTAAACGCAATTTACGTTCGCAAAAAGTTTGGTTCACAACTGATTCCAAAAAAAGGTCATCCATTTGATCACGAATACCCTCATTGAGAACGTTGAAAATCAAACTCACCAGACTCCCTTTTTTACATTCCGTTGCCGGTGTTCCGGGCCGCGAAAAATCACAAGTGATAAAACCGCGAGGAGTGAAGGTAAGTTTTTTTTATTTTTATTATTCTTGAAAAGTAATTTAAATTTTAATGTTTGTAGATGGGCAAAATATATGTAATAACCACTGGCCGTAACGGCGAAATACGAGAAGGCCGAGTTGTAAAAGTCCGGCAAGAAAGAGGCGGTGGCTCCGATGGCTGGGGCTTCGTTGGTCCCAGTGGAGGTGGCGGCCAATTTGGTGGCGGCCAATTTGGTGGCGGCCAATTTGGTGGCGGCCAATTTGGTGGCGGCCAATTTGGTGGCGGCCAATTTGGTGGCGGCGGCTACACCAGAGGCGGCCGTGGTGGAGGCGGCTACACCAGAGGCGGCCGTGGTGGAGGTGGCTACACCAGAGGCGGCCGTGGTGGAGGTGGCCACACAAGAGGCTGGCGAGGTGGAGGTGGCTACACCAGAGGCGGTGGTGGTGGAGGCGTTGGAGGCGGTGGCGGCTACACCAGAGGCGGTGGTGGTGGAGGCGTTGGAGGCGTTGGAGGCGGTGGCGGCTACACCAGAGGCGGTGGTGGTGGAGGCGTTGGAGGCGGTGGCGGCTACACCAGAGGCGGTGGTGGTGGAGGCGTTGGAGGCGGTGGCGGCTACACCAGAGGCGGTGGTGGTGGAGGCGTTGGAGGCGTTGGAGGCGGTGGCGGCTACACCAGAGGCGGTGGTGGTGGAGGCGTTGGAGGCGGTGGCGGCTACACCAGAGGCGGTGGTGGTGGAGGCGTTGGAGGCGGTGGCGGCTACACCAGAGGCGGTGGTGGTGGAGGCGTTGGAGGCGGTGGTGGTGGAGGCTACACTGGAGGCGGTGGCTACAGCAGAGGCGGTGGTGGTGGCGGTGGCGGTGGCTACAGCAGAGGCGGTGGTGGTGGAGGCGGTTACAGCAGAGGCCGTGCATCCATACTGCGATCCAGCACGCTGGCAACGCCTGCTGGCATTGCCGGGATGGGTGACTTAAGAATTTCACAGCCAGTGCCTCAGCCAGTGCCACAGCCAGTGCCACAGCCAGTGCCACAGCCAGTGCCACAGCCACGGATGCCGTGCCCTGTCATACCAGGGCTCAACCGGCGCCAACGGATGGCAATTAAACATGCCATCGCCAGCCACGCCCAGCAACTGGTGCATGCCATGCTGGAGGAGAAGAAGGAGGCTGGCAATGAGGATGGTGATGTGCCCCTTTTGGAGTTGTAGGTATGATTTAGTAAATAAGATGTAATTTATTTAATTCTAGTGTATATATATATATATTTTGGATCCACTAAAGGAATGGTAAAGATCGGCGGAGCCGAGCTTAGCTTTTATTTATTTATAATTTTGTAACTTATTATTTTGACTTTGCAGGCGGCAACGATGGAGCGCAACGGGGAGCAGCAAATAGGCTAGTTTTTATTAATTGAACTTGGTATTAAATTTATTTTTTTTTTTATTTTTTTTATTTTTAAATATTATCTATAATACATAGGCAGTAAATAATATTTTAACTAATAGTGGAATAGGATAACGAGTAACAAGACCTTAGACCCTATCGTACAATGTATTTTTATATGGAATTAATAAGTTGATAGTAGTAAGATAGTATCGATGTTTGTTTTATTTACAGTAGCTAGTAGAGAAGATGGAGATTGGTTATGAAAAAGAGAGAGCCGGATATAATCATTTTTGGGGCAGATGTCCAGTATGTGAGTTGTGGTTAAATCCTGTCCACAATGTTGACAGGTGGGCCGTTAGTTGCCAGAAAGGAGTTGAGAGTGTGTAAGTTGGCAGTGTCCGATGCGTAGCCGTGAGAATGCGGTTATGTTTGTACGGGAACAATCACTTGGGAAATGGATCTTCTCCCGTGTTGAATTTACTGCCTTGTACAAATGATGGAAGGAATTCCAGTCCTAATTCTGCTGACTGTCTGGTTCCGATTACGAGGGGTTTTAATAGCTTCTACAGAGGAAAGGCTGTCTGTACAGATAACGAATCGTCCTCTATGTCGTTGGGCAAATTGAACTGCGTGAAGGATGGCCATTGCTTCTGCTGCAAAGACCGAGCAATAGTCGGGAAGCCAGCCGGCTGATATTGTCGCTCCAGATGTATCTACACAGGCAAATGCAGTTACGTTCTGGTTCTTAGTTCCATCAGTAAACAACCAATTCCAATCACCAAGGCGGAGTTTCGATGATTCTTCTGCAAAAGCCCCTCGATAGACTTCGCCGGAAGTAGAATTTTTTGGAAATTTTCGCAATGTAGTGATGAGCGATGAAGACCGTAAAAGCCAGGGGGGGGTGTTGGGGTATGCTGCTGGTTTGCGGAGGGATAATGTTTAGTTCCTTGCATAAGGATGCACAGCGACGGAGTGTTGACGGGACTCTGTATTTTCTTTTGTGTTGCAATATTTTTCGAAACTCGGTGTGAAGTTGTCGGTTGGGTGTGCAGTATAGTTTTGGGATTAGCTTGGCAGTGGCTTCTTTGATTAGGGATTCCACTGAGGGCAAACCCGCCTCAGCCAAAATGCATTTTGTTGGAGATGTTGGGAAGGCATTTATACTACGACGAACCGCCGTATGGTATGCCGGAGTAAACAGCTTAATGTTGGATGCGGCGCACCACCCAAAAATGGGGAGTCCATACTGGATTTTTGACAATATAAGGGCTCTTTAGCTTGTTTCACACGGTATTTAAAGTAGGCATTTGCTTTTTTGTAATTCAGCAGAGAGGATGGGCACATTCTACGTCTATATTCTTGCCATAGCCTTTGTTTGTCGCTACGAAGTGCATTGAGTTCGCTGTTCCACCAGCAGCTAGTTCGTTGGTGAGTATATGGCTTAGTCTGGGGTATTGCTAAATTTGCAGCAGTTCTGATGGCCCTTGTTAATTTTGCCACCTCAAGTTGAATGTTTGAAGAACTTTGGTACTGTGTATGTTCTTGGCAGATTGCTTGAAACATATTCCAGTTGGCTAGCTCTGTCTTATACTTGGGAGAAAATCCTAGGCTATGGGGCTTAGGGAGATTCTTTAAGAGGGTGTTGATAGGAAAGTGGTCGCTTCCGTAGAGGTCAGCAAGCACCGACCAAGTACAAAAAGGTATCAGGGAGGGGGTAACGAGTGTAAGGTCAACATGAGAAAATGTTTTGTGCGTAGAAAAGTGGGTCGCTGACCCATCATTTAGAAGGGCTAAATTAGATCTGTTAATAGCTTCGACTACTTTTTTT
The DNA here is from genome assembly GCA_035044965.1 of Lordiphosa andalusiaca. NCBI lineage: Eukaryota > Metazoa > Arthropoda > Insecta > Diptera > Drosophilidae > Lordiphosa > Lordiphosa andalusiaca. Next base: position 1,320,036 of record JAWNNM010002032.1, on the reverse strand, counting down.
CCCCTGGAGTTTGAGGAGTATGAACCCCACAGTGTGTCCCAGGAGTTGAAGTCGCCAAATATCAATAATGGTGGGCTACACTTTGTAATAATAATTGTGAGATCGTTGGTCGAAAATGGGAGATCAGGTGGGATATAGATATTGAGGATTGTAAAACGTTGGTTGAAATTGAGCTCGAGCTTGTTGTACAAAATATTTGAATTGTATACCATAGTTAGGGAGTTGTGGGGTATGTGTCTCTTAACAAGAATTTCTTCACCTTGTTTGGCATTTGCGGTAGTAGGAAAATTGGCAAAGTAGTGGCATTGCTTATCGGAGGCTGCATGATTGCCTGTGCAGTTTACGCATTTTGTGCGCGTACATTCGGTCTCGTGGGGTTCGAGTCCGCATGTATTGCATAAGGGGTTGCTTTTGCAGTGTTTCAGAGTGTGCCCAAGAATTTGACAATTCTTGCACCTCATAGGGTTAGGGATATACTCGTGCACTTTAGCTGGATGCCAGCATACATCAATCTTTGACGGCAAGTGGTATAATTCAAAGGTCAATAGCATGAGACCACTAGGTTGTGGAGTGCCATCTTTTTGAGTGGTAAATTTGTATATTGAGGTTACTTTTTGAGCACTTAGTTCTTTAACTATTTCCTCTTCGGGAACATTCTTGAGGTAGGGGGCGTAGATGGTTACCTTTACATAGTTAAGGGATTCGTGAAGCTTACACTCAATTTGGCAAATGCTGGGGAGTTCCGTGGCCTTTAAGAATTTATTTGCATCGTGTTCGGAGTTAACAAGCATAAGCAGGTTACCGTCTTTTAGGTCGGATATGGATACATAGTTTTTGTTAATTAGCTCCAGAGCTCTGTGTACCGCAAAGCATGAGTATTCGGATATTTTTTTGTCACTGTTTATGGAAGAAATTGTAATGTACTTCGGGTTAGGGCTATTGGCTGAGGGAAGGTCCGGGAATTCGTTGTATATCGTGGAGGATTGCCGTTTACTTCTTTTGGGTTTGGGACTTTCGGACAGTAAACTGAACCGATTGTCACCCAGATTGGGGGGCCCGGGGGCCATGGTTTCCAGACAAAAAACCTCTTGGTTTTAAGTTTGGGTTAAAGCACGCGGGTGAGCGAAACTAACAAAAGAATAGGAAGAGATCAAAACAAAGATAAGAAAAAGAACTGATAAGAAAACTGCGAATGCGCGGAAGAAGCTGACGTCTGTTCGCGATGGGTGTTAGTCGACGACTGTGTTATTAAATTTAAGCTTGGGCTGTTTGGGAGGATAATGAAGAATAAATGAAAATTATAAGAATACAATAAGTTTATAATCAATATTATTTGTATGCTGTTTCGGAAGACACCACTCTTCCTCATCAGCGATCATTGCTTTGTCGAAAGACATGAAGCAGGTAGATCGGACAGCTTGTTTGTATTCATCATTGTGTATCGCCTTTTTCAATTTAACAAAGCTCTTAAGTATTGCACCTGGTACTTTTACAAATGTTTCAATATTTTCAGTTTCTTGGCACGCTTTGTGTGTTTTTCTTCGTGCGTTTTTTCGACTTCATTAAAGCCTGTCACAATACTGGGTGGATGAGGTCTTTTTAATGCTTTAGCACGATTTTTTTCCTCAATTCGGGCCTTTTCTGCTTTGTGGATGTCTTCTTGCATCCATCTGCAGTGCCTGAGCAGTAGTACCTTTATCAAATGTGTTAAAATGTCCTTTCTGTGCTTGTGGCAGTTTTCGGATTGTGCAAACCAATACGGAAACTTTTTATTACTATCAATTACACAAGCCTTTATGATATTATCTCTGATACCAAGTTGGTTTGGGCATTTTTGGAACATTTTTCTGAATATTGCCAAGTGAGACAACGTTATCTCGAACATGGCATCAGATGGATTCTTTAAATACAGTTCGTGAGTACTGTAGTTCTTGGCACAAATGAACTTCTCAGTACGGCTTTTTAATTCCTCAATCTTATTGAGATTTTTCTCGCACTCAGTGCATTTTTCCGAATTTAATTTTTTCAGAATTACGAATCCTAGCATATATCGAAGAGCATTTCGCTCAAGGACATCTTGATCGGTGCAAACCGACTCTTCTGTCTTGGGATGCCAAACTGGAGACTCCTTTTCTGCAAGGTCAAACGGACTATCACCTTTTGCAGTCAGTTCGTATCCCATATCGGGCTTGAATGCCCAGTCTAGGGAATAGTCTTCATCCGACTGACAGTTAGTATTTCGCATTACCTTATTTTGGACAATTTTCATTGACCAAAGATTTCTAAGGCAATATAGCGCTTCAGCAGGAGTTGGATTTGTGTTTGCACCGAATCTACTTCTAATCAAACCAAAGTAGTTTTCGAGTGCATCTTGGTTAAATCGGCTTAAGAAAATATATTTAATGCCTTCTTCTTTTAGAAGGACTTTGCATGCACTGCCGATTTGTTGCAATGCCGAACCAAGATGTTGCAAACATGTCGATTTGGAAGACGAGTTTGTCTCGTTGTGGTCGAGAAAATGGACTGATTTCAAATATTCAGTGAATTTGTCCATTCGATTTTGGGTTTCCCCATCAGACCCATAAGAGCCCTTGTTAAGCAAGTCAAAACCATCATTCATGGTTTTGAGAAACTTTGCTGTTGCTAGCGCATTTTTATTAGCCTTTAAGGGGCCATCTTTCGAGCTTAACTCAATTGCGTCGCTGACTGTCTTTGAGAAAACTTGTACAGCTAATTTGACGCTCATTTTTTCAAAATTGTTCGGATTGATGTGTTTCTCCGACAATTTTGGCGCCAAGCGTACTGACTGGGTCTTGTCAACTTCATAAAATGCCCTAATAACCTCCCAACTTACTGTTCCATCAGATGTGGCCAGATTGTGGGTTAACAGGTTATTTCTAATACTTTTAAAAATATGCACATAGTCAATTAAAAGCTGAGGACGTGGTGCTGGCAAAAGATCATTATTTTTAATTAATTTGAATGCTGCCAGATTAACTGCACCACGATCGCCGACTATGGCACGCACTTTTAGACCAACGTCAGTACAACATTTCACAGCCCTTTGAAGCATTTCAGCATAGTTTTTAGGACTTACATTGTGGTTAATAAATGTTACTCCAACTAAATACTTCCAATTCGATAAGAGTCCGCGTACCATGAATGCAAGCATTCCTGTAGCTGGGGTAGAGTACTCGTCGTTTTCACTCAGTCCATCTCCCAGGTCTACGAAGCCAACAGCTTTATCAGCACTTGGCAAGTACGTTATTCCTGTCTTTATGCTCATTTCGTCAAAAACGAGCTGACAGTTTTTGTGACTCTCTTCCATTTCGCTCACATATTGCTTGAGGAAGTGTATGTGAGGGCCTGAGAACCCTGTTGGGAACGTTTTAATTGGCACCCAATTTCTAAGCGTTGTAACGCTTGGCAAATTAAAGCCTAAGCTATCTCTCATATGCTTATATGCTTTCGGGCTATTCATATATATGTTCAAAATTATAGTTTTTTCGTCATCTTTGCAATGAACTCCACGTTTTGTTGCCAAAACCGTATGAAAAATTTTGGCGTGACAGTTCATTTCAGCGAGCGAAATTCTATTATTTGAAATATTTTCTAGATCAGATTTGTATTTCTGATTTATTTTAACAAGAGAGTTCTTTTCCTCTTGCAATTTAAGCCTTTCGTTTTCTAAGGCTGCACGGACTCTGCTAGATTTTTGTAAGCCTTCTGAATGATCATTTAAGATAAGGATTTGGTCGGTGAGATTTTTAACTACTATCTCTTGACTTTTTTTCAAGTCCCTTAATTCCTTTCGCAGTTCCGTAACCAAATAGTTTAGAGACTGATTCTCACTCTCTAATCTTTGATTTTTTAGCTCACAATATTCAAAATCCCTGTTTGTAAGGGTTGTCTGAAAGTTTAAAGTAATTTTTTCATTCTTTATTTGTTTTAGTTGATTCTTTAAGGACATATTTTTTTTTTCAAGCTGTCTATTTTCTTTTTTAATGCGCATTCTCTTTTGCAATACGATTCATATTTATTTTTTGGCAATATTACAAAATCCTTATCTTTGGGCAATATAATTTCGCTTTCATCTTTTTTAATGATGATTGCCTCATCATCTTTTGTCAAGATGTGTGCATTCTGTTCTTTTTTAGGACCTTTATCCAAGGCGCTTGCCTCATCATCTTTTGTCAAGATGTGTGCATTCTGTTCTTTTATAGGACCTTTATCCAAGGCGCTTGCCTCATCATCTTTTGTCAAGATGTGTGCATTCTGTTCTTTTATAGGACCTTTATCCAAGGCGCTTCCCTCATCATCTTTTTTCAAGATGATAGCCTTATCATATTTTTGCAATATGACTGAATTATTGCTTAAAGTATTTATTGTATTATACTTACCTAGGTACTCAGTGGGAACGCTGAGTTTCTGAAGCCTAAGACCCTTCAAGCACTCTGGCTTAAAGTGTCTGGCACAAACTTGATCCCTGGATCTCACGTATTCCAGTTTTAAGGCCAGAATCCATGCATCACATTGCTCCCCGTTTTTTGGAAAACTAAATGTGCGTTCGTGTCCTGGACATCCACGAACTACACATTTTTTTAATGAAACAGTCCTGTAAAGATAGAGTTATATTTAAAAAAAAAATAGAGGAAAGTTAACTTCGGATCGGCCGAAGTTTGTATACCCTATAACAAACAAGTTATTCCCAATAAGGGAATGATGTTAAAGTCATCAGATCCGGCCAGTTCCGACAAATGTGCAGCGTATTTGTACCAGAATACCTGGTGCAAAGTTTTATGGCGTTAGCTTTAAAACTGACGGAGGAGATAGCAAAGAAACAGACGGACATGGCTATATCGACTCAGCTAGTCATGCTGATCAAGATATATATACTTTATGTGTTACAAACATCTGTACAATTTCAATATAACCTCTGCAAGGGTATAATGATAGAAATGTATAGACAGTATGGATTTAATAAATTACCAAAGTCGTTTATCAGGAATTAAATAATTTCAGACATTTCAAATTTGAATTTGAGTTGTTAACGTATTGCACTTTTAATACCTTGTGGCAACCTTATAGTTTATATATCGATATGCATTCGATACAAGTGCCCTGAAGTCGATAAGTTAGATCATTCGCCCAAGACAATTTAACAATATTCTTCCAGCCCTGCCTATCGATAACTCGAAAAAGCAACGCCGCTCGATTATTCCAGAGTCGCTACGATCAAGTGACATCGACGAAAAGTTTCGCGAGCATTTTAAAAAATTAAATACACTAGGGGCCAGCCTTCCTAATTGAAGAACCTATTGACTCTTCGCCATGCCCGCTTCCAGATCTCGGAAAGTTCTCCTTTCAGACTGTGTTGGTACGTACAAATGTATGTGCGTGCCATGCATGAGACTCCACCTCCAGCAAACATACGTACATATGTATGTATTAATATTTGAAAGAAAACTAATGATTTGTGCTTTCCCTCTTTTATTTTAGGCTACAGTCATACATCTTTCGAATGGTACGCATCTGAGTTCTGGGTGATCTTGCTCAAGGTAAAAATAAGGTGCATGTGATGGCCAAATATTGGATAGAACAACTTCAACGTACGCGTGGTAAGCCGTTTTCCATTGTCGGAATTATCGAAGCCAGGCCCGTCTTAGACGCGGGATACTTGCCCAAGAAGTCAATGTATACCTTCGTGAACGACACCTCCTCCTGGCCTATATACCTGTACCCACAATTTCTGTAACATTTCCTCTACCTGATCTTCAAGACGCTCTAGTCCAATTCGTTTGTATATCGCATTCCCGTCCACTCTAAAATTAGGCAATAATAATTTATTTCTTTTACTTCTTCCTTTAGTTTGCAATAATCATCCGACTCAAACTCCGCTGTGTGGCCGGAACCCCAGTGGCGCTTGCGGATTCTGCTCCAACTGCTCTACATAACAAGACAGGGCATCAGCCACGACATTCTCAGTCATTTGAGGCTGGCATGGAAAGAAGGATGACGCAGCCAAGCGAGTATAGGGTTTTCTGCGCATGTTGTTGGAAGAGAAGATCCACAGTTCTTATTGATGGCCTTCTTAAAGGAAGACCTAGAGTCGGTGCCTCTCACCATCAAGGGCGTACTCGACTGCTGACTAGATCTTCAAACATAAAGAAGCTTTTAACATTAATGATCGCTGAATAATTCATACATACAAACGGATACCTTTTACCTTACTTGAGCATATTTTTTTATGATTTTCTAGTAATTTACTGTAAAACGAAAATTGCATCCATTTAGCATTTTTATGTCGTCTACATTTCAGCGGACAGGCATCCAACAGGAGTAGAAGTGGCTCCTCCGACTTCAACACAACAACATATCTGGTTCCAGACCACTGAAAACAGACGTGCGACCAGATTCGCATCATTAAGAGCTCTACGGTAGGATTTAATTCCCTCGATTAAATTTTCAGCAACAATAAGTACACAAGTAAATGCCCGCTAGTTTATGTACACCAACCTCAGCCTAATCAGCTTTTTATTTTTATTAAAAATTAATGTCAAATTACAGAATGAGTTAGTAGAATACAAAACAGTCAGTGTACTTGGATCACTAAGTTATTTTGTTACTAAGTGTTAGTAAAGGCAACTTCTGAGAACCAGAAATAGATTAAAAAACGGTTCAGAGCTAAATCTCAGAAATGATTAAAGCTTTGAACCTGAAACATGTTGATAAGGTTGAATATCTGCAGTTGGCAGACAAAATGAACTTTCTAATCCACATCTCACAAATTGTTTAAGCTGTAATCTGTACAATTTGTTACGACCCTGGTTCTTTTCTAGCGCAATGCCGGCTAGCTCAATCGAACAGCTATTCATAACAAAGATTCGAACACTTCAAGACAGACAAACTGTACATGGATTTGATCACCCTGTCGCATTCCTCCTCCCCCCCTAATACAAGGACTTAAGCTATCATATTTACCACTCTTAACAAGAATTCACATATCCAAAACATGTGTATAGCATGATTTAAGGACTAACAATTCCTATTAATTATTATACATATTAATTTTGCAAATTGTCTCCAATTTATATTTATTGATTTAACTTCTAATTTTAACGACCCAACACAAAATCTGTTCTCTTTTTCGCTCTAGGCTTTCCTTCATCCGAGCTTACGCACCTGCAGCTAATTCCCTTGATGAGTGAACAAAAATTGGAGGAACTAAACAAAAAAGGCCCACTCCTATTAATCCTTAAATATCCGACCTTTCGGCCGTGTGGAGTTGACTCACTAGGGGGCTATGGATGCTTATCCCGAAATTGTATTTGAAAATATTTGGTTTTATGCCCTCACAATTGAAAACTGGCTCGGGCAAGGAAGAACGGAGTTAAATATTAATGTTTATTTGCAGGCTGTTCAGACATATCCCCACAATCCTCAAGGGTATACGGCTAGTAAATAAATTAAATAAGGAATAATAATTAATATAAATAAAAACTAATAATGAAAATGGAGATAAATAATAAGAATTTAATATATAGAATAAAATCAAGCTTAAGGCCATTTCCATCGAATACCGAGACCACAAAAATATGTAAGATTGCCAATCTTACATATTTACATAGGCCACTTTTGGATTAATCAGCATTTTTCTCATTTAAATATATATATTTTGGCATAACCTTTTGCTCCAAGGGTTGGTTTGACTGGCTCTAGGTCATCCATTTCAGAAAAGCCATTAGATCTATTTTCAAACTTAAAAGGGGTTGGCGCATACATTCTATATCATGGAAATGCCCATATATAGCTTATAAAGAAAATTATACTTACGGCTTGAACAATGTCAATAGTGCCTCGGCCGCTTCAGGCTCTCCTTGCATAAACCTAAAAAATATGAAATACATAAATAAAAGATTTATTTGTCAACGTGCATAGGGATGCCTACGGCAACATAAAAGCTTTACGCGCTCTATGCAATAAAATAAATACTACTTACATTTTGAATTATTTATGGTATTGTAAACTTCACAAATTTTATAAATACCGTGATTCTCTTTGTATTTGTTCTTTTAGGGTTGTCATAGGCCTGCAAAAGTAATTCACCACAGTGGAATGGTGGAGTTGGAACATCATGATTGTAGGGTTGTCTAAACATTCAAATGTTGTACTGTACTAATTCATTGTTTGAACTACAGTTTATGTTTTGGAAATTTAAACAATTAACCCGCGATTTCGTCTCGGTTCAGAAGTTCTCTTTCAGCACTCGAGCATTGTTTATTTCAATTATAAATTTTAGATTGTTAGCTATTATTTGAAAAATTAATGTCGTAAAACTCAAATTTATTTATATTTAATATGAACATGAATATTTATTCATGCACAACATTAATAAAAGTCGAATTCGGAGAGCAGAAATGAAATAGTGAGCCATAAACAAATGGGCCAAACAGAATACTCCTGAGATTAGACCCTTAAAATCTAAATGCCTACTAATCTACAAAAAAAACTAAATACCAACGACTTTATTTTATGGAGTAGACCTGTACCTCAACAAATAAAATATTTAAATTAATAATATTTGCAGAAATTTCTACAATATAAAAATGTTAGCAATCTTCTTAGCCTCAGACTTAGATTTGAGATTTATATTTATTTGACCAAAATTCCTGGTGCTACAAGTATGTAATTAAAAACAATTGCACCAGCCAAAAAAAGAAAAGAAGATGGATTTTTAATTGACTTCCTACTTCCTTTAATAGAATTTAAGTTTCATTTAAAGCTCTAGTTTTTTATGGGTATATTCAGTTTTTCCCTAAACAGAGTTTTAGTACTAACAGTATTAACAAAGACCAAGAATTGTCTCTCCGAACTGGCAACGCTAGGAACCGGAACCGTTATTCAGGGCGAAAGCTATAGCCAGTTCGCTCCGGGATCGGGTAATGTGTGAGCGGGGAGATGAAGTGTAGCTGGATCGGTCGTTAACCCCAAATGAAAGCTTGTAGTTGGAGTATGTCAGGGCCGAAATGGGACTTGGACCGAATTAATATATACGGCTTACGACTGTTACTGACTGTATATTCGTCTGCAAGCAGGTGACGAAGAAAATGCCTAAGCCAAGAGTTGTCGAAAAGTGTGCAGCAAACAATATAATTTACACAAAAAAATTAACATAAAGTAGATCGGGAAATATTCCCTAAGAATTCCTTAAAGGTGTGTTCCGTAGTGTTCTTCCTGCAAAAAAGTGAGCAGAAGGAAATCGGCGTGTGTTCCAAAGTCCAGTTTATAAATTCCATAAAAATTCACAGCGTGGTCGGATTGCCGTGGTGTACCGGCACGGATCAGTTTTTCTCCCCAAAATTTTGGACAAAATTGCCTCTATTGGCCAATCAGCCCAGCCCAATATGTGAGCGGCAGCGAGTTGCTATTGGCGGCGTGGTGCTATATCCAAAGTGAGTGTGTTCCGAGACGAGCCAATCCGGCTTTCAAATATCTGGCTTGGGTCCGCGAGGAATTAGCATCAAAATCCCTTGCTTGAGCCTGAAAGGAAAGAGAACTACCAGTACACCGAATACATTGCATTTTACTTGGGTGCAAGAATAACTTTATTTAATTAAATAAAAAAAAAAAATAGGATAAATTACACAAAAGTCCGAATTATTTAAAACAATTTAAAATTAAAAGAATGAGAAACATCAGCTTGCATGCCTGCAAATAAGAGTAAGAAAGACAGATGAAATTAGAATAAATAAGGAAAAAGCAACATTCATAAAATATTTCAAATCAAAGCTGAAAAAAACATATTTTGAGGCCTTTAGCCAAAGCAGCCTGACCCAATCGATTGTAAGCGTTATTACTATCTGCTAGGGGACAGCCATCTGCAAATGAAAATTAAATAAAAAAGAAATTTAAACTAAAAAGTGCCAATAACAATTCTACAGCAGGCTTGCTTGAAGACCTCTTGATGTAGGTTAAGCTAGTTTTAAGATCGTAGTGCACATTTCTTTATCCCCTTATTTTTTGACGTCCCATATATATACAAAAATATTTATTTGCATGTTGTGGTGAACCTGTGAGAACAGTTATGATCGCAGAAATGGGGAGGTCGTGCTAGTTTAAATTTTAAATTAATTTATGAAGCAATAGAAGTAGGTTAAGAAAAGTCGGTCCATGTCGGAAGCAATTAAAATTTTGTCAAATATATTTATGTGCATTATTTAAATCGAGCTATTATGTGGTAAGGTCTAATGGGAGGGGGAGATGGAACTGGAATTAACCGACATGGCCTAACGTAGCCTGGGAGGAGGGAAGGAGTTGGCACAAGGGCAGTCGGAGAATGGTTCCACTGCAGGTAGGGTGGGTACGCCCGAATCCGGGATTGGATTCGATTTTGGACGAAGCGGAGAATTTTGCTGTATTTGGTTATGTGTGTGGGATGGACACCATCCCTGGGGTTGACTGAGTCAGCCGGCATAGCCACAAAAGATAAAGTCGGTTCGTAACAATTTTCCTCGACCCGTTTGATGAGTCTAACGTATCAATTTAAAACTCGCTTAATTGCAGCTAACTTTTAAAAATAGGTCCACGACTTAAAATGAAAGGTTTTCCTAGCAAACAAATTGAAATATTTAGCCACTTTTGCGGTTTCTATACCAAAGTACACTACAAAGAAGTTGTTTATATTAAAATGAATTTGAAGAGAAGCATTTCAACAATTATTATTGTAATTTTACTCCACCTGAAGTCAAAATTTCCATTACTTTTAAAATAATGCATCTAAGTCCCTGCTGCTGCCATGGCAAAAGTTCTTGTAAACATTTTACATAAACGACAGCAAGGGATAGTCCGCAAATAGATACTCCAAGCTGTTACTGTAAACAACATTACAGTTTTTTGCTAACAGAGCCAGTCGTGTGCCAAATCGGGAGGGCGGGGGTAAAGTTATCGAAAATTTACAGCGAGTGAGCGAGGTGAGAGCGAGCCGTGAGAGAATCACTGTTGATTAGCAGCGCTCTGCCGCCGTTAACAGAGCTCTGCCGCGGCTCTGGCCGGCTTGTATCTCAAAGTGAACAGGCCTTTACTTTTAACGAATTGAATGGCCAATTCGTTCAAAATAAAAGTGAAACAAATATGAAAATACACAATAAATTCAGACCAATCAATTTCTGCAGAAAAAAACCCTTTTCCCCTTTTTTCCACCATTTCCCAGCCCTTTCATCCATTTCTAACTACTCAGCAATGCTCACCCAGCGCAACTCCATCAATCAAAATCATTTAATCCCACCAAATCATCCTTTTATCCCAATAAATACCCGAAATAACAAAATTCAGCACAGCGTCACAGCCCCCACTAGCCGCACTCCTCTAACGCACGCGGCCGCCAGCCCTGCCACAAATTCGAACTCACTTCGAAAATTCAAACCAGCGCGCCCCGACCAGCTGGCGAGGCCAACGTCAGAAACGTCGGAGCAGCACAATCGTTCAGTCTATTATTACTAGTCTATGTCTATGTCTTTGCTATCCAAGTGTTCGGACGTGTCGCCTGCCAACGTCTCGTGTAAATGTGTTTGTTTGCGGCATTGTAGCCGAAGAAGAAGCTGAAAATAAAAATATTATTAAATTATATCAGTAGAAGAAGTGAAGTGTGTTTGCCAGCAAAACGGGCGTCAATTAAGCATTATCTAAGCAAAGAAACCAGATTAGATAAAAAGAAAGAAAGAAAGAAGCAAAGGCAAAGCCAGCTGCGAAAAAGCTGAAAAAAGAAAGAAAAAAAGAAGTTCAGTGCCAGCGTCCCTCTAGCTGTGTCTGTGTGAGCGAGTCAGCGTCGCGTGTGTCTGTGTGTGTGTGCGAGTTGTTGATGATGTTGGAGTTGTTGTTATGTTAGTTGTTAGTGCACCTGTCTGCCTTGCAAATATATAAAGAAAGAAATCGGAAACTATTCAGACAACTGGAGAATACGGCGTATTAGTGTGTGAGTGAGTGAAAAGTGTCAAAGTCATTGACAAAGTTCCAGGAAGAAGCTGTAACGCCGCTAGTCTAAAAGAGAGAGGGAGAGAGGAAAAGAGATCTGCGTGAAAGGAAAAAGAAAAATTATAAAAACCAAAACCCGCTATCACAACGACAACAAATCCTGTTTTCTCTTGGCAAATTCAGGAATTTTTTAATGATCTAAAGGTGAGTGTGCGTCTGTGTGTGACACAGATTTTTCTTATTTAGTTTTTGGGGGTGACATTCCTTTGGATGCTGTGCCGAAATTTGCTTTCCATCAACACAACCTAGTCCAAGTGTGGGAGGCGAATCCTCCCTCGTTCGGGGGTGGTTTCTGTTTTGTTGATGCTGCTCAGCTGAGTTTATGTACACACAAATAAACATTTCTCTATATGTATGGGTATTTATTGAAGGCCGGTTGCGGCATTACTTCTAACAACTTTTATGATAAACGTGTGTGAGAAAACCACCACCACCCCAAAATCTCACCCCCTCCATCAATACTCTCTTCATCTGTCAATCAATATTGAGTCAAAGTTTTAAAGGAATTGACACTGAACTTAGTAATACTAGTTAGATGGCTATGTGTTGATTTAAAGGATGCTAGGACAAAAGATATATGTTCTTAATTAAATACGGAATTCCGGGTTCGAACCGGGTTCGGTTCAAAACCGGTTTGCGGCCCTGTATTTATTCAAATTAGGGATGAGAAACGCTCGAAAATAAGAACTGGTTCGGCTCAGTGGTTCGCCCAGCTTTTGGACCACCGCGCTGGTTCGGTTTATTACAAGACTTTAAAAGCTTACTGAACCAAGGTAAACCTTTAGCCCACTTTTGAAATTGACTCTCTAAAAATTTTAGAAATAGCTTTAAAATATTTCTTTAAGGGTTCGGTACAGCATTTTAAAAAAGACAAGTTGCAAGTCTAGATGATCCTATAGACCCGTCTTCATTATAATCAAAACCAAAATTTAATTCATATCGCGGTTTTTTATAACTTTTCAGTCTACATCTCCCATTGAAGAGGAAACAATTGCCATTTTTCAATAATCCAATAATCCATTCGAATATCTTTAAAATCCTTAGAGCAATCCGCAAAGATTATTATGTCGGATTGCTAGAACTCGTCTATCAGTTCCTGGAGGAATGCCCTTATTTGTTGGCAGATTAAGATTGAATTAAGGTTAAGAAGTACCACAGAAAATTTAAAATATTGTCTAATGAATAAACAAATTTAGATTGATGACAGGTAATTTAAGAGATAGGCGGGAAATTGCTGAAGTTATATCGATCCTTAAAAGTTATATCGATCCGACAACGCTAAATATGAAGAGGGTCGAACGAAATGTTTGAAAATTATCTTCGGGAAACGATTCAAATTTCCTAATTAATCAAAATCATTGGCTAGAGGAAAGCAATTCCCGTTAAAACTCGTCAGAGAACTGAACCGAACCGAACCGTTTTTATTTGTGGTTTTCGGTTCGGTTCAGAAATTCTGAAAGGAAGCCGGTTCGGTTTGCGGTTCGGTTCACCAGCGGGAATAAGCGGTTCGGTTCAAAACCGGTTCAGCTCGAACCGGTTTGCATCCCTGGATTACTCATTATTCATTTTATTTTATAGCTAATTCTCATCTCGTGATGGCAAACTCTTTCTTCTTAATAAGCCAGCGCCATTCCTTAATAATTTCTGTCTGCGTATTTATTTTCCAGCATCATGAGACTCTTCAGGAAATCATTATAAACATTCAAGAACTTCCACTTACGAAATGCGTACCATTAGCCAAGAAGAAACATCATATTTAATAGGCCCAGTTTAAAGTCAAAGTTAAAGCAGAGCCCAATAAGACTGGCTAGATAAAAGAGCGCGCACATTACAAAACAGCAAAAGGTAATAAAAGTCGGCATTGATGTAGATAAAGGAATGGCAAGAAGTAAGAATCAGTAAGAATATTCTATTCATATGGTTTTATCTATGAGATACGTGCAGTTCTTGGCACAGTCGAATGTGCACGAAAAAAAAATATGCAAGGAACTTATTCAACTAGGAGCATGAGGAGAAGGAGGAGATGAAGGCGGCGGTGGCACCGAATGACATTGGCATTTGCATGGCCATTGCGGTGACTGGATGGGCAGGGGTAGATCGTAGAAAATGGTCAGACAAATCAAGCAAGAGAAACGAGTTGAATTCAAAGCAACTTGAGTCTAGAAAACTGAGAATAAAGACCTGCACCTGCTACCGCAGGTAAACGAAGCCGGCAATTGTCTTAGTCAGCAACCAAATAAGCAACAGCAAAGTAAAAGAAAATCAAACAAAAACACACACACACACACACACACACACACACACACACGAACACGCAGGTAGAAACAAACAAAACAAATACAAAATGTGACTGCCATAAGAAATCTCAGGGGAGAGCAGGAGAGGGAGAAAGAAAAAGAGAGGATTAAATCAGAATTCACCTGTCACGAGTTCCAACTAGTTTTATCTTTCTCTTTTTAGCTGTGTCTTCGAAATTCGATCATGAGTTGGTAGAGTTTTGGATCATTTCCCTTTCCTTTACTAAGAAGTTCTTCTCTATTTAATAGTATTAAGCTACGGGCCACACTTAGACCGAAATATTTCTTGGAAGTCTCGATTTCTTAATATTTTCATTGATTTAAACAATATATTGCTTATTCTTATACCCAATTTGATCTTAAAAATGAAACTGGAAAAATTCCAGAGTAATTTGTTTAAGAACGAGTTCCCACGAGTTGTTGGTCCCATAGACTTTCTTAGGATACTTTCTATAAATTTCCCTTAACAATTCGGACTTCGAATTTTAAGTTATACTCCGTCCCGCCGAATCCCACAGTATTTATGTACTGTGGTGCCTACTGCTGGCTTGGATCTCGCAAAGATATAGAACAGCAAGAAGCGTAACGGCCCTACAAGTGAATATAAATGAAATTTTTGCAATGTGGACCTTCAATTTTACATATGTGTGCTGTCGGGGTGCAAGTACATTGAAATTTCCCCCTTTGGTACGGACCTTACTCATCTTGTTCCATGTCTTTGTATCTACCATCTATATTATAAGTACTACCTAATTTTTTATTTCTTCTTCTCTAGAGTATTACCGCTTCAACCACATACATTTCTCACAACTCCATTTGCCACACTCTTTCGGTATTCTCTCACTTCACCGCGTTTATTTATAACCCTTGTGTAACTTTAATGAGCTTAAACTGACCGTCGTTGTCGGCTTAGGAGCTCTCAAATCACAAAACAAAAAACACACCACAAATTAGTCATTGTGATTAATGAGCAAAAAGGAGCCGCGCTCGAAGTTGCTTTGATTTATTTTGTGTGAGCTTTGAGAAAATGATTATAGAGTTTGAAGTTAAGTTGTGCAACTCATGATGCGTTCTCCACCACCTCCGGCATTTATCTAGATCAGTCGACCGAGTCTGTCTTATATGTATACGAGGGGGTGGGGATGGTGAAGCGATGATCTTCGTAATAAGCATTATATTTATGTGTTTGGGTCAAGTTCAACCGTTTTTTATAGCCTTTTCTTCTTTTCGTTGCATCTTTAAGCTGGAAATTTATTGGCAGAGCACATGCACTCATCATAGATACCCCTCAATAAGCTACAAAGTGGCCTTAGCTACGGAAGCAAGTGAATAAATAACCAACTGCACTTTTAACCATAAAATCAACTAAACAAATTCCCCAGTTGCTGCATTCACAAAATTATTTTGCCACAAAAATGAAAGGCCCAGAAACCAGACAATGTGAAATTTCTCACAACCTACGAAAATGTGCCAACCCGGGGGGAAAAAATGAGTAAATTGCAAGTGTCTGCAGTTCAGCTGCTGTTCGATTCTCTGCTGTTCACCCCCCGCCCCCGCCCCCGCTCCCTCCCCGGCCAATCGTAATTTTGGTAATTTGCAATATGCATTGCATATCCATTAACTTGGCCAAGTGAAGAGTTGTTGCCAGCCGCAGCAGTCAAGGTGCAACATTCTTCTTGCCTTGCCCTTAGTTGAGTGCAACTCGTTTTTAGTGTCTCGAGTTGCTTGCTGCCTCCTCTCCTCGGTTTATCTTTGCTGTGCACTTTTATTGATATCATGTAACTTGGCGCTTCCACCAAAACATATGAGAAAGAGGCGAGGGCAACTTCTTGGGTATTCCGGGAATGCAGTTGCTTCGGTTGCCAAGTTAATGGCAAACTCGACTCGATAAGACATGGATGGCTGCTGAACGCAGACAGGCACTGCGCTCACACTCACAACACACACACACACACACACTTGGCCATGTTAAGGCTTATGCCTGCAGCAACCACCCACTTTTGAGAGGTACTTTAAGTGTGCCCCATGTTGCTCCTGTTCACAGCTTTCTTTTCCAGCCATTGTTTTATTTTTTACGGTTTGAGGTCGCTTCTAATGAGCTTTGTATATTGCATTTTACATAGATTAATTAGAATTAGATTTTGCATTAATAGCTGTAGTTGCAGTTACTTTATCGCATTTTATGTGGGAGTTGCTGCATCTTAAACTCTTCTTCAAACCTTTCTATTTCCTTCTCTTTTGTTTCGAACCCATTAAGGCATGGCTTTAGCTAAAATAATACCATTATCCAAAATGAATGCTTCTAATTGAAATGGTGCTGGTGCTATTCCTTAAATAATTTGACCTTTAACCATAATTTTTAGGTAGAAATACTTGTATTTTAGGGATAAAGGTAACATTTAAATTTATATTTTTCTAAAATTTAAGAAAAATCTTTTTTCTGGTTGCAGATTTCCGAATTGCAAACATGATTTGTTCAAATTTACAATTCTTTGCTTTTTTCGTAAAGCCATTTAATGGTAAATGAGACATCGGCTTAATCGCTAATCTTCATTATGAGCATTCCCAGCTCTATCAATTTTTAAAATATCTTCCTATTCGCAATCGTTTCCTTTGTCACCTTTCATTTTTATGCCCGCTGGCACTTACAGCACCGATGGTCACGCCTGGTCCCCAGGGGCCGGGCACATTTCTCTATTCATACAGACGTGAGCCGATGCTGACGCCCACAGAGAAAATTTCGTTTTATTTGCTTGCCAGCGTTCGATGCGGGCAGGTCAGAGCTGGTTTAGTTACAAGTTACTGCTTCCCATTCTCTCTCACATAGTTTGCATGTGCTAGATTTCCGCTCTAGGTCTCACTGTACAAGCAAAATACACTAACACAAGCCCAAGTCTTTGATAGTGTGATTTATCTGCGACATTTCATTTGCCACTGTTCTTTTATTAATTTAAAAATATGTTGTGCCTAGCATAAATTCCGGAACATTAATGGCCGATTGCTTCCTATCGAAAGTATTGCCAACTCATGTTAATTTTCTTTTTGCATGTCATGACTGCCAATGCTCCTTGCTTGCCTACTCACTTGTATGTATGTATGTTTGTACACTCGCTTAGTAAGTGTCGCTGTCATTTCCTTCAATGTCGAGCTTAATCTCCGCCAACTTTTAGTTAATATTTACTTAGCTAACGAACTATTTTCATCTTAATTAAGCAAAATGCTGGTGAATTAACAGTTTTTCTTCTCTTTCTTTTTTTTTTTTTTCGTTGAGGATTACAAGTTTACTTTCCCCATTTGGTGATCATTTGGCAGTTAAGCCTCAGTGGCTGGTGAGTTTGGAAATTGTTGCGCTTTTTTTTTTACTGTCATAATCCATTAAGTCGAATTGGTATGAGGGAATTTGCAATTGGACTGCATTGTCAATTGGCTAAAACAGTTGCCAACTATTTCTTTTATTTCTGTTGCCACCGAAGGAAATATTATGCAGTCTGGCGAACGGGCTAAAAGTAATTTAAAGTGGAATGCGTTTTGAGGCCCCATGGCAACATTTTTTATTTGACAAATTTGTCTGCTTCGACTGGCAATAAAAAAGTTTATGCGGCTCGTCGCCGTCTCTGCCATGTCTCGGCATAATTTTGCAAAAAACTTTTCTTCAGCAGCGAATCCGCAGGAAGCGAAACCCCAAGGGAACTTTGTTCTACTTGTATATTTTGTAGTTTATTTATTTTCCGGCAACAGCTGCCGTTGTCTGGCCAACTGCCAGTGCACCACTAACTGGACTTAATTATTATTTATTTGTTTTACCCAAAGCGAGGGTATAAATTAGTTTGTCATAGGAATGAAGTGATTAGAATTTTGATTCAGTTGTAGTTCTGCTGATCGAATGAAAAGTTTTCTACCGTTTACTAGCTTTCGCTGGCTGTTTGCTTAAGAAATGAATCGCTAGCCGTTTTTATTCGAGTCTCTTTTTGATATCTTTAAAACTCGTTAGCGATAATAAAATAAACCAGCATTTAACGAACATTCGATCAATATTGACAAGCATGCTTTAAATGGAGCAATCAGCTAAAAACATAATTTTTACAGCACTCGTTAAGTCTATTAAAATCTTCAAATTATCGCCAAACACCTATTTGATAGTGGAATTGGTTGTCTAAAAGTAAGTCTTTTCAGCTCAAAGCCAAGAGACGTAAATCAGAAGGTTCGAGGAGCTACTGGCTCTCGGATCGGTATTCGGATCGGTAGTGAAAAGCAGTTCCTCAGGTAGTTTTTCGGTTTAATTATCATATAGAGGGGGGAACTTTATGTATATATTATAAAAAGGGATTGGTTGATCGTTACGCTTGTTCGTTGGTTCTATTATAATATCTCACTTGATTGGCTGAAATTTTGCTTAGCACTTTCCGTTTTTTTTTTTTGGTTGAATTTCTTGATTTAATGATTCGTCAGTCACGTTAAATTGGTTTCAAACAACCATAAACTTCAAATAAAAGATTATAAAAAACTGTTCTAAGGAAATCAGAAATCAGATCAATGTCTCAAAATATCAGGTTAGGTAATCGTCGGACAATTTTGTTGCTCGAAATGACCTGAGGTTAAGTCAATAGAAATTCTGTCAAAAGCTTTTCCCCATGTAGATAAATTCATATCGCTGTAATCACCCCCAGAAACTATCAACGAATCAGCTCTTCTAGTTTTGGCTCTTTTCTTAGTGCTATTCGTTGTTACTGGCTTACCTTCCGGTTAGTTTGACTAACCGGACATTCAGAAATCGGGCCAAAGTAAAATTCCTTGACACTTTGGTAACTTGAAAAATTGCAAAAATCTATCTGTTTCTTCTAGATTCTGATCTACAAACTTAATCACATATCTAGTTTCTGTCTTAGTCATCAGTTGCTTTCTCATCACATAAGTAAATAGTAGTTGATCGTATTTCAATTTCTTTACCGCTATGCAAACATTTCGTTACGTGTGATTATCCAAGTCTAGTTTCCATTACACAGAGTTTCTGTTTGGTTTTTTATCTTATCTGTCAGCGTCTTGGCTAGACCTGGCACACAATTCGACACACACGACGACGCACTTAACACACAGTCAATTGGCAATCTACAAGCATTGACTTAGCCATGGCCAATACACACAATGTACAATATGCTGACCCTCACAAGATGTTTCGCAATTAGAGAGCGACCCCGACACTTCTGTGAAAAAAGAAAAATATTGTTTATTGCCTATTTTGCTTTATGCCGTTTACCGTTTTCAGCTGCCGTTCGATTTATCTATTTTTCCAAGAGCTTTTTGCTTAATTAGTTGCTCTTTTTTCTTGCCTTTTCTTCTTTTGAGTCCAAACGTGTGTGTGTGTGTGTGTGTGTGTGTGTCATTGATTTTTTTTGTTGATGTTGTTATGCTGGGCTTTTCTTTTGTTCTGCAAAACACACCCACAAAAAAATTGGCAAATGTTGCCATTGATTTCGTTGTTGTTGTATAACATTTGGCGGTAAACTGATTTATGGTTAGGTAGGTAAATGGTACGCCTTGATCTTGTTGGTCTTTCGCGGCGGCACGTGCAGTTTAAGTAAACCAAAATTGACCTTAATCCGAATGCTTGGATGGATGACTTTCTCACGCAGATGAGCAAGCAGCAGGTTTATTCCAATCAAAATTTTCTTTCCCACCTTTGAACTGCCACAGACCCTGGGAGAGCGCCTCAAGCACTCGAGAATTTTACTTTCGAAAATTCGATTTTCTCTTTGTATTTCGATTATTTTTTTTTTTGGCATTTACTTTCGTTTTGTTGTGGCTTCTTATCTTTTGCCAGGTTTCTGTGTTTGTATAGGTTTTGAGCAAATTGTTTTATATTTAGTGGGTGAGTAAGAGCAGACTGTTGTTTTTTCTATGCTATCAGGGGTATTCTTAATAGAATCGCACCCCTAATGCGGTTGTTTGTTGTTTAAAAAAGCTAGATAAGTCCCAGACAGTGGGGTCTACCAGTATTAAGTCGTAGTACAACTTGTACAAGATATAATAGTTCACCACACCCAAAACTCTAAACTAAAAACTTTCTTCTACTCACTTAATTTAATCATAATTGATAAGCCTTGAACTCAATGACTTTCTATTGGACTAGAAATTGGGAAGAAAAACCTATTTACTAGTAAAAGTTTAGCAAGAAGATAAATCCAATTTGGTTTTCAAGTAATTGCCACTAATTGCCCAAACAGGTTGGCCCTCGTTGGGTTTAAAGGTGTGCTACCAATTAGCCAAGGCAAGTGCAATCGCGTCGCGTGCCAGTTTCCCTTAGCACGTGATCCAGCCAGGGCAATTCATTTTCATTTAACTTCAATATATACAAAGTCTGGGCAATTAATTAAACACATCGCTTTAATTTGATTTTCAGTTTTCTTCATGCAAAGTGGCACTGCAGTCAGGGAAAACTGCAGCAATTTGTTTGTTTATTTATTTATCTTTCGGGCAGTTTCAAGTGGCTTGTTGAAACTTTTTTATTTATGTAAACTTTAGACACTGGAACATTATGAATAAACAAGCTTTGCACTTTGAAAGAAACATAATAAAATATTTTTAGTTTTCTAACTTAACCTTTCACACTCTACTTGTATTTAAGCGACTGTGCTACCGCCTCGCTTCGTCAGCCACAAACCAAAGTTCAATAAACTTCAAAAAAAATAAATAAAAAAAAATATCAAGTCAAAGTTGAGCAGCAACAAAAAAAAAAAAAACATTTTCATTTCCGCTTTTTCCTCAACTTCTGTGTTGAAAATTTAAATTGGCGTAACAAGACCAGCCAAAGAGACAGACAATAAAACAACATACGATCTAAAGGAGTGAGGGAAATGATGTACATTTCATTGCTGGGGGGTCAAGCTAGATTAGTAAACAATAGTGGGAAAGAAACGGAAGGGGAAAAGGCCAAACTGTCATTATACATAGCGTTGAGTGTGTGTGTGTGTGTGTGTGTGTGTTGTTCCAATTCATTTGGCAAGAACAACCATGCCAAAAGGCCATTCAATAAATTCCCAATTTTTACAGTTAGTAATTCTGCTGCTTCTTCTTCGGATGGCATCATCGTCCCCTTTGCAAACAGTACACAGTCAACCAAAAACAATTGAGTATGACATTCATTCATTATTCTCTATTTAATTACTGCATAATTTGATTCTTTTGTCCCTTAAATTGCAATTATTTTTGGGGATTTGTCAAAGGAATGAGTGATTTAATTAAAGTTATTTATGATACATTGATTTAGTATGTAAACTTTTAAGAATTTTGCAGTCAGACAAAAGTTTTTCGAAACGTTTGTGAAATAATTTGGCTAAAGATCAGAGTCTTGAGACTATAGACTCGAAACAATAGTACATTAAAAAATGTTGAAGTAAAAAATATCAAAAATATCTTATATCCATATTTGTTTCGTTATTAACAAAGTTATCATTTCGAAATTTAAATATTCGATATTATCGTCAAAGATTAAAGCTCAAAACCTTAAATTACACAAGCTTACAGCCAAAAGGACCCACAAAAATGGGTAAAAGTAAGGAATGCTGAAATAAAAACCCGATATCAAAATTTATCATTTGTGATAAAAATCCGATATCAAAATTGATCATTTTTTACAAGTAAAAATATTTTTAAAAAAATATATACATATCCGATGTCTTATCATAACAACAACCGTAGCTGAATATTGTGTTTATTTCAAAAATTCAGCATATTTTAATATAAACTATTCGAAAGGATGAATCTCCTATAAGTATTACCCACAAATTTTTCAGATTTATTGACTCGAAAAGTATTTGAAAATTATATATCGTTTTTTTTTTTTAAATATTTCGATAAATCGATAATATTTTCGCCCTCACTACCTACAGGCCAGCATTCTCAAAGTCGCCTATAACAGCACTCCCATATTTTCACTTGTTCAAGTGTTTAATACCAAGCCGAGTGTGGCGCAGCGGGTAATGTGTGCCTCGGAACATCTAATGTCGTTCAAGTGTACCTTAACTAACATAATATCTTCTTAAATCCACAGTTTTAGAGTTTTAGTTTTAGGTTTTTCCTTAAGAACAATTTCCCAGTTATTCTTTGTCTTAATTGGTTGGTATATTGCAATGGTGATAAATTTGGAAAAATAAAATCTTCATTAGAAAACTGCTGTTCCCTCGCTCTCTGTTAAACCCTAATGACCGCTTACTGCACCTCGTTAAAAAAAAAAACAAAAAACTTTTACCAGTCTACAGCTTGTGTGTTTTTGTCGTTTTTTTTGGTTGTTTTGTAAGTTTGTCGCATTATTATTTTCACATATTGAAGCTCACGTTTTGGTGATTTTGCTCGGGAGTTTTTGTGTGTGTTGTTGGAATTGTTTAAATTATGATTAGCGGTTTGTCATTGTCATCAACTCCGGTTTGTTATTTATATGTTGCAAATGTTGTTGTAGTAAAAGCGTTTGGACGGCCCCGGCCCCCAAGTTTCAGGCTTAACACAACATTCAACATCATTGACGATAATGAAATTCATAATAACTATGATGATAATAATTATCTTTGTAGTCGTCCCATTCCAATTTGAAGTGGGCAAACGTGACGAGAGCTCAGTTCAATTGATTTTGCCTTTGCTTGAAAAGTATTTCTGTATTGGTCAGGTCACTTTCCCAATGCTTTTGCCATAGTAAGCGAAAGTTTTTCACACTTTTCACACACAGCGAGAGAGTGAGCAAAGGGTGTGGGACCTGCGAAACAAATAGTATCTGTGATAGTTTTTGAAAAAAAACACCATCTCTTGTGATGGGCACTAAAATTTTATATTATTATTGGATTTTTTTGTGGCTTTGTCTAGGAGATCTTACAAAACGAAAATGAATACTCTTAGGTATACCTAACCAGAAAAATTGTCGAATTTATAAGAAAACGCCGACCGACTAGACATTTTTAAACAATTTCTTTTGGGCCAAGCGGAACGATTTGCATATGTCTAGGAAGATTCCGAAAATTTCATTCTCTATCTTTCTTAATTCCCTACAATTTGGCTAATTGTTTTCACATTTTCTTTAGCCTTCAATGCAACTGATTCAAAACGCTTACCATTTGGCCCCCCCGCCCACTTCAACCACCCATCCACTCCACACACTCTTTCAATCTAACTAAAAGTTTGTTGCGTGTCCAATTGGCATTAATTCCATATCTGCCATTTTATTTACCAAATACAAAATTATTATTTATACGCATCGCATATTTTGATCCAATCGTAAGTAGTTTTCCACATCTTTTCCTAGGCGCCGACATTCGCATTATGGTTGTTGTTGTTGTTTTTTTTTCCGATTGCCTTTAATGAATTTGTATTGGCACTTCAAAATAGGCTAACAATACAATTATAAACATTTCCGTTATGGCAAGTCGAACGCACAATAATTATAACAAATGTTTTGGGATACAATTTGTATGTGTTGGGGTATTTGGAATATGTAATACGAATTGAATTGATTCGTTTATTATTTAATTTGTAATTATAATATTCATTGATGCACGTGTTTCTTTATTTCCGTAGAAATCGCAAAATTTACAAAAACTTTCAATTATCTAATTTCTTGAGTACCTTGAAACAAGCAACAACGGATGAGTGTAATAAGAAGTCAGGATTTTCTTCAAGAAATTCCAAAGCTTAAGTTGAGGAAACGTCTGAACAGGCGAGCAATCGACGGCAGTAATTTGCTATATACATTGCATCCCAGAGAGCTGCTGAGACACCTGGGGAAGCAGGTGCTTGCAGACAGACTGGTATAAATTGTGTTGTATTGCGCCTTATCTAAAAACGTTTTAGTTTGAGTTATCGACAAGACTGTTACAATAACAAAAAAAAAACCTAAACAATAGTTTACTACGATTAAAAAAATACTATATTGATCTTACTAAGTTCTGATAAGATTCTGAGATAAGCGACAGCTTCATACGTATTGAAATAACAATCAATAGATGCAATCGGGGATCTTATAGTTCAGTATTTAGTATTATTAGTATATTATATCAAAGACGAACAACTGATTTTATATTTTTTCAATCATTTTGATAAACTTTGATAAACTTTTTCCTCTTCGTTTGTTAATTTAGAAATTTGTAGAAATATTATTGTACAACAAAAACGATCTTCCATAACATGTAAGCTAACCATTTGATAGAGTGAACGAATCACGTTACCAAAACCCAAAACTGTGCTTTCTTTTCTTAACCAATTAAGCTCCACGCCACACAAAATAATACTTTAAATAGTTTGGTAAACAAATTGATTGAAAATATGTCGCATACAACTTAAGTAAGTGTGAACTGTGAGTATGTTGTGTGTTGTGCATTAGCTGATAAGTGTTTTGTTTGGTACTCTTTCCTTTCTCTCTTCTCACCCCTTGGGTAATTATTGTTATCTGCACATGACCAGATGTTGGACCAGCCGACTGCTGCAGTCCTCATAAAATTGTTTACATTCTCGTCTAAAGTTTTGTGCCAAATAACAGTTATAAACAATGCGACAGCCTCCTGGCGGGTAGCTTAGCGGCATGCCACATGGCCAGTTGCAATTGTCAGACGCATTAATAATAATGAATGTGGCAGCAATTTGCCTCGTAGACTTTATGCATGTATATAAAAACAGGTCTACTAAACAGCTAACAACAATTTCGCTTGCTTATGTTTATGAATATTTCTGCTAGTTTTTATATGGACTCAAGACTTGACTTTCCTCTCTCGTCTAAAACGTAAATAAAAAGCATAAATTGCCTTAGAAAGTCAAAAGAGCTCAATGGAATGTATATATGTGTGTGTGTGTGTGTGTGATTTTAGAGTGAGCGCTGCATTTGGCATTGTCGAGGTCAATGTCGAAGTTGAAAGTCAGCAACGCTTAAGGTAAACCTAAACACACAAACAGTAGACTTCCTTGTTGGCAGAAGGCTGGGAATGAAATGGAATGAATGGACATGTGGGAAAGCTGGCAAGTGGAATCCAAATGTTGTTTTGAAGTGAATGAAAATTGTTGCTGATTGAGAACAGGATTTCTGGGCAGGAAGAGAAGAAAAAATAAATGAAAACTAAAGAATTAAAGAACTATTATCCATTTGTATATCAAATGACTTAACTCTTCCTTTTAAGATGAGCAAAAATTATAGATACAGGGAAAAAATATGTTTGTTCAATAACAGTGTACCTCGGAAGCAAACCGACATCGACCACCCTGCCTTGACCCGCGGAAAGCGACTAAAGCTAACACTCTAACAAGCTGTTAAATAAGTACAAATAATTTTGGAAATATATATTATATATTCTAAACCCTTTCAAACTGTGAGCAGCTCCAAGATTCTTACTCTTTCTTTATTCATAAAAGAAAGCTGTACCTGCTCCTTAAGTTTCTTGAAATCCCACACTCTTAAATTTATTATCGTAACATCTCAACTTCCTCCACACACTTTGATATGATATTCCAGACATAATCCAACTCCATTATAATTATCACACAAGCACACTACAACAGCCCATTAACCAATTCATTAACCAAATATTTAAGGCAATATTTCCACATGATCTAATTTTCAAATACAGTAACAACAACAACAACAACAGCAGCAACTCCAGATAAACAAATAATGAATATAAAATTAAATAAAAACCGTTTTCGATTTCATAATCATAGCCGGCTCTGCAGTTGTGTTATTGTAGCTGTAGCTGTAGAGTTGCTGATGGTGTGAATGGCAACAAAAGTGGGTTAATTCATGTGAACAACATCAAGATAGAAACAGCATTGCAAATATGTGTGTATGTAGTTACGAATGTGTTCCCAGCGGGAGGGAATGTATCGTGATGTGTTGTGTAGGTGAAAGAGGTGGAAATACTCGTCGCATGTTGATGTCTTGATTAGGTGCCTTACAATCTATATAGTATGACAATAACTTGTGCAAATATTTGAATAGATTAATGAGGTCTATTGTATCTGTATGTTATGTATTTTTCATTAATTTTTTGTTGTATTTTCTTTCGTTGCAGGTGAATAACCATATGAGACAAGTATTATAACTACATTAAGTCAAGGCAAGTTTAACTTAAGATATATAATTGAAAGAAATGTAATCAAATGCCTGTCAAATCTCATTTCTAAAACAACACACCTTAGAAGGTGGGGTATGTTAACTTTGCGAATCAAAATCTTATTTCTATATACTTATATTATTCGATAAATCGGATTTTGAGATAGATATCATATTCAGAAGGAGAAGCAAGGAAAAGACATTTAAATGGAAAAATGAACATAAAAGCCGAATCATACAATCGGTTTTTGAAACAAAGATTAGATTTCACTTCCAATTCCGCTGAATTTGATCGAATTTGGAAATGGAGAAAGTTCTACTTAGTAGTAATCAGTTTTCCATTAGGGCAGATTTGCCAAATTTTCGTTTGTTACGAGCATACGCATTCCGCGCTACCTGGAAAGCCTGTCGACTTCCGTTTGTCATTGTATTAAAAAAATTGGCCATATTAATATTCCTGTTTCGAAATTTATAATGAATTGAATTCTTTTTATGTCGAATTTTCACATTGTAAAGCACAAAAGTTATTCTCTAACATTTTGGTTAGAGTAATAATCTTTCGGCTTGGGTAAATTAATACAAAAAATTGTCCACCCCCATTAATTACTCGCAACTCCAACCAGTTTACTGCTCCACATTTGGTACCAGGTTTCCAGGTGGTGGTTCTGTCCGCTTTTGCATATGTATTCCATCCAAATTAACTATGATATGCTGTTTGGTTTATGTGTGGGCGCGCCTTCGAAAACTCAAATTGCACTTAGAAAATTACACAGTTTGTGGTTTTGGGCAGAGAAAAAAACCCACCAGCAACAACAACAACTACAACAACAACGCCTCTTCCCAGTTGGGGAGCTCTGTAACTCACATTCCAAGTCACTTCCAATTCCCACTCCCACAGAGACGCAGAACCCCAGACTGTCTTCGGTTGAACATGCAACATCATAAATACAAAAGAACACATAAAACACGTCGCGATATTTAGACCAGTCAGTCCCAGGCCAGACATTTTACTCCCCCAACTTGCCGCGCCCAATAGTTGTTGTTGTTTTCATATTGTCCACTAGCTTCCGTCTGTTGGCCACGTGCTTACCACATAAACGCCTCCGGCCTTACTTGGTGTTTCATGTCTGACTGCAGTCGGAAATGCTATTTGACGGTTTGACTGCGTTTTATGCGCTCGACGCGACTCGATTGCGAGTTTCAAATTATTCCACATTGGCCATGCCGGCTAGTTGCAGTTGCAGTCTGTTATTGTTGACGCATTTTGGGTACGTGTTGTTTTTTATTTATTTACTTACAACGATGCCCCCCAAAGCGACGACCCCTGGCCGGTCGGCCGGCCTTAGTTTTCGATGTTGATTTCTGCCAGTTTCGATGTATTGGATTTTGGTTGTTTCTGTGCTTACCTAGGCATTTCTGTTTGTTCATTAAATTGGTTTTATTTTGACAGTTTTATGGAATTCTTATGGCTTTCGGTATTGGCCTAATTGCAAAAGCTTGTTAAATGACATTTTTGTTCAGCTATTTATAATTATCATCAGCTTTATTATTGTTTGTCATCGTTCTGGCAATTTATGGCTGGGAGGGTCTATGAAAAATGGATTATTTGGTGACATTTGTTTTTTAACTCTACCCGGAAGCGAGCTTCAGCACTGTTTTTAAACTACCTGACAGGAGTATCATAATTTTTGCCACGAGGAAACTTTATTTCGCTTCCTCAATTCTGACATTGTTTACCCTGAACTTTCACCCTCAAGTTTTGGTAGGAAGCAAACGACGACGACAAATTGCAGACAAAGACACAACCACAGGGCGGCCGCCAGGGGGAAAGAGAACCAACCTGTGGTGGGCGTTGTCAACATACGTAGACAGACAGTTTGCTACCCGCAAACAAGCCACAAAAACTAAAAGAAATGCTAACTTTTACTTGCCTCGCTGCCTCGTTGCCGTTCTTAAATTGAGTTAGCATTAGCCAAACTAAGGATTGTCTGGAAGAAGCCCTTAAAACGCGCTCGGCAGCCAAAATGGGTGGGGAGAGGGAGGGGTAAACACTAAAGTTTCTCTACCAGAGCTAAGTACATTAATTTTTCTGTTACGTGTGCTGCTTCTCACGCTCCAGCTCTAGTTCCAAAAGCTGCTGCCAGTCATTGCACATATGTTGTTTTTTTCCCTCTTTTTTTTCAACATTTGTTCAGCAGCTACACACACATGTGTCAGGGTTCTATAAATGCAATTTCATAGGAGACACATTAAGTTGTTGTATTTTTTATTTATTGACTGCAAATATTTGGTTGAAGTCGCCAAAAGTTGCCAACAATGCCACATGCAAGGTCCCACCAGGAATTGTCTGGCTTGAAATTAACAAGTGGATGAGAATGATTCGACAAAGGAGTTTGCATTCTTAAAATCAATTTGAGTTGAGAAGAAATAATAAAATGCAAATCCACAAAGTTGTTGAGTGCGGGAAAAAATGGCTTTTGCTGAATTGGTCGCAGTCTCCAGCCAGACACGCATATGGTTATTGATCAGTTGACAAATTCGTTGATTCTACTCCTTTCACACATCAATTCCTTGTAAAATTACCAAATTCCTTTGCCTCATTAAGAAAAGGCGCTGAAAACAGCCGCATTCCTGTGGCCTTTTCTTTTAAAGGTTCTTGCCCCTAAAGTTGCCTGGCAGGTAAGCTAAGTGCTTCCTTTGTTGCTGCTGCTTTCACAAAGACTCAAGACAAAACTTCAAAGAACATAATAACTCACTTCAGCGTTTCCTTATACTCTTACAAAAAGGTGTTATTGAAATTTGGATAAGAAAGGAATGCGATTTGATGAACTGTCATTAAAATAATAGTTTTATTTTATTATATGAATTGAAGACCTTATATAACAGTTTAGGGTTGGTGTTACATTACGAAAAGTTCAGAAACGATTCGAGTATTTGAAACCTTCTAAGCTTTATCTTAAAAACGTATGTCTTTCAGTGCCAGAACCTATACTGCTTCTATTTAAGCTTTAGTTTATGAAAATATACAAAAAAAGATTTAAGATTTAACAAACTGTAAGCAAAGCTTGTAAGAGCAAGCTACATTTAACCTTTCTTATAGAATATCAATAAGATAAACGTTCAAAAAATCTTAACATCTTACCTTCCTGATAGGATATCTATACGATATACGTTGTGAAATTTTTAAGAACATACCTTCCGGATAAGATATCCATAAGAATACGCTCAGAAAATCTTCAAAACTGAGTACTTGAGTTTTTCCAATTTATTTTGGAAATGAGCGTCAAAGATATCTGAGCCATTAGTAAACCAAAGACCCAATATGTTTTTACTGTAGATCAGAAATCTACCATAATTCGTAAAAGTAGGTGTTACAACCAGTTAAGAATTTTTAGTACTGATTCTGTTTAAAATTATGCGCTATTTCCATAAAAATTCTTCTTTTTTTTACTTTTGGAACAGTGATGCCCATGCTTTATACGCTTAATGCGCCAATGTTGTTGTAATGCAAGAACGCGTCAGCCATAAAGGCAACAACAATACGTGCAGACACCACATATGTCTCTCTCTTCTCTTTCTCTCCTATGCTCTTGCGGAATTAAGAGCATCTATAAGATATTGTCGATCGATCTGGGTGGCTACTACTTAATTCAATGTGAAGGCCAGCAATTTTTACACAGAACTCTCTTAGTTATCTATGCCTCAGGTTAGCTCCTTATCTTTCCCATATTTCTGGTACCCACTACCCTCTTACTTATCTTTGTTCGCATCTCTGTCAGGGTATTAAAACTTTGGCACACCTAGAGTGGTCATTAATTAATTTTTTGCATGCTTCCTGAACTTTTGAGTTGTACTTTCTTCTTTTTACCGTTGTTCGTTTTTTTTTATTCGTTGTTCATTGAATTGTCAGAAATAATTCTAAAGGTTTAACGCTTTGCTTAACTGCTCTAAGCAAATTGAAATGGCGTGACATGCTTTTAAGTATAAATAAGTATGTAAATCAAGCAGCTATCTCGCTGACTGAAAGGCACAAAAAAAACTAGGTTAGCCCTACCGAAAAATAAACGACAGAACCCAAATACAATTCTTTTAACTTGACGCTAAAGCGAAAATTGCACAATTGTGTTAAAATGACATTTAATTTAGAGAAAGTGCCAGCAGATTATGCGCTCCGTTTCCATTTAATGTCGTGACCCAAAAAATACCCCACGCCAATGACCTTCAGCCGCGGAATGAGATACGGTTCAGAGCTCAGTCAAAAGCCACTTAAACTTGAATTTTGTAAGACAGCACACAAAGTTCAGTGGCCAAACGTCAAACAAATTTTAATTGATATTTGTGTACGCATTTAAATGGTTTTGTCTTCTTGTTATTGTAAAGCCCACACACACACACAGCGAGGCAATCGACAAGGCGACAAGACATCCATCAACTTGAAGAGATTAAAAACAAAACGGCAGCCAATGTCTGACTGGCTGACTAAGCCAAGGCCTGAAAGCCGCAACTGAAGCTGGAATTTCCTCAAAGAGTGTTTTGTTGTCTTGTTCTCTGAGCATGCGTCATGTACCCATTGCGGTTTTAATGAAGCCGCATTAAGCAATGCAATGCAATAAGTACAATGTGTTTTTTTTTGTTATATTTTTAAATGCCTTTTTAGACAAGTAAATGAATCGCCGGTGGGCTTGGTGGGCTGTTGATTGAATTTGTTAAATGGACGGCCTTGTGTACACTTATCAATAGACAATCCCGTTTGTGTAGGTGTTGATAATTGTAATTAACTGACAATTGTTGTATGGCTTTGCATGTGCTTAAATAGAACAAAATAATATATGTATATTGCTAAGATGAGGTATAGACTATGAATTACGCTTGAAATAAGTGATAAGTTTTCGATATTTAAGAACTTGTAAAGTGAAACCGCACCGTTCTCTGAACTCGCTAGTCTTTGTTCTGACCACTGCATGGAAAAAACTGACTAAAAACACTTTCTTTTATCTCTTTTTTACCTGGAAAAGTTGGACCCAAGAAAAACCTAAGAAACTAATATGGATCAATGTTGTTTGAACACTTTTTAGATTTCAACCCCCATAAATAATGTCTCCTCCCCCCTATTGGAAATATATTGCGAGAAATGAAATCGAAGCACCCAAAAAATCTTATAGCGATGCCCCATTTGAAATTATTTATATTATAAGTCAGACCCCTCCCCGAAGATTGGAAAAATATTACCGAAAATGAAGCCAGAGCACCCGAAAACCCTTAAAACGATACCCCATATGCCTTTTTATTTTTTTTATATATATTTCACCCCCTTCCCAATCTTAGATTGGAAAAGTATTGTCAGAAATGAAATCGTAGCACCCAAAACATAAGACACAATAGTCCATTTATATTTTTTCTTCGAATCAAAAACCTTTTTTGCTTTTCTTTCATGAAATGCGCATTCTTAATCCAAGCATAAAAGATCTTGGGTTTAGTAAAAAGCAGGGTTACTATGCCAGCTCAAAAGCTAGGAAAAATGCAAACTACACTAGGCAATTAGATTAAGTATATTGAAGGGTCGGCGGAGATTCAAAATGAATCTGTTGTTTTTTTTAAATCTAGATTTTTGTTAATTTGAGCATACTGTTGGTTAAATTGCATATTTTTAACCTTTTTGAGAACGTCGAAGTTAACGTTATTTACTATTTCTTTGCTATAAAAGTTTCCTAGATTTTCTAGGCCAAGATTTTGCATTTTTAATCATTTTAAGAGTGCGTTCACACTGGCAGGTTGTCATATACTTAGGTGTCTCATATATGATTAGAGAAACCTGTCATAATTCCAATGTATTTTACTCAGTCTGAACAGACTGCCACATAGCTGGCATGCAAAATTCTTTAATTCAAAAGGTGTCGCAACATAAATCTATCTATTAATAATAAAAGCTATTTAAATTAGATGCAGATTGCTCACTTAAGTTTTTTTTTTTATAGTTCAGACCCTTAAATGGAATTTCTGAATCAACTTCAAGCACTTTTGTCAAGTGCCATGAAATGGCCTGCAACTGAGATTTGCCACCAACAGTCGCTAACTTGGCCAGTCAGTTGGCCAAACAGTTTCCGCTCTGCTGCAGTTCTTGGTGGGTTGTTGAGGGGCTGCTGCTGCATTTTCTAATTTCATTATGAGTATATTATATTTTGTTTTTTTATGTAAGTGTGCGGCATCCAACCGGTTGGCTGGCAGCTTTGTTTTTGTTTGTTTGCTTGCATGTACTTGAAGGTTATTTAATATGAGCAGCAGCGGCAGCAGCTGACAGCCGTTGGGTGGGACTGGGATGCTGGGGTCTGCCATTGACGTGCAAATCTATTTGGCTGACTGACAAGCCATAAACCAGAAGTAGATGAAGCTCTGTATTTGTTACACTGGCTGCCCGGCCCGTTTGCATATTAATTACATTTAAAATGTTTGCAGTTGCTGTAAAATTGTTACGGAATTTGGATTTGCTGTCAGGTTGGAAAATAATTTAAAAATTGAGTAATACTGGTGCTGGGTTTGTTTTTTGGGCTATCTTATCGGTGATGGCAATTAGTAGAACCTCTAAATCGGTTTTCGATTAAAGTTGACTGATTAGAAGTCCGTTTAAATGTGCAAATGATATATTTGGTTAGGCATCGTGGACTATAATTAATTTGTTTTGGTTTGACTTTGTTTTAAAGACTTTCAATCATATTAATGAATTGATAAAAGTGTTCAAAACAATGACTTGAAACTATTCTCTCAGTGTAAAGCAACAACATAAAAAAAATGGCAACCTAAAAATGTTAAAAAACACACATTATTTTGTGTAAATATGCAGACAGCAAAAAACAAGAAGCAAACAAAAGCCGGCAAAGCCAGAAAAGCAACCGCCCAGACAATGAGGCTGCAGAAACGAACGCATCGAAAAACTACACGGAAGCTAGCTCCTTCCACCCGTTCATCCCACATCCCTCGATTAACTTGCATAGATAATCTTCCACCTGTGAATTTCGAAAGTGCAGCAAAACAAAAACTTAAACGGGCGTTGAATTTTTTGCCCCAACTTGAAATTAAAAATGCCAAATGATATACGTAGGGCCAATTAAAAGCGAAATGCCAAATGGTTTTCTATATTAGCATAATAATTGTTGCTTAGCCAAAAGTTCAATGCCCCCTCTATCTGTCTCTCTCTCTCATCCTAACCTGGCCATAAAGAAAAGCGTCTTAGCCAACTGACGCAACTTTTTGCGCACATAAAACAAAAGCCACGACAACCTAGGAGAAGCTGAGAATAAT
Organism: Lordiphosa andalusiaca; assembly: GCA_035044965.1. Lineage (NCBI taxonomy): Eukaryota > Metazoa > Arthropoda > Insecta > Diptera > Drosophilidae > Lordiphosa > Lordiphosa andalusiaca. The sequence goes on along the minus strand of JAWNNM010002032.1, from coordinate 1,286,337 downwards.
GAAAAGTTGTATATAAAAAGAAATAAGGGAAAACTTTACACTAAGACAATAAAAAGCAACGAGCTGCCTTCTAAAGTTAACAAAAAAAAACTTAGTGAGACTGAAGTGAGGATGACGTCACGCGTTTCGCACCATTATTCAGTTATCAAAATGTTTTTATTATTAATGGTACATTCAAAAGAGGTAAAACGGTACACATATATATACGGATGTGTCATGGCCAATCGGTTAGGGGCACTCAAAAACATGTGTAAGTGGCGCCTCTGGCAACATTGCCAACTTATCAGTTTATTGTTTTTAACCGTTATCGGCTGTTGTCATTTAAATTGCGATCGGGCATTGTTATGTCATCGTTGTTTGAAGAAATGCCCGTTGACACAACTCTGATTGCGTATTGTAGAATGAAACACTGAGATCATTTTGGGGCGTCAAGATGAAGACAACAATTTCAGATTAGTATCAGCATTTTGTTTAAGAAATATGGAATTCTAGTAGTTTTTGAACCTGGCAAAGAAAGGTGTCCTGGACCATTAAAAAATAAGCTAACAGTGTGGCTGCTGGTATAAATGTGTCCATTAAACGCGAACTGGGTAAGAGGTGTTGCTATTTGATGCCTCTAGTTTGACAATTAATTGGCTTCCTTCAAAGGACTCACCAATTTAGTAATTTTGTCGTACCGTAGTGTGCCCAAATCATTGCCGTGCTTGGCCTTGCGATTTATTGATTGTCATTGCGAATGCCAATCAAGAAGGAAATAAAACGCGTTTGTATTCAATTGGCCCGTCTCTAAAAATGATTGAAATTCGTATCAGCAAACCATTTTCGGCTCTAAGTTGTACTTTCAAATTGGCAGCTTCGATAATGTTTCATCAATATTTGAAAGATCGCGGTGGGTTCTATTATGCATCCAGATTTTCCATCCATATTTAACAGTTGGTTAGGGAATTCCTCTTGGGATGGGTTTTGTAGCATTTGGACGCGCATGTTCATTTTTATACTCTGTACCGTAGGTACATAGAGTATTATAAGTTTGTGCAAAAGTATGTAACATCCAGAAGGAAGCATCTCCGACCCCATAAAGTATATATATTCTTGATCAGCATCAACAGCCGAGTCGATATAGCCATGTCCGTCTGTCTGTCCGTATGAACGCACAGATCTCAGAGATGGTAAGAGATAGAGGCTTGACATGTATGGGACATATGCTTCTAATGTCTGCAGGCAGATCAAGTTTATTTTCAATTTTGGCCACGCCCCCTCCCGCCCCCGCAATTTAGAAAAAACGTCATATCTCCCACAGTTTTGAAGATAGATGGCTTGTTTCTTCTGGACATATTTAGTTATTAGGATAACTTATCGATCCGCCAAAGGAATGAAGAAGATCGGATGAACGGTTTTCGAGTTATGATCAAAAGAAAAATTTTCTTGGTACAGAGTATGTTATAGTCGGGCTTGACCGACTTTCTTTCTTGTTATCTATACTTTTTCAACATTACGCCACGGTAAAAAAAAGGTGATGAATAGTTTGTCGTTGTTTTTTTATATTTTTAAGTACTCTGGTCTGGTATTTGTGTGCCATAGTGCATTCATCCTATACACCTTTACACTTTCTGTGATAGTTACAAACTTCGGGAGGTACAGAGTATGTTACTCTCTTACCCTCTTTCTTGCTTTATTTTATGGATTTAAGGAATTAATCAAAAATACCGAAGGATTTGCTAACAATGATAAAAGCCTTGAAGTAAGTGAGGTAAAAAATATTGAATATAAATCACTATTTCAATAATAATAATTATTTCTATAATATACCAAAAGCTGACAAAGCAAATACTCAAACCATCCCAACCGAATACGCGAACCAATTCCAAAAATCGTTTTCAGGTTGAAACGCAAAATTATTCTCAAACTAAACCCTTGATATATTCATAAAAGTAGTAAAATATTCCACCGAGTCTTCCAAAAAAAAAAAACTTAATCAATTATTTTGCGAGAAAAGCAACCACGTTTATGTAGTTAGACCATTATTTTGTGCACAAACCTTCTCACACTTACACGGTGAAGCAAACTTTATGGAGGTTTTCAAAAAGCTTTTTCCTGTAGGAAATGGGGTGTAGAGTGCCAAGCAACAGACGGCTGAGCACTCTTAATGGTTGCATAAATTCTGAATCACTGTGCATAAATTCGGTGCCACATTGCTGGTGGTTCGGAGTAACGAAGTAAAAGGATATTAATTTTATAGAATGAGAACGGCTAAACGGTAATTGAATAAATATATAAAGGTTTTTTTTATAAAGTTGCGTTATCCAACTTATCGAAGAATAGAACTGAACCGAACTGTTCTCCATTTGCGGTTTGAAGACTGGTTCAGGCAAATATGCCAGATATGAGATGCCAAAATTATTTGAATAAATGTTGGATATTTCCCAAAACAAGAGCGAAATGTGCAAGATGAATATTATTGAACCTTGATATGTAAGGAAATATCTTGGTTGCTGTAGAAGAGAAAAATTTAAGCAATTTAATATATTCCAGAATGGTTATAGCCTTTCCGTCTCATGAACCACTGTTCCCTTCAAACCTCATTTAACTCCTACCATTCTCTCAGTGTATTGCCAATATTTGCATGCGGTAAGCAAATGTTAGTACGTATCATGCAAATTTAGCATGTCTGTTTCATCTTTATGTTGGTGTTGCATGTGTCGGCATTTTGGAGTTGCACCGATCGTTGCAGGTTGTGGATGCTGCCGTCTTTCTGTCTGTTGAATGGAGTTGTTGTGTAGCCCATTGCCAATGATTGAAAAGAAATGCAATCATCTCTTGCCCAACAACATTTCGGTATAATTTATTTTGCATTGAATTTGCCAAGGCATGCTGCAAAATGTGGCCACGCCCATTCTGCCTCCCCCCTCTTCACATGTGTGTTACGGCAACTTAACTGTAACATTTTATTAACACTTGAGGCGCCAAAAAAAAAAAACAAAAAAAAACGAAAAAAAAGACGCGCAACATGCAGCCTGCAACGTGAAACTGGCAGCAGCAGCCAGAGCAGCTCGTCTTTTAGGCTAGAGTTGCATGCCGCGCGCCGCCTCTTTGAAGCACTTCTTTGATTGCATTTTTGCCACCAGGGCTGAAGCCACCGACATTTGGGATTGCCCTCCTCCCCCCAGCGGAAAGTTATTTGGTTGGTGGTTTTGGTGGGCGTTTTGTTTATGGCTGAATTTTTAATTTTAGTTACACTAGACAACAAAGGGAATTTTTGTGTTATCGGTATGCATTTTCAGAGGAGTCGGAAAAAAACTGCCTTAAATTTGGTGCAGTCCAGTGTTATTAGCTAATTCGTTGCCGCGATTTTTATCGCTTGTGAAAAGTCATTAGTGCAGCGTTTGGAGCGTTAAAACAGCATCTGCCGCTGCTGGAAACAGGATGCAGCAGCAGCCTCTGGGAAGGAAAAATTGTTATTAAAACTTTCCACTTCATTTAATTATAATTTTAGCCTCATCGATTGAACTGGCAAACTGTTGACACAGAAATTCATTGAACCTCGTTTCGCCTTCTCAACGCCAAAAAGTCAAAAGCCTTTGCAATTTGCCACATTTTACATTATTTGGTTTCGGTGCTTTGCGTTTCATAGGCAGTTTTCTCTCCTCTGCTGCTAAATGATCCATAAATTTTAAAAGACTTTTGCAGTCTCAGCAGAAATGAGGCACAAGCGTACATATTTGGGCAGAAATGTTTGCTGATGACAATGAGCAAATTTTATATATGTATATATGTCTTGATGTGCCCTTGAAATGCTTTTCCACGTATGTACTTCACGCTGTTATGTGCTGACAGCAGCTGGGCTCTTGAGCTAATGGTCCAATTCTTGAAATGGGTATGCAAGCAAGCAGAACGAAAAGTATTAAAAAATAATCATTGATACAATTAAAGCTGTTTAATTTGGGGTTTATATAGGTTTTTTTTTAATTGATTGTTCCAAGGCAAGCTGTAAGCTCGGCTCGAAAATCTATTAATTTTAATTCAAAACACAGCTCTGACTATATTTATGAATATGTCGACATATTTGCTCAACAATAAGGGTTACAAGGATATGTTGTTTTGAGTTTATACCAAAAATTAAGCTTTAAGAATGGATAAATGTACTGAACCGAACCGAAAGCAAACTATTCTGCAATGCCAATTTGTTCCTTTTAAAATCAAATAGTAATCTAAGCAGCTCAAATAACTTTATATTTGCAAATTATGTAGTACTTTAGACCGTTTAAATCATGCATTTACCGACGCCTGCATTATAATATAAATATTAAACGCTTTCATAAATATTCATATGGTAGTTTTGTAAGTTTCGAGGTTTTTGTAACAATTTCCATCAATCTTTGTAACGTTGAAACCTTTCTGACCTATTTTTTTAACTTTGAAACCATTCCGGGCAAGCGTTCTGCCATTCCCCAAAAGTTTCATTATCATTTTCAAACAATTTAAACAAATTCCTGACCACGATTTTATAGTAATCGTAATTGTTACTTGCAACTGCGATTATATACGTAATTACTTTTACAATTACTTTATAATTGTGCCTGTAAGGGGGGATTATTGAGTAATTGTCCTTGAAATGTTGAATTATTCATATATTTCTAGGTAAAAACTGAAATTATTTACTAGTTTTAAGTCTCAAGCACTCAATGTTTGGAATAAATACCCAATAAAGCCCCAAAGCCCCATTTAATAATTTACTTTACAGCTCCAAAGCTGCTTGGATTGTGTGCTTCTTTTTTTTTTAGCTACTTAACACCAATTACTAAATACTTTCCTTTTAGAGTATTCAATAATTTACTCATATTATTCAAGTAATTGTAAAAGTAATTAGATTTTTAAATATTAATTGAATTACGTTAAGACTAGTAAATAGTATTTACCAAAACTTGAGTCAAAACATCGGGCTTAATGTTTCCTTGCAACGTGTTCGATACTCCGAACGAACCTGCCCTGAGGCATTATGGGAAGTGCAGTCTTCTAAAATATTCCCTAAACAAGGTTTAGTTGTCTTCCATTGAAGTTAGAGTTGGTGTTTATCTGCAGCGAAGCTTTTGCCCTGAAAATCATTTGCTCCCCCTTGAGATCCCCCCAGTTTTCACTTTTCTTCAGTAACTACTATGGTATGTGATTGACTGGAGTTCCTTCTTTTGGTACCAGAACCTTTTGTTTTAAAGCTTTGGCTTAAGAAATAAAAATTCTCAAAACATAGAACTATAATTTTTTAACCATAAATGAATGAATATGTATAACGCTAATGAAAGATCGCCGCATAAAACTCCACAACAAAAGAGAACCGAATGAGTGTCTGTACACCAATTTGGTTCCACCGTCATCTCAATTTTCCAACAACATTGTAAGCTTCCTCAACATACAAATTTAAGGTCAGTTGCCCAATAAAGACATTTCATCAACTAAAATTAGGCATTCATTAGTTGTACCAAATAGCCAACTTAAGCTCAGATAAGCGACCACAAAAGGCAGATTACAAATTTTTCACACACAACACGTGCCCCGGGCCGAAAACCTTTTGCCAAAGTTCAACTGCCTTTTTGCTTTAATGCGACCCACTAAAGGAAAACAACTGAAAACAGCAAAAACGACACGTCTGCTACATAAGAGAGAGAGACTACTACAACGACCAGTGATCAGGCACAAAAGCCAGAACCAACAAAATTTGGGTCAATTGACTCACACAAGAAGCAAAAAAATAATAAAAAATAAAAAAAACTTGTTCTCAAAGCGCTGACAATAATAACCACACAATGGCCAGACAAAAGCCACAAGATGGCCCAAGATAACACAGAATCCCTCCTCTGCAACGTCCCGCATTTAATCAATCAATACAAATTAGACAAACTAAATTGTCGCATAAATCAATGGGAAAATGGAAAAAGTGCTGACAGACCCACTAACCACGCACTCCTCATTAAAGTTCTCTCTCCAAATCGATTTACAACTTTATTGCTACGCTCGTTGCGGCTCAAAGATAATAATAAACGTAATTGCCAGTCGCAGGGAAAAGTGGGCGAGAGCTACTGTGAATGGAGGATCCGTCATTTCCAAAGCAACTGCATGGCCATATGTGGGCAATTCTGGTCACCTCTCTTCACGCTCCACGGCGATACACACGGGGCCAGCTGTAAAGTCGATTGATAAATTGCTTTGTTATTGTCAATATTTTGCATTTATTTATAGACCATTTTAGTTAAACATGACAGGGACAATAAAATGAGTTAACAAAGTGATTATTTTGACAATTGACTAAGCATTGATAATTGTAATTTCTCATTTGGTATTGCAAAGTTGGTTTTTTTTTTATCAAATTGAGTGAGAAAACAATAGCTATACAAATAAAACTAGGGAAGATATCGTTGGCAAGACAATGTTTCTTTAAAATTGATGTGGGTGCGAGGTGTGCTCAAAAACTTGGCTTTGCTTTGATGTTCATGAGCTGTTCGAAATGATAAAAGCCCTTACAGTTAAGACAAATCTACAGTACATCAATTAAAATTGACAATTGGCAGGATCTAGGGTGCTTTCGGATACACTTTGTATGTCAGTTTTATGTCAGCCTGTTCAGACTGACTAAAATACATGAGAACATTGACAGATTTCTCTGAACTTATAAGGCACCACACTGTCAAGTGTTAACACGTGTATGGCAGCAACTGGCAATTAATAATGCTCAGTAAGGTTTGCTGAAAAGAAAACTTGGCTGTGCAGAAGTTCGTAATATGAAAGTTCGACTATATTACACTAACTTCTCAGTCTCACTTAATATTTATATATTTCAATCATCTTGCAGTGTCTATAAACTTTTTCATAAAGTTTCCTATAAACTTCCTCCCCTTGCAGCGTTTGGTCACCTGACGCTACTTGCAAATTATGCAAATAAAATGCAATGCAGCAACCCGGCATCGCATCCCAAAACAACAAACACCAAAAGTGCACCTAAAACTTCATCATGGCTTCTTTTGTTCAAGTGTTTGTTATTTTTTTTCCACGCTTTTTTGCCACACTTTTTTTTGGATTCATTGAAGCGGTGGGTTTTTAACTTCGTCGTCGCTTCGCCCGCTTTGTATTTGTAATCATTTAGTCATAGTGTTGCTGCTTTTTGCGCATTAATTACGAGTATTTCCTTGTTGTGTTTTTTTTTTTTCGTTTTTTTGTTGTTGTTTTTTAATTAACAACGCCAACACTCACAGGTGGGGCTTCAGGCAGGCAGCAACCACCCAAGAAACCGTCGACCCACTAACATTTATTACGATAAACTTGACTGATGAAATTTTTCAAATCCAGGTTAACAATTGCTGTTCTCTGTAGCAGATGGCTTATCAGTTTTAGACACATTACTGTTGACAAATGCATTAATTACACACAGACTGAACATGAATCACTCGGTTGGCTTCAGTTTCAGTTCATGGGAGGTGCATACGTCCCATGTTCCTGCTTGTGTAGTATCTCCTTCCGGTCTCCACTCCCGAGTTCAAAGGATTCCTCATTAATTTAAGTTGCGTGTAGGCTAACACAGCTTTTAGTTCTTACTCGCAGATAGTGGGAAGTTAACGATTCAAAATATATTATAGATGCCGAAAAAGTAGCGCAAAAACCACAAAGGAGGACGGAAAACTTTTCAGCTGACCTCTTCTTTAAATCTTTAGCAGTCTTCGCCTATCTTCTTGGCATTGCTTTAACTGTTTGGGAATTTCAAAGCTCTAAAAGAGCAAAACCCGACACCAACACGCAACGCCAAACACCAAAGCTTTTTGAGGTCCTACTTACATCGAGTGCTTGCTTTACTAATTGTCAGAAAGAGATAGACTGTATCTTTTCAATTCTTTCGATTTGCGCAGTCCTCATAATTCGAATGTGAGCTTAAATTTGAACATTTGCTATTCACCCTTAATTCAATCCACCACTCAAACGGTTCACAATTAAATTACTTCCACAGCGCTCTCTGTCTGTCTCTCTCTCTCTCTCTCCCTCTTTATCGAGTTGTTAGCACAGACAACAACCCACTTGAAGCAGCACATTGTCATTGTAGTACTTGAGAGAGTCTCTTCGCTTCGCCTTGAACGGGCGTCAACATATTTTATTCAGCAATGAAAAACTGCAATTGAAAGCGCAAAGTTTGCCGAGGTCACAGGAAAAGTGGGAAAAAAGTTTTTCCTCAAGAAGAAAGAAAAGCAAAGCAAGGTGAAAAGTGGAGTGTGAGCGCTCTAATAAATTTACAATGTCCAATAGACCAGCTGCAGTCCGCTTTTGTGGGCCTTAAATTGAAACTTTTCATGAAAATTGTTAAACCTAAGCATTTCTATTTACTTTTTTATTTTCAGCTGCTTCCAATTGAACTACTCCCCGCAGCCTCAAAGTATGCAACGACATTTGTGAGTTGATTTTACTAAAAGCTTCTTGAATGCTCAAAGCTGACAAAAGAAACTTGAGCGGAGCTTTAGTAGAAGAGTGGCACAATCATGGACGCACCAGATGTGGGACGTATTATAAGAGCTCCAGTCAGACGCAAACGGAACGGTGATCAGCTCATGGACAGGGTAAGTCGCTTTATGGTTGATTAATATTGTTTTTCCATTTCACAACTGGGGAGCTTTTCTCCCCGTTTCATTGAACTCTTTTGATCGCTGTGAAGCTGTCGACATTTGTGACCAACGCCTGCAGCGTGCGATCCAGTTTCCATTATTTTGATTTCTTCTCATGTTTCACCTCAAAATTGTCGAATGAAAAATGAAAGTTTTACTGCATCGCCCACCGCCAAATAATGACATTTGATATTAAATGGATATATATGTATATATATTTTAGGGTTTTCTATTCATTTCGATTGTTACAGTTTTGGTTTGATTAATTTGTTTTGTATTTTTGTATGGGGTTTATGAGTCGACGCCTTGGCATTCACAATCCCATGAGTTGGCGTTGGATTTTGTGGGTAACTCGTTTAATTGAATACCGCCTGCAGACCACAAGACACACATTTCCACATTTGTCAGCCAAATCGTTAGCTTTGATTTGTATGGGAAATTAAGTTTAAAAAGCAGAGGCTGTTTTCGGGATTATTACCTGTTGGCTTTTGACAGAGAACTTGAGAATTTTATGTTTGGCAATTAATTCTGGTTGATGAGCACAACATTCTGGAAATGTAAACGTTGCCTTGTTCCACTGACGAATCTGCAACACGATTACAGACGAATGGACATAGGGGAACTTATTTAAACAAAGAACAGCTGATTTGATGAGTCATACCGAAGAAACTTGCTTGCTTTTTAAATTCTACAATGTGGGAAATCACACTTCTTTATTCATTTCTTTTAAATTTAATGCATAGTTTGGGTTTATTGAATTTAGGTGGATTTTACGACTTATAATCCACCAGGATTAAGGTTCATCCAATTATGTAATTCAATTATGACTTTTTGATCTCAGTTTTATTGATCTAAGGGCTTTAATACATAGTCCAAAATCGAAACTTTCTCAAATTAGGTAAAAAAAATTCTCTAATCAACTGCCTTATCCATGACATTTCATTATTGAATCTCAAAAGCATGCTTTTCACATTCCTAGAATCACTTATGTTAAATTTCTTTGAACTTTGGCATGACTGAGCACTCGTACGTCTGCATCTTAGCGCACACTCATATCAACCGCTCGCATGATTCCTTAGAACGTCGAGGTCTTGGATTTTTATCCCCATAAGAGCATAAATATCTAATATTCTGTTTTCATACAAGTCGTTTGTTACTTCTAAAAAGTCTTCTGAAACGAAACGCCTCTGGCAACTTTCCTAGTCTCAAACCCCTGAAACTAATACCACCCCACGACCCACATTTAACACCCGCCCTTTCTCTATCCACCACAACATCATGAGCCCCGCCACAGCATCTCAAGTTCATTAACCACTTTAACCCAACCACCACAAGGCACACGCAAATCACACTTCCCCACACGAGTTCCACAAAAGTAACCCACAATTAAAGCAACACTCAAATTTCACGCAATTAAAGCACCCAACAAAACAATAGCAACAATTAGATTGTTTTATGTCAAGTTCAATGCACGCAGACAGAAGACAGTGAGACGACACCCACCCACTGGCAAAGCTCAATCCAACTGAAAAGCAATCCAAAACCATATTAAATAATAAACCAAATTGAATTCCAATTACCACACACAAGGGGAGAGCCGGAGAGTGAAAGACTTTCACGCTCAGTAAAAGCTTTCGATATCAAAAACTCAACAGCTGTTGTTGTTTCGGGGAGAGCCGAGATCTCTTGCTCTCCGGGTTTGTTATGGTTTGCCGTTAGTGGCTTTTACTTGTTGCTGCCGCTGCTGCTGCTCTCTTCTGAGCTTTGGTCGGACTGCGCCATTGGCTTTGCTCCGTTCGTTTGCTACGTTTTAGTTACAATTTGTATTCCATTTGGTTGTGCGGTTTTTCTCGTCGAGTCGCGTTTTCTTCGTTTCGCCTCGCTGCAACATTTTCGCATGCAATTTTCGGTGTGTTTTGTTTTGCAATAGAAAATTATGAAAAATAATTATGTGGTTGAAAAACAAATTGAATTTGTTTGCTGTCTGTGTGGTACACGACGGCGACTTGATTTAACTGCGTTTTGCCAGTGATTTGCTGCCCCTAAAAAGAACCAAGCAAGCTTTTGCTTTTTTACTGAATGACCTTCGGCCGCCTTTTTGTACATTTTCGGTGCGTGTAATTAGGTCGACGTCAACAGCTGCTGCGAAACCAAAACAACTAACAAATAATTAACCCACCGACATCAAGTTTTAGCGTTCAGCAGCATGATGTTATATAATTTGTAACAAACCATCCAACTGCCCCTATGAGCACTCAACAACTAAGATGATTTTTGTTAATCAAATGAAATGACTCTTTGATTAGATCATTCCCCACACAATTGAAAGTGGGTGGACAGAGAATTTGCATGAAAAGGAAAGGAGAAAACTGTGAAATTTCCATGCAAAAATAATGCATTCGTTTTGCACAATTGAATACATTACGGTATGCGAGGAATCAAAACAAAACATCAACATGACTATCAGCTGTTTAACTATTAGGGGCACTCACGTATTCGGCCAGAAAAGTTTTGAGGGGCTGTATTAGTATTTTAGATAAAGAGAGCCATTGTCAGTCAAGAGAATTTCCAGATGGGTGCTGTGATTGCTCACAGTCAAGAATAAGCGCAATAGTGGGAACATTTTAAAGCCGCATTTGAATATGATTAGCCTCTAAAACAATGCCTTTTTGCCTAGTCTTGTAACTATTAGACAACAAATGTCAAAAAAGTATATTTCAGACCCTATAAACCATAATTATATTCTTGATCAGGGCGACAAGCTGATTCGATTGAGCTTGCTTCTACCTTCTGTGTAGTCTCTCATTTGTAAGTCTTCTTTTTGTAGCTAATAATTTGGGACCTACAGGGTCAAATCAAGTATATCTCAAAGCTGCCATAAAAACGATCAGTAGAAAAATTGAAAATTAGTTAGAAAAACTTTCTTAGCGTTTCTTAACACACCCATTTTAAATCATTCCATCATATGGGTTCCACGATAACTTACACGAAATATCGAAAAATCGATACTTTTTCAAGTCTTCCCTACTTGCCGCATTGTTTTTCTGATATTTCTGCCTGTGTCTGTGGTTGCTTATCAGAAAGAACAAATACCCAAAAATAACAAATAGCGCAAGATAAAATGTTTTATCTTGCTGCTGTCTCGACGGCCTGAAAATGTCAATTGAAAACTAATTCAATTTAATTTTCCCTACAAACAACAACAAAAAATTGCCAAAAAAAAGAGCGCAAAATGCAAATGCTCTTTTTTGGACTGTTGTCCCTCCCGCCGCTGATAACCTTCCAGCGCCGCACTCTCGTCACACTTCTTCATACATATAAAAAAGTAAATAGCGTTATAGAGCAAAAGTTGGTTAAAGCAACAACAAAACAAATAGTAGAAAAAGTGATAAGCAACCTCAGGGGAAATACTAAGTATGTATAAAGTAAATGTTGTGCGAAAAAGTGATAAAAAAAATAGGTAATTAAAAATTGAACATCAGCAAAAAGGCAGGGCAACAGCAAAATAGAAACGAATGGCACAAAATAAGGAAGCAAAATGTAGAATTGAAATGGGAAGGAAAATTATTAAATACATTTCTAAATTTATGAATATTTAGTAAAAAGAGAGAGAAAGTTCTTGGCTATCGCTTTAATTTAAACTATATTTAGAACCTAACCCATTCGACACTGGTTTCCCTTTTTTGTTTTGGTTCACCCACATCCGTGGTGGCAGCTGTTGAATCGTTGGACAAAACAACGCCCCTCAGCCAATTTAACTTTTGTTTTTGTTTATAGCAAAATGACAAATAAAACAAACTAAAAACAACAAACAATCAAACAATGTAACCGCGGTTCGCAAACACACAAAACACAAGTGAAGTGAGAAAAATTAGTTCATTGTTGTTGTGTTTTGTTTTGCTTTTGTACAAAAAAAAAAACACCACATAAACAAACGGCAATCTGACGACCATGCGGCATTTAATCATGACCCCAACATCGCTGTCGATGTCAACGCCAACGCTGTCAACGCTGCATCATCAGCGCATGCAGTCACAATCGTCCACATCATCATCCACATCGCCGTTAACCCCATCGCCTTCAACGTTTTTTGGCTCACCAAAGTTCCCAGCAAATTATCAGCGCAGTGAAAAAGTGAGTGAACAATGAGAACAACTGTGACCCGTCTCCATATTGTTCATGCTTTGCATTAATTATAGCCCCTACCCCCAACCCCACCTCCACATAACCCCTTGAATTTTTCTTTCATTTCATTTTTATGCAAATTTCGTTTAGGCCCCTTAGGGGCGAGGGGAGGGGCGGCGTTATGCATGTGACATTTCAATTTAAGTTTTTGAGCACAATTCATAGTTCAACCAAACGAAAAAGCCAAACGATGTCATCACATTTGCCTTTCCCCGCTTACCGTCTGTGATTGTTTATGTTTTTCTTGGAATGTATGTATGTGTTTTCGTGAACCACATATGGAATGATAGGACCTCGAAGGCTAAACGCACAAACGTCTGCATCTTAGCGCATACGACTAGCAAGCTCTCACAAGAGCTAGCAACCAAAACAAAGTATTGATTCCGGGACATGCCGTCATTACCACATAAGTTAAGCACTCGTTTAGCAACAATCCCTCGTTTTGAATGAATAGTTAGCCAAATAATTATAAAAGACAAGTTTTGATGTCAAAAATCCCATGCTTTGTACGAAAGTATATACGATTTTGAATAATCCGAGTTCAGATAGGTGACGTTATATTGGGCCGATCTAAGCAAATCTTAGTTTGAAAGCTTCTTGATTTAATCCTCTACAAAAAAAAACTAATGTAAAATCCAATTAGTTTTTCATTCAATGGATTTTGGATTGTTTTGATTTTACTTTACCAGTATTACTGGAATGTGCCTTGTAATACGCAAATTTATCCACTTAGACATCTACGTCCAATCATGATGACTATCTTTTTCTCCGCATTTAATGACTTTTAACCGGGTATGACATATCAATTCGCCTTCCCACAGATTAAAATAAAACCAAGTGCACAAATCTTTATCAAGAGTTTTCACTTTGTCAACTGCCCGTATAAGCGATGGAACGAACCCATTAGGCCTTTTAAAGCCACAACTGTCCGACTCCACTGCAAATGTAAGAAAGTTCCTTACAAAGTTTTGCCACATTTAGTTGATAAATGCTTACAAATCGGCAACGACACTTTTCTTTCTACACTACAACAAACTGCAGCAGTTAGAAAGTCGCGCTTGACTAATAGCAAAATATGATAAACGACAGAAGAGACTTGATGAACACTTTCTCAAGGGGAGGGATGGCCATTAGAAGTGGCAAGACAACTTTACTTGGGCTTTTGTTTGCGGCAAAAAAAAGTAGAACACAACACAAGAAGAAAATCGAGACGAAGCCGCAACTGGATTTTCCACTCACACACACACACACACACTCACAGGCAGAGGCAAAGTTTCTGCATTGCATTTTGCTTTCAATGCGAAGTGGCCAATGAAGATTAACATGGCGTATGCTTAATGTGCTGCTGGCCATGTCTGTGGCATATGGGCCAAAACAATTACGACTGTAAATGAAATTGTTTGCTTTTGCGGGTGGTGGCGGGCGTGGCAGAAGGCAATTATGTCCATCATTCGTGTAGAAACAAGAAAACGAGATGCAGCTTCCATCTGCATACTGCATGTATGTAGGAAAAATGCAGGAAAACTCCACACAACGCAGATGCGCTTTTCTGCTCCAAAAAGCGCAAAGCGGCTGGAAAATGGGTTTTTCTAGTTTTCTTTCGAGTTTTATTTTTTTTTTTTGTTGCAATCTGCAACAATGTTTGGTGCACCAAAATGAAAACGAAAGGTGCACAGAAAGAAATTGCGTGTGAAAATGCTGTTTCGTCGTCGTCACCTTGAACTTTAAGCTCGTTCACCTGCCTAGGGAGAATGGGAATAGAGTTATCTACCAACTTGTTAAATCAAAATGCCTGCTGTTGTTGCTGTTGCTTGATTAATTATTGCGCATTACGCAAGCCAACAACGTTCAAAACTTTGCCCTGCCATTGGGGAAAACAAATTAGAAAATTGTTTCCCCACAAATTGCGATGCTGACATTTGCAAAAGTTGCAACAAAAAAAATAAAAGTTGCCTTGCATGCGCCAAACGGAAAACTGAAAAATGGTAATAGACTGGGGTCAATAATTAAGAAATCATTTGGTTGGCATTTAAGTGGCGCAAGGAAGGTTACATTCGGTATGCAAAATGATTCCTTATTGGGGCTCAAGACCTGTAAAATGCGCCTTTCAAACCTCTAATCAACCATCCACTCTCACCTTTCTCAAATATCAAACCTACCGTACCTAATTTATGTGTTTGGTCGGGGAATTATCTATAAAAATGTTTGATTTACCACTGACATCATGTAATTATTTTGGCGAAATGATCGTTTAATGAACGCTTAACCAACATGTGGGAGGTGGATGGGTCTTATCATGCTGCGTGTCGTGTGGTTTTGGTTGATAAGACAGGTGTAGTATTGTAGATAACACATTTAGTCAATGAAACTAAAACAACTTAACATTTCGAAGAAGTGGGAGGGAATGGGGATTGCATGAAACTGGCAGAGCCTGTGGAGCTGGTGCAAGGCAAGACAGGCAGTTAATTAACTCACAATCAGCGCCACCACCAACACCAACAGTGGTGCGAGAGAAGCATTCAGTGGACTCCCGTTGTTTGGTTTTGGTAGTAAAATCTGTATTTCTTTTTTTTTTTTTTGTAAAAGAAAACGATGCCGGCCTTTCCTTGCACTTCCTTCTCTTTCTTCGCATCCGGGTGCGCCTGGCCTGGGCCACACTTTCCCATTTCATTTAACAACAGAAGCGTGTTAAAAAAATTGCCACTCAAATGATTAAATTAAATGATTTATATTTATGGAAATGAGACATTGAGCCGGCTTTTCACTTTTGTAATTTAGAACTGCAAGGAAAAGTTTATGGCCAGCCGCCAGTTGAGTGGCTGTAAATAGAGATTGTCTTTGTGCTGCCCCCTTTTTAATTTAAATCCACAATGACCAGTGCAGTCTTGCCTCGTTCCGGCAGGCATCATACATCATTTAGCTGCACATATCTGGTTGTATGCTGCTTTTTTGTTTTTGTCGTTTTTTGTTTTTCCAGAATAATAACAGAAAAATTGTATCAATATGCGCCATGTCATGAGTCAGGGCACAGCAGCACCGGCAGGCAGTTTCAGTCTGTGTTTTGCCCCCAACCCAACTTGGCCTCAAAATTGTAACACATACAGTGGACACTGGATTCAAGAGATTATAAGATTTCTGATATACAACCGAACTTGCTTTCCAAGTCGAATGGTAATTGTTTACCTATTTTTGGAATCATCCCAATTTTCTCAAGTACTTTAAGTTAAGATAATTCAGGGAAGCAAAAGGACCAAAATACAGACTGCTACTACTGAGCGATCCACAATGCACAATTGCCCTCCGGCGATCATGTGTTTTAAGATTGTTGTCAAGTTATCCTTAAAAGCCATATCAAGTCGGAATTTCTTAGGTTCTGCTGTGGGTCAAGCGGTAAAACTCAAGGTAACCGAAAGTAGTATACAACGGTTAGGATTAGCGGTTCGGTTCTGGCTTGATTCGGTTCGGTTCAGAACCAGTTCGCATCCCTGACATACATGACGGAATCTTTTAAGAAATTAAACTCTAGTTCGTTTGTTGAATATCGAATAGAGGTGAACCTTTTAGTTAAACAACTAACTTACAGTGTTAACGATAAATCATATCTTATTGATTTTTAAATATAATTTTTTGGCCCACTGTAATATGAAACTATTTATATACCCTTAATGAACTACGGGTCGCTTAACATTAAAAGCGACAAACGGGTCGCTTCCCTTCGTTTGTCTTCTTGAAAGCTCCTCGAACCAATATTAATTTCCTGAATTTATATTGGGAACAAGAAAGAAAGTCGGTCAAGCCCGACTATAACATACTCTGTACCAAGAAAATTTTTCTTTTGATCATAACTCGAAAACCGTTCATCCGATCTTCTTCATTCCTTCGGCGGATCGATAAGTTATCCTAATAACTAAATATGTCCAGAAGGAACAAGCCATCTATCTTCAAAACTGTGGGAGATATGACTTTTTTCTAAATTGCGGGGGCGGGAGGGGGCGTGGCCAAAATTGAAAATAAACTTGATCTGCCTGCAGACATTAGAAGCATATGTCCCATACATGTCAAACCTCTATCTCTTACCATCTCTGAGATCTGTGCGTTCATACGGACAGACAGACGGACAGACGGACATGACGGACATGACTCGGCTGTTGATGCTGATCAAGAATATATATACTTTATGGGGTCGGAGATGCTTCCTTCTGGATGTTACATACTTTTGCACAAACTTATAATACTCTATGTACCTACGGTACAGAGTATAAAAATTATATTGCTGCTTTAAGTAAATCTACGCTAAAATATTCTAAACTTTTCCACGAAATCCTCGACTTTAAGATCTGATTCATGACAAAACTGTTTTAGTCTCTACTACTAATCTCTACTGTGCTCGCATATATAAATTGTTACATTGTTTGTAGTTTTTTTTGTATGTCTTGTTTTTGTATTTTAGCGCTGTCGAACTTTGGCGTTAAAATGCATTTTTGTCTAGCTTTAGCCCAGCCTCAGAGACTGGTACCGACACACTGAAAGAAAAACGTGCGGCTTGCTTAATTGAAAGGCCTTTTGGGCATGCGACAAACACGACGTCGTTGAGTTGTATTGAAGTCTCCCGCCTGAAACCAGATTGCAGACTTCCAGATTAAACAAAGCCAAGCTAAAGTCAACTTATTGGAACAATATCAGAGTTTTTAATTTATGCCAAAGCAAAAGCTGACTTGAGGTTTTAAGCCATAGAAATTAAACAATGAAAAGCAGTCAGTCAGGCAGTTAACCCCCCCTCGATTTGGAGTCGCTTTTACCATTTGCCTTTTCTGCTGTTGCTCCACTGCACTTTGGCTGCTGCCGCTGCTGCTGCTGCTGCTTTGGCTTGGGCGCTAATATATGCTAATCCCCAATGCGCTTTGGGGACGGACACACCCACGCAGAGAGCAGAGCAGAGCAGACCAGGCCAGACCAGTCTAAAGTAGCCTGCCTTAGTTGGCGTTGTGTGCATTTTTTTTGTTGTATCTTTTGGGAAAGTCATCGTTTGCTTTCCTTTTACTTTCAACTTTTTCATGTCGCGTTTTTTTCACTCTTCTGCTTTTTGCTGAGTTTTTCCTTAGAAAAAAATTTACATTACAACCGGCCCAGCTTTTTATTGAAAATCCGTAAGCTAATATACATTTGTAATTTTTCTTGCACCGATCTGATTTACCGGCATTTGCTAATTTTTGTGCGGCGATGTGGAAAACTCTTGGCCGCTTGGTCGGCGTCTGAAAATTGTTTTCCCTTTTTCGCAAGCTGCTGTGTTGCCTTTGGGCGCAGTCACCCATGGTTGTTGGGGTCTCGTTATTTTCTGGATTGTAATTTGAAAAGCGAGAGAAAAAGTGTTGGGCCATTAGCATGATTAATGTTTTGGGGGAGGGTGGGCTATTCCGGCTGTTTAGATTAGGGCGTGCCATCTTTAACATGGTATTAACAAAGCGATTAAGTTCAATTAAAATGGCATTTGTCCATAAACGAAATGGAGTTTCAAGGCTGCCAAACTTTCGCTGCATTTGGTTGGCAAGGAAGCGGATGGGCGTTTTTATGGCCAAAAGTGAAATCTGTAAGGGAATTACAAGGGTAGCCGGTTTTTATTACTTTTTACTAACAGAAATATACAATTTGGAGGGTGTCGTAAAAGACTTGATTTCCACGGTGAAGCAAACTTCATGAAGTTCTCTTAGAAGGCGGAATATTCAAGGCAAAATTAAAGTCTTAGAATCTCACCTGATTCTCTCGCCTACTAAGAGAACTTCATAAAGTTTACTTCACCGTGTAAATCCAGTCTCACTCAAAGATGTCCTTTTAGTTCAAAAATCTTAGCACTCTCTTGCGGCTTATGTCCTATCACAGGGCTGCAACAGAACATAAATATTTTAACATTCAAATCAAAGATAAATCTTCAACAAATATAATAAACTTTTAAAGTATGCACAAGGTCAACATTTTCCAAAATCTCTGACACTTTAACTCGCTCTATCCCAACCCTCCACATAAATAACTTTTCTGTCAAAGAACTCACGATTATTTAAGGCAATTTCATGCTTTTAGCCCACTGCAAACAAACCTCAACAACAACAAAAACATCATCACCTGAAGACAAGAGCTACCAAATCGTGACAAAGAACTTGACTGACAAAACGCCCAACGGTTAATTACAAGAACATTTATGTAGAGCACACACATTTTCACACACACACACACACACACCTTGCTTTATGACATTACCGATTTGAAAAACAACAAAAACCAGAGCTAGTTACATTAAACAGAGCAACGGTAATTGTTGCAGCAACTTCACCTTTTTTTTATGTATTATTAAATGAAAACTGCTGCAGCACGTCGCTGGGATATATATATACATATACATATATATGTGTACGTATTTGTTGTCGGTTTATGCTCGTTTCCCATGTGTGAACAAAAGTCAGGCTGACCATAAAACAATGCAAAACAGTTAGAGCAACAAATGACAGACAGAAGCAAAAGAGAGACACGAACAAAGTACAACACACATTAAATTATAACAAGCTTGAACGGTGTCAATGAACTGAATTGCGCCAAAAACAAAAACAAAAATCAAAGTGGAAAACTAACAAACTAGTGAACCCATCTGCGGGCGGTCAGGGGGTGAAATGCTTACAATTCGGTGATTAGCCAGACAAGCGTGACGAACTTTTTCGCCCAGAACGGAAACTCATCTCAAGCATAGCCCTGGAGTTCTTGAACTTGACAGAAGACTCGAATATTTGTCAAGAACGAAACTTACTGAGAAGATGGTGATCACACCCAGCAAAATTTGCATAATTTCCCATTTGGCATTGAACACCGGAAAAACGTGACCAGTTTTGGTTACTCCCTTCGAGCACAACTAATTCGCGTGCTGCTACATATCAAATATTTATTTGCCATACCCTCAAGCGTATCGTTGTTTTTTTTTTTTTTTTAATATTCATAACGTCATTTGATTTTGTTTGTTTTGGTTTTTGTCGTATTTTAATAACTGGACAAGCGTGCAAAAGCTTGCCATTTGAATGTCTGATAAGCTTTCATGATGATTTAGATATGGGAAAAAAGCTTTTGTACTTGTTTCGCTCCAAGAGAGTGTGGGTGAGTTAAGCACTATTTTTAGCTTGTTTGTCAAAGTAATTGAAAGTAAGCCTTATAATTGTTAAAATAAACATTTGAGCTGCTATTTGACTGCTTAAAATGTTCTATTCTAAACCATATCCATATCATACCATATCATATCCTGTGCCACCACCTTTAGGGGCGGTGTAGGCTGCTGAGGTTGACGCAAGGATGGTATATTCCATTCGGAATATGGCATACCAGCCAAATTTAAGCCTCTTTGACTCAGATCTGCATCTGATATATATAATATACAAAATATAACCTACATAGATCCACAAAAATACATGAAGATCATAGCCACCACAGCGTATGAGTAATATCAAAAACTTTGGAGCCTCTATTTGCCAATTAAAACATAACTTTTGCTGAACTTTTTTTTTGGTTTTCTCATCTTAAACTTTCCCATCTGGAAGCGCTAGTATGCACTTACATTTTCCATACAAAAAAGCTCGCACTGGTGGCGTATGAGTAATTTATGTTACCGTACTTTAAGGACCTGTCGAGCGCACCTAAAATTACAATACAATTTTTTCGTATTTATTAATTTTACAACAAATATATGTTTTGGGAATGCTGAGACCTGCTTTTTCCATATTGTGCCTGTATACATTCGGCTAGAAAATGAATGAAAACACACGATATTAAGAGAACATGGCCTTTTGAAGTTGAAGCACTCGACTAAACCTACTTAAACGTTTTGTTTTCGATTTAAGAATACAAAATATTAATACATATGAACCAAATCATTGGTCAAACAACAACAACTTTTAAGAATATGGTGTCTCAATTTAGCTCCTTGCTTGTAGATCTTGTTTACCATTGATATAAGAACCTTAAAAGCTCGTTTTATCAATTGTGCGTGAGATATATAAAGCAGTTCGCTATCTAATACTTGTAGTATTCTTGTTATCGAGCAGGAAAAGATAAAAATTTTATGATGCGAAATCTGGTTTTTCATGCTTATTTGCTATGCAAATGCAAATACTCTTGCCAAATATTTACATACTAAAAAAATGTGTATAAATCTAAGCAAATTTGACAGTTTTGGTTTCTTAGTGTTGTTTTTTTTTGTATTGGCACTTGCCAAAAATGTCAGCAACACAACAAAGAAACTAACATTTAACAACTTCAAAGACTCCGACCAAAATGCTTGTTTTGGGCAGTACAAAACAAATTATTTACAACAAACAAAATGTGGTTAGTGGGCTGAAAAATGTAATTGCGCGTGTCGAAATGTGGAACAAAAGCTCAAAGCTGTTTATAGAGCAACAGATACAGATACAAAACAACACCGCCTACCATTTCTGATTCTAAGCTCTGATAAATGTTTCGGCTTCGCATTTAGACAATTGAATATTCGCCGGCCGGCTTGGGTCGCGCTTAAAATGCACAACAACACTCACACACAACCGCAGGAGAAAAAAAAGTACAAAAACAAATAAAATGCTGACTGCATTTTAAAATTGCTCAACTTGCCAGCTCGGTGTGAATGAATGACACGCCAGACACCAGCAACAACAACAACGACAACAACAACAACAGCACCACACAAGACCGAAGAGAGACATGAAAATAAAAAGTGTTAACTACATTTTCATTGTGCGGTTAACGGCGTTCAGCAACGGCGACTGCAAGAAAGAAAAGTGCTAAGACGTGCACCGCAAATGCTGCCAAAAGTCTCTTTTTCTCTCCACCGACTGCCGCTGTCAAATTGAGCTTAGCGATTGCATAAAACTTAAGAGCCGCTGAGCGGTGCGCATTATGTGTTATGTGAGGAGAAACAAATGGTTACAAAATGTTTGCCTCTTAATTCGGCGGCTTAGGTAGTAAA
Source organism: Lordiphosa andalusiaca (assembly GCA_035044965.1). Lineage (NCBI taxonomy): Eukaryota > Metazoa > Arthropoda > Insecta > Diptera > Drosophilidae > Lordiphosa > Lordiphosa andalusiaca. The sequence continues at coordinate 1,264,530 of JAWNNM010002032.1, read as the reverse complement.
ACAGTCAAAGTGACAGGTGGCAATCAAGTAGCAAGCAAGCCCACAAGGGAATATAAAGATCTTAACTTGAAATTATATTGAGCGAAAAGGGCATAGAGAGGGGCTGCGGCTAAATCTTCAAGCGGGGCATATATATATATGACGAAATAAGAAAATGTAGAAAATGTAAAGCAAGTGTATCAAGTTGACAATTATATAAATATTTTTTTGAATGAATATGTGTTAGTAGTCTGGACGGGATGCAAACAAATTACCACTAGAATATACTAATGATCACATAGTAGATATGAAGATGAAGTTGCTCCTTCTAGCCTCGGCTGAAACAAGCATTAAACAGGCGGTTGAGGTCCTGGTATTCACATGTTCAACTGTAAAGAAAATACTGTTTGAGGAAATACTCCCGCAAAGCAAAAGTGTCCCAAAAAATGTATATGATTAGGGTTTTAATTTCATTATATTTCGTATACTCTTCAGCCACTTTTCATTGTATATTATAATATTTTTTTTTCTTTTTAACAACTTAACTGATATATATACTTTTCTCTGTTTCTTCCAGGTAAGCTTTCCGAAATGAATTTGGATATTTGTGAGTTTTTGGTGCTGAAATATTAAACTTTTATCAGTTTTTGATTAGTTGGTGGCGATTCTAGTTAATTTTTAGTGGGCTGAATACGACTTTGCCTGGAAAGTGGTTCAGTACAATTGAATTTTTTTGTAATTTGAACTAAAAAAGTATATTTTAAGTGGATTTTATCCCCGACTTGTACTTTCTTAGATATTATTGCAAAGCAATGTTTCTTAACTTTAAAAAAACTTCCTTTCCCAACAACTCTACCATATTTTTATGCGAAAAAAATACTAGAACCAATACTAGTAATCTACTTGCAAATGCAGGCATAGTGTCATTAAAAAACTGAAATTCGTTTAAATAGGTTCTTCATCTCTCCCATTTTAAAGTGAAATTATCTCTGCCACAACATGCAAACTCACTTAAAAACACTTTCTGAATAGATTTCGAATATTTAGGGTACATTCAAACCATCTTTTAGCAATCCCCTATTTTGATTAAAAAAAACGCTGAATAATGCTGAACCTATTCAGGTGACGTGCAGATATTATGGAAATATTACAGTGTTATCGGATCCTATGCTACCGATTTGACTTAAAAAGAACCCTTATTTGAAGCAGAGATTCTAAACTTAAGGTTTACTAAGTTTATTCACACAAAATATATTCTGCTTAGTGCCCTTGAAAGTATGCTACGTTATATGAAAATACAAATTTTAGTTAAGTATTTAGTTTGTATATGTCTTAACTCAACATTTTGTGGTACAACAACAATCTGGTTGAATTTGCACTGCGATTATCTTTCACGCGGCCATAACTGACTAGCCAGAGCTTCGATCCAATAGATAATTACTTAGGGAAATAAAGCTTGCATACTTTGAAGCGCATTAATCACGAATTATTTGGTGTGTATAAAAATAGTATATAATACCTATGTATTGTATAAAAAATTTCACCAAAAAATGCTCAAAGAACATTTTAAAGGCATTCGAAAAAAGGTAAACTTAACACACTTATGTGGACCACACACAAGCCCTCCAATTTGCAAACAAAGTATCTGTAAAACTATGCAAATGAGTTAAGCCGAATCGCAAAGAGAAGGTGTTGAAAAAGCTAGCAAACAGACTGGATAAACACATTCTAAACAGACATATTGATTACTCATCTGGGTCAAACTCAGTTCCCGGATTAAGTTACCAAAACTCAAGTGGCCCACAAATTTGCGTCAAGTATTTTTACTGTCTTTAAAATAAAGTTAAGACCAAATTGCTTGCCAACAACGACGTGTGTGGGTGCTGCAAAAGAGTCAACAAATTGTAATGACTGAACAGCTTGTTGAACAAACTTTTTGATGGCAAACTGCATGACTACCAGTAAAATGCAATCAATTGAAAAACCAAATACCAGAAATCGAATTTCATCTATGATGATCCAGATAGCTTAACAAAATGTTGAAAAGAATTATATTCATGCATTTTTGTATCACGCAATAGCAAAACTAGATATAAATATTTGAGAATAACACTGACATCATCAAAAGCTTTTAATAAATAAGTTAAGCTCATTAGAAATGCATTTGCAAAATTAAAAAATCAAACAACTTTGGCGACTTTTGTCGTGCAACTAATTAATAAATCAACCAGTTAAACAAGTGATTAAGCAAAACAACAAGCAAATTAATAATCAACTTGCCGGCTGTAGTAAAATCGTGGGCTGTCGGATGACCCGTAAAAACTTTCTTTACCCTCGAAATGTAAAAATAATGTCAAAAGTTGTGGGCGTTGTTAACGGCTAATGATGTGACACGCAGCCCATTGCGATCATTAGCATGGTTTACAAAATGCAAGACAAAACTTCACTTAAACTTTGGCTTATAGTGTATTTATGACTTCTACTTTTTTTTGTTTTGCTATTGAATATTGTTGAGTTCATCGCCTCAAGCATTGTCGTCACATTGGCTGGCAGGTTTTTCTGTATTCGGTAGCTTTAAAGATATAATAATATCTGCGCATGTTGAAGTAACAAACAAAAACATTTAGGAGTGCCCAGACATCAATCAAATGGTAATCATGTGGGTTGGGTAAAAGAAAAAAACCAAAAGAATAATTTGTGAGCCCCCTGAGAAGTGAGAACAAACATGTAGCAGTTGTGATATGGGCAACAAAGAGATGTATGAACTTTGTAGAGTTAAATTGTAGTTTTAAACTAAAGCTTAGCTGTGAGAAACTAAGCTTAACCAAAAACTCAACTCGTTGGACACATTGTGGTGGCTTATGCAGACGACATTGCATTTATGAAATGTGGTTTATTTTCACAAAACGCTGTGCGAACTTATGCACACCGCACTGACAACGTTATGTGAGTGGTCGTTATCCTGTGGCTTTGGCGTGTAGGCAGAGCCCGGATCCCGGAGCTCGCCTCTCTTCAAATCCATGGATTAAGCCTAGTCAACGAGGGCAAATACATAAGAGTCGTCATAAAAAAAGCTACTCTGGCACATCAATGTCAAAGATCTCGTGATAAAGCGTAATCTTATTTAACATTATATTCGCAGATAACACAGGAACCGCCGAAAAGTGTGCAACGTTTTATTCACAGCCACCGCATGTGGGCAAATATATGTCAGATATTTCTGTATATTCTGTATATTTCTTCGAAAGTAGTTACAATGTGAAAACTTAACCAGAGCTTGGAAATATCCTTTATAAATATATCTATCATAAATGAAAACGATATTCTTCAATCCGAGAGAAATCAAAAGAATCGGTTTTTGCCCTATTTTAAAGAATGTTACATTTGGTTACGATTGTTATTTTATTTATAACATCTTAAAGATATAGAAATCAAATAGTTCAAGGAAGAACGAAAGCTGTGCAGTAGATGGAGTCAACCTCTGATATCTGGAAATGACTCTTGACTTTATGTGTAATAAATTTATTGAAAAATTAATTGGAGTAGAGCAAACCGAACTAAAAACTAACCAGGAGTAGTTTTTTGCCGTGCTTCAAGTGAATTTTTATACAATGCAGAGAGGCCACTGAAATCCCGTCTCGGGACATCTAATGAAAAAGCTTTTTCTTTAAAAGCTTCCATACCCGGTCACCTTCACCAGCTGTTGGCGCCAGCTGTGAAGTAACTGGACATGAAATTGCTGCTCACACTTTGCCCTTCGGATTGGGCCCTTTCTTTTGTAAGAAAATTAAAAGTACACAAACCAATAGATTGAGAGAAGCTCTGCTTGGTCCTTTGGGGCTGTAATAAACCACTTTTAAAAGGAAAATTCTTTGATCATTAGTTAGTACAGTTAATCACCTGGCTCTCCACAAATAAGAACTTTCGTTATAACACCAAGTAAATTAATCTTCTTGTAAAAGTATAGTAAATCTTATTTTCTTCCGGCTCATAAAAATTCACAAACTCCCTCTGTGTGTGCTGCCTGCCAATTATAAACAATAATGAAACTGTGCCATGTGCTTTTGTTTTTTGTTTCAAGTCAAAAGTTGGTCACCCACTGTCTGACTGGGTGCGATTTTAATGCGTTTAATGAGCTAAGGAAATTGTTTGTCGTTGGCCATGAGACACAAAAAACGCAAACCAAATTGGAAACACGCAAAAACGCAAAAAAAAAGCATAGTTAAACAACATGAATTAAGCGGTAATTTTTTTCTCGCCTCAACTGGCCAGTTGGCTGGGCCATTATAATTTATGTCCACTTTGCACATTTTGGGCATGGAATCAAAGAAGCAACTAAACCAGAGCCGAGGCGTCTCGAAAATTTATGTCAAAGTCTTCAAGATTTTTGCCAATTTATACTTAAAAGCTTGGCCAGATGTGGGCTGATCTTGGATATATTGAATCCATTGTCTGTTGTAAACTGGCATTTGCTAAATTTTTGAATGCCGGAAACAGTTTTAAGTTCTATCCACCGCCGACTTCTAATTAAATCATAAAGAATTGCTTTTTTTTTTGTTAAATATCTAAAACAGAAATTAAGTACTTAAAATTTATCACCAAACTAAAAAATTATGCAACAACAAAAACTGTGGGCTGCATTTTGGGGCTGGCAACTGACAGCTGACACCTGTTATTAGACGCAACACTTTTTGTTTGGGTGTACTTGGAGTTTATCCGTCAAATTGTAGCAATTTTCTTAAGTGCGTTGCAACTGTTGCGGCTGCTGCCTGCCGCTGCTGCTGCTCTAGCTCTGCCTGTTTTGTATGCACCTTGGAATGGTGGAACAAATATATGTATATGCGTCCGTCAGCCATGTCTGTTGCCCGATGTGGGCGTCCCACGGCGGCTCAATTTAAAACGCATTTTTTTCGAGTGGTTTTCGGCTGTCATAAAATTGAAAAAAATAAAAAATAAATACTCCTCTGCAGCATTTAGCAGTACATAAAAAATGTACCCTCTCATGCTCTCTATATAATTAAATCTTTAAATGCAACCAACCAAAAAACAATTTGTGACCACACACAACACGACTGAACATTATGTAATCAATATCTATAATAGGGGTCCCACAGATAGACACTGCGTTAGTTATTATGGTAATCATGTTGAGTGTAAGATGATATGGACAAAAAATAGGTGAGATAATCGTAATAATGTTAAGTACATGATTAGGAAAATTAGATGAGGTATTGAAAGAGTTAAAATGGGCTTACAACGTATCTATTTACTTTGATGGGAGCTTGATGATTTGTGGGACCAAGTTTTAATCAGATATTCGGTGCAAAATGCAATAAAAATCTTTTAGATGAGTCGCGTGAACACTTTAATAAACGATATGTAAGACAAAATTCGAAGCTGGGACTAAGTGAACTATATACCAGCACATTTTTGCCCTTAGCTAACTTAAAACTGAAAAAGTCCGATCCAGCGCCCGAGAAGCAATCAGTCCTCAGACTGCTGTATACAGTCCGTCTGTTTCTTTGCCATCTCCTCCGTCAGTTTTAAAGCTATTGCAACCAAACTTTTCACAAAGACTTCTGGTACAAATACGCTGCACATTTGTCGGAACTGGCCGAATCGGATGACTATAACATATAGCTGCCATAGGAACGATCGGTCGAAAAACTTGTTCTTGTGAGAAAAACTTTTTTGTTTTTAACGCAAACGTCTCCAAACTCCGTATTTACTAGTTTTCTATACTTTTCCATAATTCTGTTAAGTTTGGTCAAAATCTGATATCTATATAGTATAGCTGCCATACAAAAGTAAGGTTAGAAAAAAAGTCTCAGTAAGAAAAACTTTTTTGTTTTCAATGTAAACCTCTTTAAAATTTTTATATATTTATTTTATAAGCTTTCACACAGCTCTTCAAAATTTTGTCAAAATCGGATGACTATAGGTTATAGCTGCCATAGGAACGATCGGTCGAGAAACTAGTTTTAGTGAGCAAAATTTTTTTGTTTTTAAAGAAAACGTCACTAAACTTTGTATATCTTAGTTTGCTATGCTTTTGCATGATTCCTCTAAGTTTGGTCGAAATCGGACATCTATAAAGTATAGCCGTCATACAAAAGTATAGTCAGAAAAGTAGTCTTAGTAAGAAAAATGGTTTGTTTTCAGTGGAAATGTCGTTCAAATTAGTTAGAAAAACGTGCCGCAAGGGCTTAGCCGAAGATAACTTTCCTCTATTCTTCCGTTTGAACAGAGAGAGCGAGAGCGCACACATACAGCATACTAATATAAAATCGAAGATCCACATCAAAAATCCATCAAATATATTGTGCGACATTCTAATCAGTATTACTTATCGATCTTGAATGTGGAGTGTTTCTTATTACTTTATTGACTTGTGTGAGAGAAAGTTACATACAGCAAACAAAATGATATAATCAGATCATTTTTTCCACAAATTAAATTATGTAAGCATTTTCTTTGGGAGAAGATTTACCAATCAGAAATTATGTTACCAACTTTAACTAACATCTTTATAAACCCCACCAATTCAGTTAAATAAAGCCGCAGCAACAAATTTTTAAGCCGACTCCCAAATCAATTATACGCACACACACACACCTCGGAAGTTCAGTCATATAATTAACACTTATAATCGATACTAAAAGACCATCTTCCCATTTTTACCGACCGCCCCATCCCCGCCCGATTTGCTCGGCAGTCACAAATTACTTGCACAAATAGCATTCATTAGATAAATTGCGCGGGCATTAGAGTGCATTACGTGCCATCACCGCAATAAAAGCAAAGACAACGACAACAGCATTGGCCAAAAGCCTTTTAACTAACACTAATGCGGCATTTAACTTTCAAATCAACTAAAGCCGTCACTTGGGAGCGCGGGATTTGAGAGGCCAGGCAAAGTTAAATAGATTTTACGAGTCGTTCGTCGTCTTTCATCAACTTTGACACCCAGACCAGACAGCCTCTGGCGGCGCATTTCCTACTTTCCATGAACTTTGTGGCAAACACCACAAAAATTTCCTGATATTTATGTTGAAGGAGTTCCCAGAGTTATTTCTTCACCCCCAAGAGCCATCACGCTTGTCACGTAGCGGCGGCGCCTAGTGATTGAATTATGTTTGATGTTATTTTTTGGTTTTAATTTTTTTTTTTATTGGACCGCAGCAAGTCAATTTGAAGTGTTTACACCCCACGTTATTAGGAGAAAAAACTTTGAATGGGTTTATTGGTTTCCAATTAATTGTAGAGCAATTGCAGGCAACAACCTGTTATTAATAAATGTTTTTGTGTAAAAACTGCAATATGCAATTAATCAAACGTGGCAGCAGCAGCAGCAGCCGCATCGTTGCCCCGAAGCTGCAGACTTAAGTGAGATTTACAGATTGAGATTTACGCTTAAGACCAAGCTTACCTCATCGATGGCTTTTTTAATTTGCTTGGCAATTTATTGACATATTGACAAATGCGCGCATGCGCCAAAGACCCGCAGAACTGTATCGCAAAATTGGTGTGGAAAGGATTGATTGGCAGTGTCCGAATGAGGAATTTATGGCTCTGGGTTAAACTGAAGTTATCGATTTGTCTATGTCTGTCAGTCTGGTGTCTAAAGAAGAAACCTTAATAGTTAACTGATTCCGCTTGAAGTACCCCTCGAGAGCAGGAACAAGTTGCCATACAACCACCACAGTCAAGTTCAGACCTTATCTAAACGCCTCAATTCTCTTTTGTAAATAAATCATAATAAATTATTGGCAATGCCCACGTGAGACAGGTTAAACAATAAGTAATTTCATTCAACAAAAAAAAAAGCGTCATAAACTATTTGAAAATTGCACAATTATGTCTCCATGACAATGAGACAAAAGTATTTTAATTACTTAGAAAGAAAGACAGCAACAAAAAAGGCAGGTGGGAAGAGGCCAATCCATTTAAATGGCCGTATAACTTGGCTTGCCATTAAATAGCCCAGCAATTTTTCACGGCGCAAATCAAAGGAAAAGGCAGTCAAGTGGCAACAGCAGCAGTCGCTGCCGCTGCTGCTGCATTCATTTGAATATGCGCCGCTTGCAGGCGGTACACGAGTATCTATCTGCGTATGTTTGAATGTATCCATCTATCTGCCTAGCATCTGTCAGAGCAGTCGCTTGTAACTTTCCCCCATAAACTAGAGACGTTTGCCGTGGCAAGATAAAGAAATTGGCTGCACAATTGGCCCAGGTTTGTTGTCTCGACTCTCGGATTTGATCTGGCCTGGGTTGGTCTCCTCTGTCTCTGGGAGTGTGTGTGTGTGTGTTTTGTCTTTCTCTTTCTGGAGAGGCTCGATGGGGGGGATTTGGGAATGTCAACAATGCATTTGTTTGTTCGTCAATCTGTTGGTGCAATGTCTGTGCGTTGGTTTCGGGAGCGCCTCTGATGCCTGATTATTTCACTTGATTTGTGTTATGCAAATTGATTTTCTTTTTTCTCTCAACTCTTTTGTGTGGTGTTTGATGTGTGGTGTGTGTGTGTGTGCGTCGACAGTTGTTTATGGAAAGGTAGCTACTATTTTGATTGGGTCTTTGTACAAGAGTTAAATTTATGATTGCATTGGTTTTGCTGTCTGGTTTGTCAATTGCACTTGAGTGGAACTGGACGTTTCCAATTTGAATTTGGCTTATGCGTGTGAATTTTTTGATATAAATGTGGTCAGTCATAAAGAAAATCTTCAACTTTTACCAACAACTTTCCATAAAAAGGATAGCGTTAAATGCAATGGTTTTTTAAATTGAACTGCATTCTTTTGAGAGCATTTTCAGGGGAGTTTTTTTCACGTGACGAAGTCTCCTTACACGAGCGTTTTCCTTTACCATAGTTTGAGCACGCTTCACGAATGCATAAATAAACTGCAACATTCTCCTTATAATCTATGGCCATCGTTTTTGTGGTGAACTTTTTTAAATTTCAATGTGTATGGCCGATTTCCCATAGATCTTGTTGAATGCACCGGTGTCACATCGACCCAGCTGTGCCACGCTGAGGGACAGCACTTCTTTGCAGTTTTTAACCTGGTCAGAACTGTGAATTTTCCCACACTTCTTTTGTTTAATGCAATAATTTAGAATTATTATGATCATTCAAATGGATTGTTTTTATTTGGTTTTTTTTTTCATAATTAAAATTCAGAGACATACAAAAGAAGTTGTTGTTGCAATTTCGTACGCGCTGCGAAGGCCTTGTGCATCACATCGAGTGCGGACGGCGCGCATAGGCTGCGGGCATCCCTACTTTTTGCCAATGAGAGAGTTTCAACTTACCTTTTAATTGACAATCCTAATCTTTGCTTGATTGAATAAGAGAGGATATCTTTAAGAACAAAAAATTGGAAAACCCATAGTAAAAGCTTAAGTCAATTTTATGGATAAAAGTGCTTTCAAACAAACTGGCAGGCTTTCAAATTTGGAAGTGGCAGTTGCTTCCATACATGTGTGAACACCTGAGAACTTCAATTCCATTGAAAGAAGGTTTTTATCTCATTTAATTCTCGAATAATTAATTCACAGCTTACAAACCTTCCTCTCTCACCTCGAATAAACATCTGAAAAATCATATTCAATATTTTGTCTGCAATATTTTGCATTTTTTTTGGTTTTGGTACATAATTCAAATGTATTTGGAAAAATTCTTTAGCTTTATTTAGCAATTGCCAGTGGCGGCGGCGTCCAACAATCTGCGAGTGTATCTACACGAATATTGAATGGACAATGGAGTGTGTGTGTGTGTGTGTGTGTGTTATGGTTTTGCTATGGCACCTAAATATGTTCCAGTTGCTTGAGCTGGCTCTGGTTGGTTGATTTGCCTAATTTTGTGGTTGTTTACAGCATTTGGAGGCAACGTGAACGCCTACAATTCAATATGGATTGCTTTTCTGTTTAACAATTTATTGCAATCGGTGGGCAGTGCAGACAGCCAGATATAGATACAGCCACAAGATACACTACTGGGCTGTATAATGAGGTTTAAACACTTTCGGTTTGACTATTCATATATGCAGATTTTGTTCTTTACAGAATATTATGTGTAATTAAACAATTGTGGGTGCCGACAGCGACAATTGATTAATTGTGGTTTCGGTTAAAATGTTGCATTGATTGGAAGTTCTCGGGGGCAAGTGTCATTTGTGTCTAGAAAATGTTGCGTGTCAGAATGCTTAGCGTAAACAACGAACGCGCTACGCCTTGGTCAAAGCCAAGACATGGCTAAGCAAACGTGTTTTCGAAATATGCAAATTAACGAGCGGCGAGAGACTGAAACGTAGATTGAGTATCTAACAGTCGAGTCACTCAAAAACTCAATCGGCTCGCTCTCCAGCTCTCCTCCGTATAACTTAAAACAACGACGACGACGGCGTTTTGGCCTGGCCTGTTGAAATCTCGACAGTTTCATTTGAGCCGCGCTAAAAAACGATACGCGAAGACGGCTGACAACGAATAATCATAAATAATTAAGTGAATAAATAAATGAAAGAATTTTATGAAACGAACATAGAGAAAACCACCGCAACGAATTAGCGGTCAGAGTCAGAATCCCTAACGACCTTGACAAAGTCGCAAAAAATATAAAAATAAAAAAATACAAAAGAAAAGACTAGTCATCACAGCCGAACAAACGAATCAAAGTTAAAACGCAAAGCGAAAATAAAAGTATTATTTCAAGTGTATTATTAATTGTAAAAAAATCGCCCCCAAAAAAAATAAATACGAATTTATAAATATTTTAAATCACAAATCAACCAAATTTGTGGGCGTCCCTCTCAGTGCCATAACAAAAAGAAAGAAATAAACGTATATATTTAACAATTAAGTAAACCACAAATTTTTTTGCAAGTATTTTCCAAGGAATGTGCTTAAGTGCGAAATGTTTGCTCCACGAAACTCATCGCCCGTTGCCAACTATGGCAACAAAGAGGATGTAGCCGCCTATGAGGTAAAGGTCATTGAATATCTCAGGGAAACGAGATCCAAGGCAAAACTTTCAGTCTCTGTTCCGGTTGGAAAGCAAGTTCTGCAATTTTCTTTTGTCAGTGACAGATTTTAGCAAGCCACATCCGTTTACATAGATATGTATGTTTTTGGATAGCTTTGTATATATATAAAGGGTGGCTTAGTTAGAGGTTGTGTTTGACTACACATATGCGAGAATCAAAGCCATAAGACCATCGTTAGACTGCAAGCCAAGCAAGTGTTTAAGTGCAATTTTCTGCAAGTTTTATGCCAAGTCAATTAGTAAACCACATCAAAATCAATCAGATCAGATCGGAATTAATTGCTCAAATATTCCTTAAAATCGTCCCCAAATTCTTTATATATTCACTCTGAATTCACCAATGTCAGCACCCTGTATACACTGCCCACATTAGACATCTACAATGGCTTGGACAATAACTCGCTGCTGCTCTGAGCCATGATTCATGTGGCAAAAACTTTTGTAATGCGTTTTTGCGGTGAATATTGTTTGCCATTTGTTGTTGAATTGTTTGCCCGCAACTAATTATAGGCAATTTGTGCCTGTAGCTGCTTGTAATCTTATGTTTTTGGCGGTAACTTCTAAAGCTAAAGCCGCAGGAATTTTTCGCTCATAGAGAATGTCAAGAACAATTGTCTTAAAGGCAAAACTCTCAATATACCAAAACAAAAACATAAAACAAAAAAAGTAACTCAAAGCTGATTTTCATAGTCATCAGAATGTTGCGCACGTAAGCTTATTGTACAGAGATACAAATGTATCTTTATGTGTTTTTGTTATGAGGGCCCCATGTACTCGTGCTCAGTGCTCGCCCCCCGAATAAGCCGATGAAAGCCAATTGGAAATGCACAAAACGTGGCTGGGCAAAAAAAAGGCAAAACAAAAATTGAAAAAAAAAACACAAAAAACGATTGTTATTTGATGAAAACAAAAGCCAACCTAAGTACTTTGCCAAAAACACAAGCTACTTTGAAGGCTGATAGTGTACTAGTTTCAATATCAATTCGCTAGGAGATGGAAGGAACTTCAATTTGATTTCAACTCAATTTCCCAGTTAATTTATATTGAAAATAGGGAAAACAAAAGAAAATGTAATCTTCGATAATCTGTAGAATGTAAAGTATATACATATAGTCTGGATCAGCATCAACCGTCGAGTCGTTGTAGCCATGTCCATCTGTGTTTCTGTAACAGATAGAGGTTTGCCATATAATTATTTATCGACCCGCCCAAGGATTAGTAAAGATCAGATGCATGGTAGTCAAGTTATGAGCAGAAGAATGTTCGCTGCAGCACCGCTGTTTTCAGCTACAACTGTTGACAGACTTTCTTACTTCTTAATTACAGAATTAATTCAGATCTCTGAAATACGAAATTCTCTATGATCGGGGTTCGAACACGATAGAATATATACGGATCGGCTCTCGGACAGGTTCCTTAAACCTTTTAACCTAAGGATTTGGTTCGAATCTATATTAATATGATAATGGATTCTTAGATCGTTGAGATACATTTTGGTTGAAATAGACGAGTCCATCTTCCAATGTGAATGCTTCAATTTCCGGAGAAGGGAAGGTTAAGTTATAAAAAAAACGCCAAAAAGAAAGAGACTAAAGAATAAAAAGCATATAGCCCAAAATGTTCCCAAATCATATCCAAGCAGTTCATAAAGTCAGCAGAAAATGTTTATAAAATGACACCCACTGTTCACGGTTCAATAAAAAGTGTAATTACTCTACTTTTGTCAACGAATGGGCTGTTTTCCGTGGTTTTAGACCGCGTTCTTCTCTGCTTTTATATTCAGTTTTTCTACCATGACTTACAAATGTGCCTGGGCTCAAAAGTGGACAGCTAGCCTGATCTTCTATGAACTTAAACATAAGTATTTGTTTACCATTTTTAAACTTGACTTATTCCTTACTTTCCACTCAAAGGCATAATATGTCTAGCTTGGATTTGTTTTTTGAAATGATAAAGCACTTTTAATGTTCATCAAATTGTTTTTTTTCCGACTGATATTTGGTGATAGTTTAACAATTTCTGCAAAAACTGACTTAAGTGCTTTCTTAAGACCAATCTTTTCTAAGCAGTGGGGTTCCGGTTCGGGTCTAGGCTAGAAGGTTTATTCCTTGGACCCCGAGCTTTAAATTTTTAAGGCTCGTAATTCGAACTCAATTGAAAGAAACTGTAGATCCAAAATAACTTTAGAGCATACACTTCCGACCAGAGTATATAACAGTCGAACCTGACCCAACTTCTTACCTATTTTCATTTCAATTTGTTTTACAAATCATCTTTCCGCTGTCTCTTCCATTGTTGTTTACTTTTTGACTCCTGTCTGTCAACAAACGGAAGTCAACACACGTCATTCATTCTAACCAATTTGGAGTTACCAAAAAATTCAAAAAGCAAACAAAATTTGCTTTTGTTACAAATTTGGTTTAGTAGCGAAATTTATGATCTGCGCATTTTTTGAAGACGAATAAGGTAAAGTAACTTCAACTTGTCGCTGTGACAGATGCGACAGGCAAATTTTAATAAATTATTGTTTAATTTGTCTTGTGACAAACAACGAGAACACTTCTGGAACTCTGTTAGTAACTTATCCAACAGGGCGTATGCATATGCAAAATAAGTCTTGACCATGATCAAAAATAACTTGGCTAAACAAACATGCCAATCAAGCGGCCGTCTCTCTGGCTCATTGCCCAACTCAAGACTTGACGATGACCCACAGTTTGTTAATGACATGCTTTATGAAGATGTTGACTTCATCATGAAGTTAGTGGCTAAGTTCAATGCACGCAAATTTAGTTAGACTGCAGAACGGTGCCAAATGCAAAGTGTGATTCCTCAAGTGGGTTGTGCGGGCCCACACTAAAAAAATAAGAGAATAGTTACGTTTGCAATTCTTTTCAAATATTTAAACGACAGGTGTCAACCAGATATCACGAAATGAAAACAACCAACCCACCAAACGAGGTCGTCAACGCAGATTTCTGTGTGGTGAGAACAAATGAGGAAGTTTTCGCTTCACCCGCAACTAACTGGTATCGTTTCATGGCTTTAATTGCAGTTTGTTTCAAGTAAAGAGTATTAATACATATTTATAATTGAACATGTTATAAATAATTAGTTTAATTATGCTGGCCACAAAATGTATTTGGTTACAGTCCAGCAGCCAGCAGTTGGCGCCTTAAAACCAAAGTTAATAATAATAAACCCCATCAGCGATTTGCAGCCTCTCAGACATTAAATAAAACCCCAACTTAATTGGCTGCCACAGCCCAGAGCCAGCCAATCAATAAATAAACAGTAAAAGATTTCTTCCGAGAATTCTCAAAGATTAAGCCCAAAAATTTGAATGCTTTGAATAAGAGCTGCTGCTTTTAGCTAATTAATTTGTAAATTATTAAAATGATATACGGGTGGAAATATTTGCATATCAACAAATTGGAATTATAAGACAGTTTCCAAACAGGGGCAAAGGTCAAAATTGTATTGATTAAACGGAACTTCCTCTGGGACTTCCCTCATAAAGTATACAAAAAACTCAACTCAAATCCCGCAATATCTAATTATTATGGCTTGGCGCTCACGAATGTCGTTGCGCATACGCCCCGTAAAAAAAAAGCTAAGCAATTTGAAATCAATGCCAGTTGGTCATGAATTCGGCTTGAGTTTTGCTTGATTACGAAAAATTTGACTGGCATAACAAAAAAATTTGTGCTTACAATTTCACGGCATATTATTTGTCATTAAAAATTCAAATATCTGCTAGATAACCGTAGAACACAACAATGCTTGTGTATAAAATATGTAAACCGGTTTAGCTAAAGCGACCTTTCGCATTGAAATACTTATAAAAACAAATATTTTAAGAGCGCGTTGGTGGCAGATTTATATTTTTTTTTTGTATTTTAAGTGAAACAAGTAGTAAAATGTCTCTCGCTGCTCTCTTTCAGTTGGATAGACTTTGTGTTAGTTTGTTTTATATGAGAGATGATCTCAGCCGAGTAGTATTTGCGTATTTGCGACGTTGAAATGAATCTTTTCTGTTGTTTTTTTTTTGGATGCTCTTTGCATGCCAACTTTTATTGAACTCCGAGTATTAATTTGAGTGGCAATCGCCCACACAATTTGGAACAGTCATTATAAGCATCGAGACAAGTGTATGGTAATTAAAGTTGAACTGCGTCTCGGAACTTGAAAACTTGAGTCGCATTTCCTTTCTTTGTAGATGTTGCTGTAGTAGCAGCAGCCACCTGCTTTATTTTTTTGTAGTATTGTTTATTATTGTTGGCATTTATGCCCCTAAATTGCAGTTGTGTTGTTGTTCAGCTTCTATTGTGGCTTTTTATAAAAAATGAAAACCTCATAACTAGCTTTGGACAAGATCAAGGTGAAGCTCTAGTGAGGCGTAACCAAGCACAATTGAAATGGTAAACTGCAAAGAGGAAATGTTTGGTTGTATTTATGAGAAGAGAATATATGTATATAAATTCTATGACTTCTTTTACCTTTTACCTGTTTTTTTTTTTTTTTTGCTAACCAAGCCATATATTGGGCGAAATTCTGTGTGAATGGTGGATGAGAGACATAAAAAAAAAATTATATGGCTTTCCACTTTAAGAAAATTGCTTTGCACTGACGAATGGAAACGTGTTGTTAACCACAAGCAATAAGAAGATCGATCTGTCTGAGCCATTTTGTATGGGAATGGCTATGGAGTATGGGATAGATACATTTTCTCTTAACTTAAGAACCATCGTTTGACCTCATACTCAGATGCCGTTTGTGTGTGCAATAACTAATTTCCTATGCCAGACGCAATATATTTAGTCTTCCTGTTGCTATGAGCTATACTTCTTTTTGATGCACCATAACATTTGATTGAGGAAGTTAGCGATCCAAATTGCACTTGTGTATTAAAACCTTGGAAAAATCTAGACCAAATTTCCGGTTTCAAGTTCTCCAGAGAATTAAATAACAGGAACGGTGTGTTCTTGAATAAAATTATATGGAATTTACTGCTACAAACTTCGAATCGGATATTATAAATAAAAATGGCGGAAATAATATCGATATTCCGATATTTTTGGCCATTAAGTTTGTTTCTTAGAAACAAGTGGACGAGTATTAACGTATGCTCGAAATCGAATATGCAACCCCAGCTTTGAATATTCACCTAAACCAGGGCTACACTGTAGTTGATAACATTTTTAATTGTTATCGATAGATAATCGAAAATCTAAAGCGACCATATTGGTTGGATATAACAAATTTCAGCCTTAAATTATTTAACCAAGGTTGGCTGAGCCTAAAATCGAATTTTTGCAACACAAATCCCTTTTATAAATGTCACTTTACCAATATCGATAGAACTATCGATATAAATTTTCATTGTATACCCTCTTTTCAGTATGAAATAATGAGAAATAAGAACAACTAAACTAGCAAGAAAGAAGAAGAAAGGTAAAGTCAAAGCAATATCAAAGAAAAGAAAGATAAATCGTGAATGGAACAAAAAGTGAAACGAAGAAAAACTAGACATATCTAGAGTTGTGAATTCTTGGTTACTTGAAAACATGACAATAGATGAGAGAATTAAAACCGACAGCTCCAGGCCCAGTAGATTAAATGCGTGTAATCTAGTAACCGACATTGCTCGTCGATAAATTATCCCTAGTTCATTTCCAAAATCAATCGTTTCTACGAAAATCTCTAGGGATAAAAGTTCTTAATAAATTTGTAGTATTATTTCAGTTAAATCCCTAAATACAAATAATTTCAACCTCTTGCCAGCTACCCAAGTTAAGTAGAAACCACTCGCATTTCCCACTGCCCCACTTTGATGTGTGCTAAACATGGCAAAATACAAAATTTTGCTATTGGAAATTCATGTTAACATATTGTAGTTATTTTTGTTTTTATGTAACTTTCAGTTATGGCTTGGCTCATATGCAAATACAAGACAAATGTGCGAATTGTGTGCGTAAACAATTCACATGACAAGTTGTCGAGTGTTTTTTTTTTTTTTTGTTGAATTTTCGATTTGTGCAAATGTTTTTAGGCTGACCTTGTCCAACACAGAGAATGATGTAATGGCTAATGATTTGTATGTTTTCGTTTCTTTTCTTTGCAGATAAAACTCAAAAAAGTCTTGGGTCTGACAGTATGCAGCAATGCAGCATTGGATGTGTCGCCAGTTAGCGGCCTCTTGGCCTATCCAGCGGGGTAAGAATAATCACAAAAGCTTACCAAATTTAATGTGCAAATCGGCACCCCCGAAAAACTCTCATTTCCTTAGTTTTCACTCTCACGGAAATGGTGGCCTGGCGCTCGTCCCCTCAAAATGTGCATATTAAAGTTGCCAAAAAGAAAAAAACATAACAGAAAAGTTACTGATTTTTTGATTAAATCTCTTCAAGCATGCCAAATGGGGATGGGATGCCATTAGTGACTGCTGCTTGCAGTCGCATAAATATGGGAAAAATTGTTGCACCAACAAATTTCGTTACAGTCGTTTTGCCTGAGCTAACAAATTGCCTGACAGCCAGCTAGACAGGAAGAAAAGGGGGGCCGGGGAAGCGCCGGGGTGCCAGGCATAATGTCAGCTGGTTACACATTTAATGTCAATGCAATGGCAATTTCACAGAGTCGAGGATTTGCATATGTCAGTGAACAATTTGCTTTACTTTCAATTGGTGGTATTACGTGGTGGTGGCGTTTACGTTATATAATGCTTATAATGAATGACAGTTGGATTTTGTGATGTTGAAAAGGATAATTATGAATTGATAACGCTATCAATTATGCATCAGCCATCGGAGCGTATGAATAGCGCATGCTATAGTAATACCAATAAGTCTCGTCCATTAAATTTTCTGTACTCACGTACTTCCATTCAACAGGCTGCAGCTCCACACTAATTAAGCTCAAAGATTATACTAATTGACGTTGGCCAAAGTACTTTACTCTGGCAATTAGGTTCCGGCCTGAGTAACTATTTGCGTATTCTAACTGAGACAAATGAGTTATCAGCCGACACAAGTACTGTCTGAAGTATGGCAGCCACTTTTCTGAACTCTTATATGTGTCAATCATAGCGAAAGAAATATTGCATTTGTTCCTTGGGTCTTAAAGATGTCAAGATAAATGCTGAATGGTCGGTCAATCTCGTTCAGGAATGCCCGAGTATATCCCACCTAGGCCAAGCCAATGAATGAATGTCAGGGATGCTTTCAATGTGGAGGTTACTGAAGACAACCTCTATGTCGAGAAATGCTACTAGAGAGAAGTTCCCCCACTTTAAGAGATTATTGAATCTTTAAGATCTGGGAATGTAAAGCGAATTCAGTAGACCTTCCCTTGGTGTAATGATATACCAAATCAGAGAGGTTTATTGTTGCCTGAGCTAGCTGCAAAGGTTGATACAATGGCAAAATGTTATTCTAATATATATAATCCACAAACTGATTATTAAGAATATCGCCACAACATCTATCATATCAGTATAACGCATGTGTTCATCAGATCTTCGCAAATCCATTGGAGAAACGATAAATAACGCTTATTACTCAATTTTCCTATAGGGAAGGTAACTGTTTAACCTCTTAACTCATACCATGTCTGACATCATAAAGACAGACTTACATGACTATATCGACTCGTCTGTTGATGCTGATCAAAAATACATACATTTTTTAGAGTTAAAGTTGCTTCCTTCTGAATGCTTTGCTACAAGTTTCCTTATCTGATAACGACTCTCAAAGCAAAAGTTTTAAGTGGCAGCCCATTTGACACCCAACTAGAAAAGGGCGTAATTGTTGCCTCTTCAACCTACTAAATACTGGCTACAGCAACAACCAACCACAGCAGCTCGTCGTTTAATTATACTACAAAATAGAAATAAAACCCACGACCTTCTCCCCCCCATTAGAGTGTGGTTTGATAATGAGCAGCTAGTTTGTGAAACGTGGAAACTTGTGGGTCGCTGCGAGGTGACGGGGTGTAAGTGAAAAAGGGAAAATGGTTAAGTGTGCGGGTGACCCTATGTGCCTAGCCTTGTGCATTTTAAATGGGCAACCAACCAACTTCCCCTTTTGCAAGTCAAGGACATCTTTAAAGCTTCCTACTAAACAAGTTCTCTCATCTCTTCTCTTCTTTTTCAGCTGCACTGTGGTCCTGTTCAATGCCAAACGTCATACACAGGCCTATCTGGTCAACACCTCCCGCAAAGCATTCACAGCCGTTGCCTTTTCAGGCTGCGGCCGTTACGTGGCCACCGGCGAGTGTGGCATCAATCCGGCCATTAAAGTCTGGGAACTGGAAACGCCCAATGGCAATCTGGAGCACTGCAGTGGCGGCAGTGTGGTGGCCGAATTTGTGGATCACAAATATGCCGTCACCTGTGTGGTAAGAAGAGGAGGGGGGCCAACTCTATGAGTGAATCATTTAGTCAGTTCTCTGTCTCTTTCCTCTCTAGGCCTTTTCGCCCACGGGCAAGTACGTGGTTTCGGTTGGGTCGCAGCATGACATGATTGTCAACGTGATTGACTGGCGGGCCAATCTGAAAATTGCCTCGAATAAGATTAGCTCGAAGGTGGCTGCCGTTTGCTTTGCCGAGGATGGCAGCTACTTTGTGACCGTCGGTAACCGCCATGTCAAGTTCTGGTACTTGGAGGGGGGACGCAAGGTGAGTGAATTGACTGTGCCCTGGCCTCGACTTGCTCTCACCTATTGTGTTTCGTTTCAGTACAAGGATCCCATTCCCTTGATGGGACGCAGCGCCATACTGGGTGATCTGCGCGACAACGATTTCTGTGCCGTGGCCTGCGGCAAAGGCATCTGCGCGGAGAGTACATATGCCATCACACGTCAGGGTCATCTCGTGGAATTCAGTTCACGCCGATTGCTTGACAAGTGGGTGCAGTGCCGCACCACCAATGCCAATTGCATTTGCGTTAACGAACGCTTCATACTCGTGGGTTGTGCCGAGTCCATTATCCGCATCTTTAATGCGGCCACTTTGGAATATGTGACCACTTTGCCGCGTACCCATTATCTGGGTGTGGATGTGTCGCAGGGAATACAGATTAATCATATAATGTCTGTGCCACAGAAGGCCAAGTTTCCGGATTGCATAGCCATGGTTTTTGATGAGCAGCGCTCCAAGGTGAGTGAGGGGGAATCGAGTTGATTTTGACCTCCATGATGAGCTTCTATTTGCATCCTCCAGGTCAGCTGCGTCTACAATGATCACTCGCTGTACATTTGGGATCTTCGCGATATATCGCGAGTGGGCAAATCGCATTCCTTCCTTTATCACTCCACGTGCATTTGGGGCGTGGAGACAGTGCCATATAATCTGGAACGCGAACCCTCGCACACGTTGCCAGAGGATTGTTTTGTCACCTGCTCCTCGGACGATACCATACGCGTCTGGGGACTAGATGGTTGTGCCAATAATGATATCTATCGCAAGAATATTTACTCCAAAGAGCTGCTCAAGATCATCTACAGCGATGAGGAATTGCAGTTCATTAAGGATCAGGGCTCGTCGCTGTTCGACAGGACGGGAAGCTCATCGTACGATGGCCGGAACGGGGTGCGCTGCATCAAAATCAGCCCGGAGTTGAAACATTTGGCCAGTGGTGATCGTTGTGGCAACATACGTGTCTACAGTTTGGTGAATCTCAAGCTGTTGACCACCATCGAAGCGCACGAATCGGAGGTCTTGTGTTTGGAGTACTCGAATGAGAAGATTGAGCGCAAATTGTTGGCTAGTGCCAGCAGAGATCGATTGATACATGTATTCGATGTGGCGCAGGACTATCTACTGCTGCAGACCCTGGACGATCACAGTTCTTCCATCACTTCAATTAAGTTTGTGGGTGCAGGATTGAACTTCCAGATGATTAGCTGTGGAGCGGACAAGTCGATCATGTTCAGAACCTTTCAGGTGAGTGGTCGCCTAGAAGGTGTTGTCTGAGTCACATTTGAAATCTAATTTGTTTACTGCAGGGAAACATCTTTATGCGGGGTACCAACACCTCGGGAAAGACTACACTCTATGACATGGAAGTGGACTCGAATGCCAAGCATATACTGACCGCCTGTCAGGATCGGAATGTACGTGTCTACAACACTCAGAATGCCAAACAAACAAAAACCTTCAAGGGCTCCCATTCGGATGAAGGCAGTCTGATCAAGCTGAGCCTGGATCCCAGTGGCATCTATGTGGCCACCTCCTGCACGGATAAGACCTTGGCTGTGTATGATTACTACTCCAGCGAGTGCATGGCCCGCATGTATGGACACAGCGAGCTGGTCACAGGATTGAAGTTTACCAACGACTGTCGCCATTTGATATCGGCCAGTGGCGATGGTTGCATCTTCATTTGGCAAGTGCCACACGATATGATAGTCACTATGCAGGCGCGAATGTCACAGCAACGGATACGTTCGGGTCATGGTCCACCGCGTCCCCTGGCGCCCGTTTCCCCACCCGAGGTCATAGTCCTAGACTCGCCCATTAGCGAAATGGAGCCGCAGGCTCCCAAATTTGCGGCATCCAGTAGACTGTCCGATGTGGGTCAATTGCCGCAGTGGGCCATACGTAAGGCAGCGGCTGGGGACTCGGATAGCGGTGCTTTGTCCATACCCACGCCCAGTGGAGGCGGATCTATGGTACCCGCCCTACAGGCAGCCTCTTCCATGGGCAATCTTAGCTCTTCAGCCGGCCAACAGTTGAACCTAGCTGCGCCCCGGGCTCGCGGACGTTGGGCCGAACGCAGCAGTCAATTGGAAGCCGATGACTTGCGCTCCAATTCCGAGAGTCCGCTGGGCACAGTCTCCTCAGTGGGTGGCCATAGTACAGTGAATGTTCAAACCTCCGACTATAATAGCGCCTCTTCCAAGGACATCATGTACAATCAGACATATCTGAGCGAGGACTCCTCCATAGACTCGGGCATGGAGACGCGTCGCGAACTCAAATTCATAAGCAGCGGGAATAATGGTACAGTGACCATAATGTCCGCTGGTATTCCTGCTAATGTAGCTGCCTCTAGCAATGGTGCCATGTCTGCGACTGGGCAACAGCAGCGTCTGCCGCTGCCGGATAAACGCAAGCCCGGTCTGCGTTTCGATACGCCGCACACACATGACCATGACGGCGATGTGGAGGATATTTCAGATGGCGAACGTACCAGCTCAGATCATGGCATGTTCTATACGAACATGGCACCAAGTACACCGACGTAAGTGCAGGATTTCAATTGAAAAGAACTCTCTAGTTAATCCTCCTCCCTACCCCCCCAGTGATTTCAAAGTGACCGCCATGAACGAGGATGAACTACGCAAATCGGTGCGACGTCAAAAGTTTGAGAAATCCGGCCTGCAGCTACCCACAGCCAGTGGCAATGGCAGCTCCCACACGGCCAGCACTGGCACAGGAACCGGCACATCCGACACCGAAGACGAGGGCTCCACGCCCAGTGCTGAAAATGCTGAACGTTCACTGGCCTCCACGCTGGGTGGCAGCTCAGAAAATCTGCCGCAGAGTGGCGGCAATAGTTTTCTACACGCCGCACTGCCGGAGGGTCCCGGTTTAACGCCACTGGAGCGCGGCAGTAACAGTAAGAAGGATTCCATTATTTTTATGCCATTTCTCATTTTTTTTTTTGTTGTATTTCTCTCTGCAGGTCGTCGCAGCATCAGTGCCAAGCACAATACTGAGACTGGCAAAGCCATCGCAGCTCCGCCCACCATTACCAAGTCATATACCAGCACCAAGAAGGAGGAACTGATGCATCTCATCAACAAGGTCAAACAGCAGCTGGAGAATGTGAGTAGAGAATGAACGACATGGCCTTGCCATCCGGCAGATTTACTGCCCCACCACTGGTTATATTTTATTTAATATTTTTTGTTTGTTTCGTTTCTCGTTTTCTTTTTTATTTTTTTTTTATTATTATTTTATGTGTGTTCGTTCCATCATTTACTTTGGTGTCTGTTTTGTCCGCCACATATAAATACAAAAAAAAATATACACGAATTACTCCCCCCCCTTTCCCTTGTTTAGGGTACGCGTAAAAATGGCCTTAAAAAGCTAAACGCCATCGCCGAGGTGAGCGCAATGATTGAGTTGCCTAAACAAAACAAAAAAACAAATACAAAAAAACTGTTGTTTGAAGCTTACACAACTGACATATTCGTACATTTACCCAAAGGGCTTTTCTAACCCACTACATGCTCACACTGCTTACGACTAACCCAACTGAATTTTCATCCAATTAAAATTTGTAACACAAACTGTTGGACTAACCAAACCATGTTTAAAGTCAGAGTTTGTCACTCTTGGAAATGGTTTAGCGATTTATTTAACAAAAGGTCGTCCAAAATCAATTTCTTACTACAATTTTGCAGCAGAACTTCCATACCATTTAAATATGTAGATAAATCAGCTGCTTCCATACATGTGTGGTGCCATTCAATCAGTGTGAATAGACTGCAGTTGACATAAAAAAGACTGCCAGTGTAATTGAATGCATCCCCTTTCTCTTTATATCATTTCCATCGTTTTGGGGCTTCGAAATGTTACTGAACTGATCAGCTTTCTGTGAACATGTAGTTGTCCGATTTTCATCAAACTTGACACAATTATAAAAAAGCATAGAAAACTTATGATTACAAAGTATGGAGATGTTTCCATTGAAAAGAAAACCGTTTTTTATACTAAGACTGGTTTTCCGACCGATTGTGCCTATGGGAGCTATGAGATATAATCATCCGATACGGTCAGCTCCTATATATTAATAGCGTGCAGCTAAAGGAAGACTCTGTGCAAAATTTCAGCTCAATAGCTTCAAAGCTGATAGACTAGTTAGCATAGAAACAGACAGATAAACGGACGGACAAAGCTCAATCGACTCAGCTCGTCACCCTGAACAAGAATATATATGGTTTATGGAGTCGGAAATGAATATTTCTATGCGTTGCAAACTTCTGTCCTTCAACTTACCCGAGTTCTCAATATTCGGTTAGTCAAAAAGACCATATGCCCCAAATCTGTCCAGCACATTGTCACAAATCGATTTAGGTAGATGCAAACGGGGTTTTTGTATGGGTTTTAACCTTTATTTATACTTTCGTTACCCGATTTTCCAAAAATGTACAAGCTAGGTATCATTAGCTTTGAAAGGAATCGAAAATCAGAAAATTCTTATTTGACCCTAATCTGCATCCAAAATGTAGACAAATGTTGATGAAATTTCACTTAAACTCTATCATACCCAATCTTGAGCTTCCAAATCGCCGCATCACTGTAATTTTTCTTCAAAATATATTCGTTGGACTCTAAAAAGTCCACAAGCAAATGTTCCTCAGCAGCTGATAAACCAAATAATTGTGAAATCTACTTCTCTAACCTGAAATTCCGAATTAATTTAAATGTTATTACTAGATTGACTCGTTCACTTTATGCCTTCCAAGAACCTCTACCAAGTAAAAAAGTAACAAAAGCTTTTCTCATAGAAATCTTTGATAAAAAAAACAAATCAAAAAATGTATATTGCATCGGCCGGGAATCGAACCCGGGCCGCCCGCGTGGCAGGCGAGCATTCTACCACTGAACCACCGATGCTTGTTGATTCGAACCAAACTGACTCCTTAGATCTGCGCGCGCACAGCTATGAAAACTAGTCAGTCGCCTGGTCTAAAAATAACACAAGCCACACAAAAAACAGCAACAAAAGAAAAACTTGCTTCAGCTAACAACAAAAACTGGAAAATTGCTGAGGAAAACTCACAAAGCCACAAAGCACCAGCTGTAACAAAAAAAAAACCGCTTACATTAATGAAACAAAACTCATCTCAAATTGGACTTAAAGCAATGTAATTAATTTGTGCTTTTCTTTTGTAATTCAACTATCAGGTCGGCCATAGACCCCTAAGAGGCAGCCATAGCATATCGGACCTAAGCTTGGCGGGAAATTTGGATGGTTCCAGGAGTACAGTCGGCGGACCAGGACGCTATACAAAGCCAGGTGAGCAGTTAATTTAGGCACAATCCTGGTTCTTAGACTCCCAGCCCCCCCGTAACAACTGTAGGCTATTAAATACAAATCTCTCTCCCGTTGTTATCTATCTCTCTCACTCTCTGTCTCTTTGAATATTGCTCTCCTTTTTGCGCTCAAATGTGTGGTAAATGTAAACAATTTGTACCCTGTTATACGACTAACCCAATCAGTTGTTGCTTCCCCTGAAACTTTGCAGTATGTTAGCTCCGAACTCAGTCAGGAACCAGCAGCACCACCACCACCTATCCAACAGCAGCAGCACCAGCACCAGCAGCAATTCTTCAACTCTGCCGCACCCAAATCCAAGTTACAGCAAAATTTTCAAACTATGCGTCAGGTGCAACAACACTATCCCCCCTATCCACATCATGTGGGTGTACACCAGATACATCCACCGCCAGGAGTGCCGTTTTCCACTTCCTCCGGAGGCGTGCATCATAATCATACCACACCCCGTCAGGGTGTTAAACGTAATCCAGCTGGAAATAATCGTCGTACTCCCAGCATACTGAAACACTATAAATCCTGTCCCGTTTCTCCGGTACACGAGGAAGTTGAATGGTCTGCCGAGTCGGAGAGAGTGGCTATCATGAACGAACCCAAACGTCTTTCGGTGTATGCAGATGATGCCAGAACCATACTGGATATGATACATGCCGATACGGAGAAAATGATTGATGAAATAACCAGAAAATATGGCGACTTGGATGATATGCCCAGCTTACCGGTGTCCTGTTCCATGCCCGCCAATCTGAGGGGGCTGGGCTCAACGGGAGACTCCACGCCCAGGGAACGTACACAGTACTATGTTTACCGGGAGATCTATCAGTGTGAAAGAAAGGTCTCTCTGTCGGATATATTACAACCCGAACAGTATGCCGTGAGTCAGCAGCGTTTGGAGGAGGCTCGTTTCCTGGAGACTCAACGTCATTCGAGTGCCAGCTTCTTTTTGAGCAGCTCGGGGCAAATGCCACACGAATTGAGTCAGGAGTCCTTACTCTCCGACGGCGGTAGTTACTGCAATAGTCTGGAGAGTGTGTTGTCGGACGAAAGTGATTGCAAGAGTGCTCCGTTGGAGCCGGTACCCATGCAGGCCATGCAACGACATGCGGGCATAAGGAATTTCATTCTACATGGTCCCGTTTCCAAGTCCTATGGCAATAGTCCGAATACCTACGGCAGTTTCGACTACTATATGCGTCAGGCGTCGGGCACCTATGATAACTTTGATGTGACTGGCTATGATCTGGAACCGCTGAAACCCTTGCCCAACTCGAAAACCTATCCCAGACTAACTCAGGGGGTGGCGGAGCATATACCCAGCCTGAGCTCCAAGAACAAACAGTATAATGCGGGAGTTAACAAATCTCTGAGCACTGACTTTGCCCAGAAGCGTTTGCAAAGTAACCAGGCCTGCCGGGGAGATCTCTTTGTGCGTAAACCCCTCAAACCCAAACCGCCTCTGCCCGCTAAACCCCAAAATCTGGTCAGTACTCTGACGTGTCTGGAACAGCGCAAGGCTCAGTCTCGTACCGCGAGTGTGGTCCAGCAATTTGAACATAATCTGCTTAAATTTGAACGGGAAAAGCAAAGGGAGCATCAGCAACGTCGTCCGGCCGCCATGAGAAGTAGTGTCAGCAGTGGGGCGCTGGCCAACACACAAAGTTGCCTCAAGAAGGTCTCACGTTTTGATACCAACGAAAGTAGCCGTCGAGCCACCAGTTTACGTAAGCAAGGACGTCCCAAGATCAGTGTACGCTTCAATACCGTCTCGCAAATCAAGTACACACCCAGCGCCAAGCGTGAAAGACCCAAGTCAGCCATTGAGGCGGATCAAATGGAGGAGCGCAGCTTTGAAATGTATTTCGCGGAGAATGGCAATGCTCCCGAGAATCTGGACAATCACATGCAGTCACTGAAACTGTACACCAAACCGCAGCATATACAGCAGGAGAGGGAGAAGCTGAAGAAGAATCTGGATAATAACAAGGAGCGTAGTGGAGTCGCCAGCAACTCCACCAGTCATCAGTGCCAGAATATAGCCAAGAAAATTGATGTGATCAAGAAACTTATTACAATGGAGGAGCGTAAAATGGAGCAGATTCGGATGGCCACGGAGACACGCTTGCGTCCCTTTAACTGCAATTCCAAGCAAAAGGGTTATGTCAAGAGTTTGACCATGAATTTCGATATGTTGGCGCGAGGAGATGAACAGAAACAGCAGAAATTGCTGGAGGAGGAGGCCGATTTGTGTGCCTATGCTAGGAATATACGTAGGAATTGTAGTCTGCCGGATGTGTTGGAGAGTGCGGACTTTGCCTATCATCATGATGTGGAACTGGCCAAGGAAGTTATCGCCGATGATGATGATGACGATGATGATGATGATGATGATGATGGGGAAGAACTCACTCTTGATGTCAATAAGGAGCAAGGTTTGATTCCGTTTCTGCCTTGGTTGTTGTTGTTGTTTCCACTCTCATTTTGTTTTTGCACTCCCCCCCAAATTATTATGGTTTTTCTCACCCTCTCTCGTCATGGCACCACATTCAGCATGTTTCACCCTTAACTGAAACTCCTTAAACCCTATTTTACAGGTAATCCCAAAACGCTCAATCCCCTGCCCATCGAGGAATCATCTATACGCCGTGCCTGCTCACTGAGTGATCTGCATATGGGCAACTTTGGCAAGCGTAAGACACCTCGATCATGATATTTGCAATAAACCCCAGTAATAATTTCAAAATTTTTCTCTTTCCCCCTAGCCTCGAAATCGAATGGCACGCCCCAGAAACCACAGGCTCAGCACCGCAATGGCAATGTCACCAGATCCGCCAGCAAACGGAATAGTCTGCAGGGCAAAACGGGACTGGGAGCCTCCAGCAATTCTATGAATGTGCTCAATCAGGGCGTAAGTGGTGACCAAATATCGAAGTGGAATTTATATTTAACCCAAATGTAAACATTTTTACAGAGCGACTCCGAAGCGGAGGACAGCAATCGATTGCGCAGCTCGAGCAATGGACAGAGTCGCAGCAATGGACCCATTGGTATGTTGGATAGGAAGCCTCAGGGAGGCGTCTTCAGTTCAAAGAGGAAGCGCCTGGGAGCACTTGGTCACAGGGAGTTACGGAAAGAGAAAAGGGTCATATTCTATATGTCTGTGGAACCGGTTCAAAAACGGTTAAAAACAGTTCAAAAGTGGTTGAGAGCCATATAGTTGGATATTTTGTTGGTTCTGAACCGGTTTTAAAGCGGTTAATTATCGAACCGGTTCAATAGTAATCCAAGCTACGAACTTGAAATATGGTTTATAGGTGTATATTATATTCAGTTGTATCTTTTATTGGTTCAAAACCAGCTTCGATACCGTGCTTAAGGGGTTCATGGTCAAATGTCAGATGTTATTTAGGCTACAAACTTGAAAATTGGTTTATAGGTTGGTAATATGCAGTTGGATATTCTATTGGTTTAGAAGATATTTAAGCAAAGATCTTGTTATTTGGTGTGTGGGCTGATACCATAAGTTTTGACATTTTCAAAACTCGTCTCTAACAAGTATTCAAATCGATCACCATCATAACTCAAAATAATCCATTTCCAATGGATTTTAAATAGCGAAAATAGTTCTTTTAGTCTTAATTCAATCTGGTTCAATATTCTATATGTGAATGCTGCAAAGTATGTCGCTTTTGCTGGAACATAGAAACTAACCTGTGTATCGATATACTTACATATACTCGTCTCTCTCGGAGACTTTCAAAGATAGCAATTTGTGAAAATTTTCAACAACAGAGAACACGATATGGGGGAATATTTCTGAATCATGATCTCAAAAATCGTGAGCGAAATGTTAATATCGATTTGGCACCCAGTAAAAACTTAAATCATATTCTCATAATGCAAAGGGCCCGAGCGACGCCGTGTAGTCAGCATTAAACCAAAACGTATAAGCCAGACAAAATATTTAAAAATATTAGGTGGGCTACCACCAGTGATATAAATCGATTCTGAAACGTACCAAAGCGTACCGTACCGAATCCAAATCAGAGTTCGTTTGGAAGTGGGCAACCGAACCGAAGTCCGTAGAAGTATAGCGGCTCGGCTCAATTAATTTCGATGGGTTTTATGATAGGGTAACTTAGGCTACGCTTTTCTTCACACTTAGGGTGTAACATAATAAAGCTAACTCTTATTGTAATACTTGGGATAGAAGTCGAATTGAAGATTTTAGTTGCCTGAAACTTCAACCCTAAGATCTTTTGAGTTGAGCTAGCGCCAAACACCTAAGCAAGTGTTCATAACTAGAACAAGACTTTTAATACTCTTGCAAAGGGTAAATTAAGATTGTTCAGTTGTTTGTAAAGCCTACAAAGAAGCATCCCCGACCCTACAAGGAATATAAATTCTAGATCAGTATGACGAGCTGCCTAGCTGCCTTCTCCTCCTTCAGTTTCAAAGTTATCTTCACCAAACTTTTTACGAATAAGTTTGCGATAAGCTCAGTTTTGGATGTTAAATATTTGAAAGGTTCGCCTTGGGTGGGGTTCGGTTCGCTTCTGGACTGACTTGCAACCTTGATTTATATTGAACTAAGTTAGGCATTAAGTCGGTCAATCGCCCACTATTGCTATACTAGCTCAATCTAGTTGGTTCTTATCCCAATAAGGGACCTCAGCGTGTAATGTTAATCTCCAAATCTATCTCGGTAGCTTCTATATACAATCCTCAATGAAGCTACCCTTTAGCTGGAGGGCTTCCATAACAAGTTTGTACAAATAATTGATCTCATTGGTTAGGAGGCCTATTCCAGAATATTTAACTTTTTAAATTCATTAAGCTTATCTCTTACTTTCATTCTCAATCTCTTGTAGCTGCCAATCGCCAATATAACAACAAGATTAACAATGCCAACAATAATCGTCGAAAGGCGCCCAACTTTACCAGTGGTGAGTGATCCCAAATCAATCCCCTCCTACAATCCATTTCTAAACAATACACACATCTGTCATATTTAGCAGCGCCAATGCCAGACGATTCCAGCTCTGAGGAGACGCCCAGCAGCTCGGTTAATAACAAACCGATTGTACCGCCCCGACCTCGTAATTTGGCATTTGATCATAAAATCAAAATGATCAACAGCAACAGTCCAATCAATGCGACAAAACAACGCGGCGAGGACTATGAGGGAGCAGATCGTAAGTGATTGATGTTGCATTGCATCCAAAGATAATGAATTCATGAAATCCTATTTTTGCAGTAGCCGAAGTCCGTAATGTGATCAACAAACTGTGCTCGACCACACAGGCAGCCCTGCATATGCATGCCCATTTGAAGAACACGCTGTTGCTGAAGGAACTGGATAATGCTGTGATTATGTCAAGGAATATGCTGAACAGCATCAACACAGATCGGTAGTTTACATCAATTGAAACTTAAAAGTGTTCAGATACTGATTATAGAATCTAACCCCAATTGCAGACAAAACGACAGAACAAACAATGGCGGTGGCATCAATCACGAACAGCTGCCCACTGGAGCAGGGAATCTAGACAATGGTGACTATCTGATGATGGTCAACAACTGTGCCGATCTATTGAGCAATTTACGCACGAAACACAAACCCGATGACTGTGAGAATAACTCCTAGTGTGTAGTAGAGCTTAGTTTAGGCTAACCAACTAAGAGAAACAAAGTGAAGGGGCGATGGAAACTAAAAACTAGGGGGGGAATCAACTAACTACAGAACATGAATAAATTATTTAAAACACTAACCACACACACACACACACACACAGGAAAATGGCTTAAAACAAGCAACAACAACTAATTTTAACGACTAATTTAAAAACTCAGCTTAGACTTCTTTAGCGTAAGGTTTTCTGCGTTTCTTTTGTGTGTTTCTTTGTTTTTTTTTTTTGTTTAATGTTCTGTTTAGCCTGAATTGAAAATTCTTTAAAATGTTAAGTTTAATAAGCAATTTTTTGTATGTGTTAAGTGTTATGTATTTGAGTTTAAGCCGAAGATGATGATGCAAAAGTGCGCTTAGTTTCATAAACTTGTTCATTTCTGTTTGCTTGTTTATGGAGTTAGTCAAAATGTACAAGACATCAAGTTGAACTTCTAGACGAGAGAGAGAGAGAGAGTGTCGTGTCCACGTTGCGTATATTCCAAAATCAATTCAATTTGTACTCCCAAAATGTACGCAAATGCGTCCTCCTATACTCACATTAATCAAACACAATATTTCCCTAATCCGAAAATTTCCACAGCACTTTGTTCTGTAATTTAATAGTTAATTATATGTATTCTCGATTGTATTTACGACAATTATAATTATACCCCTAAATATACCTACAAACTATACATACTTATAAACTTGTATTAGTGCTTACAACATAAAACTTACCTTACAATAATTTACCACTAAATGAAATGTATTAAAATTAACTTAAATTTAGTATGTTTAATTATGCTATTTAAACTCCCAACTAAACAACCACAAACTAATTCAAAAACTGAACATCATAATAATATAAATAATTTTGAAAATATTCTAATTGCTTTTTGTTTCTCATTTACTTCTTGTTAACAACATTTCGAGGCCAACTCAACTTGGTGCTAAATAAGTTTGATTTATTTAACACACAAGTTGTTTTTGCGTTTTCCTTGACCTAACCATAAAATGACCCCGGCATATGCATATGCGGCATATGACATCAGGTAACTGTACGTAGTTTAATGGGAAGCGGCATAAACCAAAAAAAAAAATAATTCACCGAACTTCAACATTCAATTACTAAACACTAACGAGAATGCAAATGTAAAATATGTTAATACTTTAAAGCAAAATAAAAAGCACAATTGAATGTTTATCAGTCATAAAACCAAAATCACTTGAGACTGTTCCACGCTACAGACGATATGGAAGAGGCTAAGGTGTATGCAAAGATTTGGAGCAACAATACAAGCCATTTCCAAGGAGAAATTCGTAGTGTGAACCTGCGATTTTACATTAGTGTGCTGTGCTTGTGCGAAATCTGTCAAACAAACTTTGCGCACGGACAGCACACAAATGCAATATCGAAGCTACACATTGCAGTTTCATTTGTATGGCCGTTATGTGTAATGTTCTATACGTTTGGTCTGTGAATTATGAATTTATGTAACTTATTTCTATTGGCAGAACATTTTTCGAAAAAACTCACAAGTTTCCCATTTTCAAATCAAAAAACTTGACGTTTAATGAATCAAAACCAGGCTTTGTTTTTGGTTATTCTGTAATGGGGTTAAAAACAGTTCATTTTAAGTCAAATTGGATTTGAAATGGTTACTTATTGTGACTACAGGAACTAAAACTTGCAAAACAATTCTAGTTCAACAAACTTTCATCAAAATATCTCTCTAACTTTAAGAGTTGGGTAAAATCGAACAAATTATATCACATCAGCTCCCCTAAATACATCAGAAATGTTTGATATCTTATATGGCTAAATATCCGACAGTTGTCAGATTTTATACAAGCTCACAATCTAAAATACAGCTCTAGTAAAATTCCATTTCGTAGCCTACATAAGAAAAATATTACCAAAGTAATATCAAGCTTTTATTTTGTGAACCATTTATTTAATGGTTCATATTTTGGCTTGGAGTTGAGGGTCTGAAAAATCCGATTCTTTTATGGGTGGGGATTTCAAAGGCAATTCTAAACATTTTTATCGATTATTTCAAGCGATTTTGTTCCCGATTGCAAGACCAAGACACCCAAAACCATCAGGAAAACCACAGAAGTCGCTAGGCAATACACAGAAAACGAAAATTTGAGATATCCTATATATCCGGTATTATATCCATATCAAACGTTGTCAGTAGTCGGTCAATTCCGGATTTTCGCATCCAAGTACGAATAGGATTGACTGTACATCGGATATAACGGGTCTCGTAAGACTCTATCTTGAAATTTCCATTAATTTTTGAAGCTTGATATTATCTCGAACATTTATTTCATTTTTATCATTTTTCTTGAACCGAACCGAAGCTTTAGGTACGGAACAGGAACAGTATAAGATTTTATACTTTGAGAGGTTCGGTTCAAGCTTCGGTTTGCAGTAATCTGAAAGTAGGAGTTTTGGGTTCGATCCGGTTCGATCCTTTATACAAACAATACAATTGAACTGTGATCCAGAGGTAGCTTTAATGATTTAATAGCGTTAAATTTTTACTTAAGGAAAGGTAAGGAAATGCGGTACCATTCAATGCAATGGATTAAGTCTGCGGTGAACCGTTGTACCAAACCAATCCAAATTCCCAAACTGCTTGCATTTCTGCTAATAATCTGATTTTCTTAGACTCAAAAAAGATTCATGTGAATCTTCACTATGAAAAATGAATAAAGTGTTATAAAAAAAAAGTAGTTATGCATCGGCCGGGAATCGAACCCGGGCCGCCCGCGTGGCAGGCGAGCATTCTACCACTGAACCACCGATGCTTGTTGGAAGTGTCGAGTCTGAGGCTTCAGTTGTGCGAACGCGCAACTAAAACAAATACCCAGTCGAGTGGGTCTATAAATAACCCAACAACAACAACAACAACCACGCTCAGATACTTGTTGAGCAAGTTGAGCCCCTCAACAAAAAACTGGAAAACTGATAGCAAAACTGGTGGGACAAAATATGAGTATGCAACTTTCGATGAATGTGCCACCTAAATTTACACTTCCCAGCAGCAAATGTGAATTTAATTTGTACAAATTAAAGCAATCAATGAGCTGACCCGCGCACAGCAGGTGATGGCAATGGACACCCTTTTTGGGCACATGTGAGACGCAAGTCCAACTTTTGTTCGGCTTGCTTTAAACTTTTCACATAAAACGCCACCCTCCCCCCCACAGGAAAGCATTGTTCCCCAAAAATACGCCGAGCAGGCAAAAGCGCCCTGGCTGGTTGTTCAGTTCATCGTTGACCCCAGCCCTCCCCTCCGCCATTTGCCACTGATACCTTTGCCAGCCGTTGGGCTTCAATTAACTTGTGTCAATATTGAGCTAAGCCAACAACTTGGGGAAAATGTGGAAAATGGTGTAGGTGGTGGGTTGGGCCCTGCACCTTTGGCTTGATAACTCAATAACATTTTTTCATTGATAAATTGCAGGGAAGGCGGGCGGCCGAGCGGGCGTTCGCACACATATAGGTACATACCTTTCTCACTCTCTCTCTCTCTTTTCACGGCAGTCTCTGTCCCTGTCTGGCGTTTACGTTTATGAATAATTTATGGCATCGCCCAATCATAAAGCGAGGCGAGAAGTTATGCACGAAATACTTTCAATAATACCCAGACACGCCCTGCCACCACCCCCCACACACACCCCTTAGACTGTAGTTCACACCACAGACATTGGAATGCAGAAAGAAAATATATTTTCAATATGTATAACAAAATATAGGGACATCGATAAATCCCATCAGGATTGCACCTCGCAGTCTGTGTAGGTGTAGAAGAAGGTCGACACACAAGCACCGCTCCCATAGGCCCTCACATGATTGTAACGCCGGGCCAAATACATGATGAAGACAATCGCCATTAGCATCAGACCCAAACCGATGCACTGCAGCAAGCACGTCCTTTTCAAGAAGCCGCCAGTCTGGGCTTTAAGAACATTGCGCAATCGAGCCCTGTGACCGCATTCGCAGCAGCGCATCTGATTGAGTATCTTGACCATCTCCTGTAGACGCCTCTCCTTGAACTTGCAGAACGTCTGGCACATGTCGTCCACCAGACTCTGCACCTCACACATCTTTTCTTCAGTTTTTATGCTATTTTCGGGATACCTTGATAAGTTATTGAATGTCGACATGGTGAAAATGGTTCGATATGAAATCTGAATATGTTCAAGTTAACTACAGGCTGGCTTGAATTTTAAAAGCATGGGTTACCATTTTCTAACAAACGTTTGGGGGAATCGGTTTCATAATGAACGGACTCGAAACTATATTGATACCTTTGTAAATTCGCCAATTCTGGTTGAGATTTCGATCCTGAAACGCTCACAACGTCCAGGATAGCTCGTTACTTCATTCAAATACACTTGTGACAATAAGAGAATGAAAGTGCATGTGACATCTGAGGCTGTAGGCAGTTAAGAAGCTTTATTGACAACCCAAACTAGCTCTGACCTGCTCTTATCAACCGCTAGACTGCAAATAAAAGCGCGCTGTTTGCTCTTTTGGGCCCAGCTCTTTGGGGCAAGCACTCGGCTCGCGTCTGTGTGAATTGCAAAATGAGCTCGGCTCACGCGGGCCAGGCATGATCAAAACTGAGACACAAATATGCTCACCATGCAATGGATGCTGCGATTGCTAACATTCGTACATAAAAGCAACCGTGTGACCACTTCCGACTAGTGTTTGACGGGTTTCAATCGCAATCCAATGTTTTGCAATGCCCGGAGGAACATTGGATAGATCATACCACACCAAAGACCAAACACTTTTGTTGAACCTGCACCAAAGACCACGGTACATATGTTGATTACTGGCGAGTTCACAGTTGTAGAAGACACAGAGAACAAAAAAAGATCTCAAAGAGAACCGAATATGATTTTAACATCCTTTAAATCTTCCAACGGAAGTGAAAATCATCCAAAGAAATTTTGAGCTCCGTTTAATGATTAAAAGAATATTAAAGACAATATTTAGGTGTCGAGTAGAGCAAGTCATAGCCTTGAGAACGAACCACAGATTGTAGTCCATTGACCTTACTGGCATTATTTCATGATTGCAAACAACCGATGGCAAACATTTTTGATGCAGCTATATAGCATAAATGTCTATTCTCAAATAGCCGTCTGGAACTGGGTAACAACATTATATTGATCAAAGTGAGTCGGTCAAATCCGATTGTAATACCCTCTGAACCTGCAAAAGTGTATGCTCATTATGTTATCATCATTTTGGTTGGTTCGGCTTCTGGTACGGAGTTTCGGCTTCAGCAGATAAACATCACTTTATCCCAGTAGAAAACACATTGCAACTTTTCATGGTATTTACATATACAGATTTTCTAAAAATTTTATTCACTTCTAAAACCCATAAAGTCCTAGTTGGAGCCGTGAAGCAATAAGAAGTAATGTCTAAGCAATACTATCAAATTTCAAAGAGAAAGCAAGTGTACACCACCTCTCAGTACTTCACAACTCCCTAAACTGCCTTAGAAAAGGACTTTAGCCGTCCATCAATCCACATATTATTAAGATAAATCGGAAGAGTTGGACAATGTCAATGTAAATACAGAGAGCGGCTATCACATAGTCCTCTTCCGAATAATGGTGTTTGTGTCTGCCACCGACCATCAGTTGAATATCAACAACTAAATATAAAGAGAATACCAGTAAGCCAAAACAGGCGAACACCCACAATAAAGTCCGACCCGGAAAAAATAGTAGCACAAGGCCCATTATCGATAGAACCAGTGCCAACACCAGCAGGATGGGTCCACAGCCCGTGAAGTCGCAGGGTGCGAAGATGGCAAACAATGCCAGCAGCGCGCAGAGACCTGCTGTGGCGCCCAACGCCGAAAGAATCTGCAAGAACGAAAATGGTTCAGTGCGCATCCAAATCGATCCCAGCCTACCTGAATCGGTGCATATCTGATGCACGAGTAGCTCAACGAAATGGACATGGCTCCGGTAAAAATGCTGAGCAGTATGTAGTTCAAGGGTGATATGCGGAATAGTTTGTAGCAGTAACATAGCATTATCATGATTGTGAACTTAATGCAAATTGCCACAATCAACAGCCACCAGTTGACTATTAGCCAAATTGCGGCCGGTCTATGCAGGACAAAAATGGCAACTACACACGCCGTGAATAAAAACTGTGTCTGCAAAAAAGGAATCAGCACCATGGACATGACCATCAGGAGGCGGACCAGCTTACCGCCACAATACTGCAGACCTTCGAAATGAATCGACGCCGCGTGGACTCATCGTCGAATTCGGATTCGTAGGTGAGATCATGGTTACTACTGCGGCACATCTGACACATCCTACCAGAATTTATGTTTGTCTGTCTGTGTGAATTAAATTAAACTGACATTAAACGAAAGGAAACCAAGACTAGAGCTTGTTGTTACACTCTTTGCCAGCTTTCTTTGTCATTGCCATTGAGTCCAGTATTTCTGTCAGTGTGAGCAAGTGCAGCCGGTGGGGGGGTCAGCTAAATGAAACCAGTTGCTCGATTTCCCAGGCTCGCCGGGGCAAAGTGAGAGAGAGGTGACAAGATACAAATTATGACAATATATGGATGGATCTGCATGATGCTTGGCAACGCATTGAAATGCATTCAACTTGATGTAACGCGGCTCAATTAGTGCGGTTCAGCGGTTTCCAATGCAGCATCGACTCTCCCCCCAGCCGGAGACGAGGCCGCCGTAGCCGGGATGTTGTCACCAACGTTGTCGGTCGCCCTCCATCTCCGTCCGTCCGTTCCGTCCATCAGTCGCCCGCTGCTGGCTTTATGTCAACTTCTTACACGCTTATTCACACCTGAGCACAAAAACGCCACGCCCAACCGCCCAGCCGCCCCGCTGCCAGTTTGTGCTGCCTGACAAGTTATGAATATGTGTGTGTGTTATAAATC
The DNA here is from genome assembly GCA_035044965.1 of Lordiphosa andalusiaca. Lineage (NCBI taxonomy): Eukaryota > Metazoa > Arthropoda > Insecta > Diptera > Drosophilidae > Lordiphosa > Lordiphosa andalusiaca. Next base: position 1,226,816 of record JAWNNM010002032.1, on the reverse strand, counting down.
CCTGTATATACATATATATAATATATGACATAGTCTGGCTTTTATATAACCAAAGGCTTTTTCTATAGAGCCACAGACCCATTGCATATTTGCGGGCAGTGAAGCATTTCTTATTGCGTTCGGGAAAGAAAGAAAAAAAAAACACTGCAGCATTTCGAGTTTTGGTGACTGCATTCCATGAATCTCACATTTTATTAATTAGTTTCAGGTGGCTGAAGCACGAGCAAAAGACGCTTTTGATGAGATGACGAGAGGACATTCTGTGAAGTTTTTGATACAGTTATTACTAGATATTATACACTGAGGGAAAATGTAAGGAAATTAAAGGGAAATTTGTTAACAAAGGCAACTTCTTAACCAGAGAAGGTAGCAAATGTTTCTAATTTTCAACTGAACTTAAAAATAACCTATTCGTTTTGCAGCAGCACTTCAGGTTTAAGAGAAATTTGCATTAACATGTGTTGAACGAGGTTTGATCACATTTTCTGGCTACTGTAGCCACATTTATTAACCTATTCAAACCACAGTTATTTTTTCGTAAACTTCTTTGAAAAACGATCACGAAAAATCAAAGTTTTCTTCTGATTCCAACGATATTATTATTTTTATTTAATTATGAAAATATTTGAATTTTTCTGAGAAATTTTCCTTTTTTTTACCCCCAAGTTAAAAAAATTCCTAAAATCTATCCGAAATTTGAAAAAAATCACAAAATTATTTACTTAATAGAACATTATGCTCTTAATTTAACAACACTTACACATTTTTGATATCATTGCGCTTGTAGAAGTTATGCACTAAAAACACAGCAAATATTCGAGTTATGCCTTTATTTTGTAAACTATAGAACTCAAATGAAACAATGCTTAGAAGGCTTTTGGAACCCACAACATCGATCTTCTAATGGTATAGAGTCACACTTGGTTACAAAGCTTCTCATTCAATAAGTGGTTATGGCTATGATTTTGTCGCGAGTGCTTGGGCCTACTTTGGATGATCATGTGGGCTAAGATGCAGACGTCAGCTTGGTTCAGACTTCTAGGCCTAAACACACAAAACACACAAATATAGCAAATTACAAGAAACGTTCAGTGTTTCGCGTACTCCTGAAGCTTGAGTACATACTTAAAAAAAATGTGCGCCTTACCTTATTTGTTGTTTCATGGCCAAGCCTAGATCCTCGCAATCTCTTGGCTTGTGTAATACAAATTTTAATATAAATTAAAGGTATCTACAGTTTAAAGCAGAACAGCAAAGTATGTGAAGCTTTTTCATGGCTAGCTTCTTTACAGCTGGCGCCAATAGCTTGAGGAGGTGGCCGGGTGTGTAATAGTTTTTTATGAAACCTCTTGCATTGGAGGCACACACACTACCCGCTGCACCGTACTTGAACTTACGTACAGGAAATAGGACTGCTAGGAGAGCTGGAGACCAGGATTGGTCAATAAAGACACATCTAATACAAATATAATACGCCATACTCATAGAAATCCATTGAATTACATAGAAGAAATGGCTATTTAATGGCTTTTGATTAAGTTTATATGTTAGACGGAATTTAGACGGTGATGCTAGCTTCATAGAGTGTTCCAAAAAGCGCTTCTTTGTTGGAAAGAAGTGAAGAAAGGCAAGCGACACCTGCACAACTCTTTTCTACAAGAGAAAACTTTCTCGAAAGCTTGAAGCTTGCTTCACCGTGTAAATACATTTTAAGTGACAAGCAAATATATGAGTTTATTTCCATTGAGGGGTTCCCTTTGTGAAATGACCAGACTATTCAAATTACTTAGCTTATTGTTCAGTGACTCACTGAAATGTAGTGTGCATATTTAAGAAATTCCCCTAAATTGCTTGCAGTGCATACTTCCCTATTCTTAAAAGCGGAAAAAAGTGGGACTATTTCTATTCACATGCATTTATATGGCTATAGTATCCTGCCCCACCACTTTCTTAATGGCAGCCAGCTATTATGGCACCCACAACGTGTTATAGTTAAGGACGGGGGTCGTCACCTCGACAATTAACGGCACAATTACAAACCAGAATGCTGCTGCTGCTGCTGTCGACAACACGTTGTTAAGTGTTTTTGTCAGCGCATTGTTGGCGCAGCAAAAGATACACTTACATGCCCATATAACCATTAAGAAGCGAGAGGCGAGATGCGAGCTGCCGATGCCTTGCAAATTGAAAAGAAAATGCAGCTTTAGCTTTTTAAAAAATTATAATCACACAATATGACGCAAGATGCGAGCCGGGATACAAAGCTGATAGGTCACAGCATTAAGTCGAGCGATGCGAGCAGCAACAATGCGTTCGTCCAGCTGTCTGTCCTCGGATCACTTAAGAACGTAATCATATCCGGAAGAGATTACGCTGCAATTTACGCTCGAATGTGTCGAGGACGAGGATTGGGGTGGGGAGGGCAAAACACACCATTGTTCCCTGTTGTAGGTGATAAGCGCAGTCGCCGCTGCAATTTTTCATCATTGCGGTTCATGTTAAACAATGGAATTGGATTATAATTTGTATGGCGAGGTGCTCAATGGAGACAAGACACACTTTGCTATGGCATTGTTCTTCCTTGCCCGGCCTCCCCCCCTCCCCCTCTTAATTCGTGTTCGAGTTGTTTTGATACACAATTTGTTTTCCATTGCTTCTGCACAATTGAAGGCGTGGCGTAGATTGAAAGTACTCGATAAGAGTTATTGATATGCAAGACGAAAACCAAATATTGTTGAATCGCTTTTGGGGAGCAGAAAATAGTTATGGCGCCTCTCATAATTGTTTAGGCGGCATAAACAATTTTGATGGCATAAACAAGATTGGTTGTAAATGTGTTATATGTATAATCATATTTATTAAAGGTGGGCAGGATGTGTTCAGAGGGCGCCATTGCCCAATAGAGGTAAAACGGCATTTTATCTGTTGGTAGATTTCTACACAGCAAAAAAAGGATCCATTTGGACAGGATATGTGTTTAGTGTCTTAAATCATCCCACAATGGAGAAAATCATTCGAAGGATGTTAATTTTTAGAATGAAATTCAGCTCCGTTGCATGACTAAAAGGATATTTAAGACAAATCCAGTGCAAATGAACACGGGAATTCTTATGTATATTTTTTAAAATCCTTTTTATTAACACAGCTAAAAAAAAGGATTAAAAAAATATATTACGGATATTGTTATAGATGGATATTTTTATAGATACGAAAAGTATGACAAGATGCCAAGCTCTAACTAACTCTCTTGCAGCACATTAAGCAGCTCGCTTAAAAGTATGCTATATTTTTGTTCATAGCTTAATCAGGATTGAAGTTTGTTTTTAAGTATCCGTGAGCCGCTGAAACTTGCTTTTTGATGACTGTCTCAAATTCATGATTTAGGTTAATCGATATTCTGATTTATTCGATTTTAATATAATGTACAACTCACAGAAAACTGAGTAATCTGTTTGAAATTCTACGATAGAGTATCATTTTTTCCAGACAACTATAATGACGCTTTTTTCAGATATCAGGACTGTAAACTGGTTCTGAGTCAAGCAGAGATTTATAAAAAATCGAACTGAACCTGTTCGGGAGCAAAAAAATTACTCCCTGGCAAACCTGACTATTGATTAGATCTGGACCTTGGCATTATTATTTATACCCTTGCAAATGGTATTATATTTTTGACCAAAAACATTAATTTCCGACCCCATAAACTATATATATTCTTCTTCTGGGTGACGAGCTTTGTACGTCCCTTGTCCGTCTGTCTGTCTGTTTCTAAGCGAACTAGTCTCTCAGTCTTGAAGCTATCGAGCTGATATTTTGCACAGAGTCCTCTTTTTGCTGCTTGCTACTAATAGATCTTATAGCTCCTAGGAACAAACGGTCGGAAAACTAGTTGTAGTATGAAAAACCTTTTCCTTTTCAATGGAAACGTCTCCAAACTTTGTATTCTTAAGTTTTCTATGCTTTCTTTTTATAATTTTGCCAAGTTTGATGAAAATCGGACAACTATATGGTGTAGCTGCCATACAAAAGATAGGTCTGAAAAACAGTCTTAGTTTGAAAACCTCGAAGACAGGCAATTTCTATGAGTCTAAGTGACGCCAGTTGCCAAGAAAACTATTTTGAAACATTATTTAGTCTCTAGTTGACATCTATGTAGAGTATTATCAGGCTTGAAGCGACAATTTGGGAGACAAGAAGACCTGACCCTGACCCTGACAAGTCTACTGATACCTCCCGGTTGGTAACACCCGGCAATAGGGCAATGCACCTTCAAAGCTGCTGGTTAACATGCGTGGCGACCTTTCCCTAAAGTAAATAGGAGGCGGTACATTGTGCTTGTCACCGGACTATCGACAAAATAAAGAGTATTACTTGTTAGCTCTTTACTTACAAATTTTAAGTTCAAACTAATCATCTTAGCTCGCTCCACATAACCACAAAACCCCAATTAGTTCACATAGATATTAACTCACCTGTGCACTAACCACTTATTACCAATTTCCTTGGATAAACTTTTATTGACTCGTATCAATGGGGATTAATTAGCTTAATTAATGTCATCTGGCAAATACCAAAAACAAAAATCCCCGACTAAACAAAGGTTGACCAAATGAAGTGCCAAGGCGTCATGCATAAGCGAGTTGAAAAGTGGAGAAATTATCGAGAGGAATCTGCATGGGGGGGCGGGGGCGAATGGCATGGTCTTCAATTAGCCAAATAAGTCAGTTTTGTGTCAATTGGATGGACGGATGAGGGCGGCGATGGTGATGATGATGATGATGATGATGATGATGATGATGATTATGATGGACCTATGGCGAGAGGCCACTCAGCTGGTCGCTTAGGCGTGCATAAGGCAAACATCAAAAGGAATCAGCAAGCGGACAACATGACAACAAGTGAAGCACCATTCACAATTGGGGGTTGGCCTTCGACTACCACTTCCACATCCACTTTGACAGCGCTGACGATGAGCTTGTATTATGATAGAAATCATCGCATCCAACTGGGTTCAAAAGAACGCCGCAAGGCGGTGTCAAAAGTCATTCGAAATCGGGGCACAAGCATTTTCTTTTGTGCGAAACTGTCAGCGATGAGGTTGGACCTGTCAGTGGGCGGTGTGCTTGAGCATATGCTGAGAGTCGCCCATTGCAGGCGGATAAACTCAAAAAGCATCTTTCTGCATGCTCGTATTCGGATTTGAATTTGCATAAAAAGCATCGCTGTTTGATTTCGCTTTTCGTACCCATTTGATTTGATTCCATTTGAATTATTCATATGGCCCAGCAAAGCGGAGGAAATGTCAACTGAAGTGGCAACACATGCGACGGTTTTTTTGTTGGTATATTTGCTAGATCCAAACATAAGGGTATGATGAATATGTTATGAAATGGAAAATATGCGTGTATATTATTAATCAAAATTAATAACCGAGTTGACATTGATTTAAAAAATCACTACCACTACCACTTTCTTATTAATTGAGCGCCCATATCATGCCCTGTCAGTCATTTGTGACATATTCTGACATGCGAAGGCGTTGCCGCACTTCTGTTGCATTTTTATGAGCAACCTCAAGCACCGACTTCCATCTCGTCTTAGTCACAGTCCACATTTCAGTCACTTTGCAGCAGATCAAAGCGATATGCAAATGGCCAAGCCGTGTGCCCGCTCGTGCCTTTAGTCCTTGCCACCTGCGGAGTTTCCAGTTTGAGTGGGCAAACCAGCTCGCCACTAATTAAGTTGCAAATGTCGTGCTCTCTCACTCTCTCCCTCTCTCTCTCTGTCTCTTTTTCTCGTTTTCTCCGGGCAGGAGATGACAGCAGCAATTTAGAGCCCATTAAAGCGCCACTTGTGTAATGCAGCAATAATTGTTTTCATTAGGAAAGCGACGCATCTATTTGCATTTTTAAATTGGACGGAGACAAGCGTCTTGGTGGGAGTTGCTCAGTTATTTGCATATGTGAAGGGGTTTATATGTGAAGAGGAAATTTAAGAACAAAATGGTGGATACCAAGTAATGCCGCAGAGGTCCAAACTGTTGACATGTGTGCTTTGAGTTCTCGCAAAGGGAGAAGTAATCTTACAGTAAGTTGATGAGTCTCAAAAAGGTCAAATTTGAGCTGCTATTTGATGTCCACTTTTTTTATGGCAGAAGTAGAGGAAGATGGTTAGGAGTCCAAGGAGTTAGGAGTGTAAATCAGGGGTCCAAGGTAAAGCAAATTGTATATAGATTTCTAAGTCGTGCCTTGCACCATGAAGCAAACTTCTGGAAGTTTCCTTAGTAGCTCTAAGACTCAAGGAAATCATCAGAATATCAAAAAGGGAGGTATGGAATCACACTTGTTTCTCTCGTCTCATGCAAGCCCCAATTTGATAGGAGAGAGTTGGGTGTAATATATATTATGCGCTCAATGGCTGTACGATTTTTCGACTTCTTGTTTTCTACTTTATCAATAACTTACAAATTCTTAGAAGAAGATTAGAACCTTAATTGCTTATACGAGTTATACAAGATCTTATACAAGATTATCCAGTGGTCGGTTGAGTTGCAGCGGGTTGCTGGGTGCCTGCTGTGTGAGATTACCTCGTTTAGACCCCACCTCTGGGCTGGAAAGTTTAACTTCGAAACCATTTACACAACCGGTCATATTCACCAACTAATGGCATCAGCTGTAAGATAAACTTTGCCTGTGGGACCCTTTTTTCTTATGCGAAAACTTGAAGAGAATGAGAAATACTCTGCTTTGCAGTTGGGGCTGTTAAGCGAATTATATAATTGCACATGGCAACCAACTATAAGATTTTCAGTATATTGAAGAGCTGTTAGTATTATTAGATGATTTTCGTATGCTGATCACGAATCTGTTTTCGTATATGATCCATTAGATCTACCTATTAATTGTAAATAAACTGGCTTTAAATGCCTATTTTAAAGATTTTTATGAACGTTTTCTGTGAAATCTGTACTATTGTTCCAACAACCTTTGATATTATCGTAAAGTACTATTTCTTAGCACTAAAATAAACTATCCCAAACAATTCTGAGATTTTTTTGAGCAAAGATATTCCGTTTTGATGTTCAAATGCAATGAAAAATCACAACAGTTGGCCAGTTAATTGTATTAAATCAGTCTAAAATGGTCTGAGTACTTCTCCTAAAAAATCTCCAGAAATATTATGGAATTGCTATATTTTAAAGCTGAAAAGTAGTATTTTAAGTACAACAGATATCAAAGATTGTAGTTCCACACAAAACGTGTCTTTATAGAGTCAAAATAAGACATTCTCATTTATGAAGCGATACGTCGCTGCACAACCAGTTTTCCGATCATAAAAGTGGAGTTTTGATAATAAACATGCAATAATCTGCCAGCAAGGAACTGTTGTTCATTCTTTCTAATAGTCAAAAGCCGTTTTTCGTAGCACACTGTTTGGACCAGTAAACAGAAACTCCTTCGAAGACATATCCTTTACAAAGTTGGCGATGATCTCTGTGGGGACAAAGAGCCGGAAAGGACATGTTATACATGACAAAGTTTCCGCAATACAGGTTTTAAGATTTGAGAAACTGGCCACAAAAGAAGAATTGATTGCGCAACGTTTCCTTCTAGAGCTCTGGTCACTGAGCTGCTTAATGCTCTCTGTGGTTAATACCAAACTTTGCCACAGGACGTTCCAATAATCCGAAAGGGTTCTGTACGAATTTCTATGAGAAGGTAGACGGAGTTGTTTCGGAAAGTAGACCGTGTAAGTTATTAGATTGCAGAAGTGTGAATGTTGGCCTTATTGTACATTGTTTTGAGATTGCTTGTTGCTAAAAGAAAAAGGTGTTATGATCCGCTAGGATCCGCTCGGGGTGGTGGTGTCAAGTCTAGCGAAACGCTCAGCTTTCTGATTGCCTTCAATGTTGCAGTGTCTAAATAATCTGTAGTGTGAGATACCGATAGGTTTATTTAGTTGCAAGGAAGCTCTTTCCGATAATACCAAATATAGCTCTCCTGTCTCTGACTTAGATCAAGAGTAATATAAAATAAACTTTGAGTTGAGGTTACTTTTGAAGCAGCTTATCATCAGCTCTCTGCTGAAGTTCGACCCCTCTCCACCAGCGGATTCCTCCATTTCATCCATAAGTTGCCGCAATCAGATGCATTGCTTCCCCTCGTGCCTTTCCATTCCCATTCACTTCGCAACCTCATGCGATAAAATGCATTTCATAATTGAAGAATTGATTTATTGCTTAAACATTATCAATAATATCACTTAAGTGCTAAACAATTTCAATTTCTTTTCAAAATACACACAGTACAACTCTAGATACATGATACATGATAAATCCCTTAGATATCCTGAAACACGTACACAATTCTCAGATGCAGATACATATTTTCCTAGATAAGCGCACTCAAAGGATCTGTGTAGTGGTGTCTACACAGAACTCAGTGCGGATTATGTGTGATTGGGTGTGGGTGTGGGTGTGGGGGGGTACATTTATAGCTAGCTAGATACTAAGAAATCCAACATCTATATAGGTATACGGTATATGAAACAATGCGTATCTATATATATGTATGTACAGTTAAATCGAGAGACTTAAATTCGCTTTGTAGAATCACAAACACATACTAAGCCTAGGCGAAGATGCTGCTTCAATTGGTTCAGTGGGCGGGGGGCGGGGGTGGGGCTTAAGCGGGTGGGCTTTTGTGGAATATTGCACAGGTTGAAACCATTTGTTCGGCGCTTCCCTCTAGAAAAGGCCATTCAAAGCGCGCACAGCGCTGCTCAGGGCTGTGCAGCTCAGCTCGGGTGAGACGGAGGCGGAGGAGGTGGGTACTCCTTCCTGCGTAGCAGCGGCTGCCGCTGCCACAATTTGCAGTCAATCAATGAGTAGATCACTTCTCGATGCTGAGGCTGTGCCGGACGTGGATGTTAGGGTGGTGGTGGTAGTCGACGACGAGCTAATGGCCGTATCCGCATAGTAACGCTGTCAGAATACCTTCGCTATGAAGGGAACATTCTCCAGAGCGGCGGCGGACAAACGTTGCTGTTGCTGCTGCTGCTGTTGCTGCTGTTGTTGCTGCTGCTGCTGCAGAAAGGCGCTGGCTGTGGCCCCCGGGTATTCTCCGTGCAATCCCCCGGCGGGCACTTGCAAATGATGAAAGCCCGGCGCTGAGACTGCTGTCTGATATGACTGACTGTGTCCCCAGGCGGGATTACTTGCCTCACCACTGGATAGAGGAGGTGTGGTCACATTAATCGGCGGCGACAGGCTGCCGGAGGAGGAGTCCGGTGTTAGCTGACTGGCCTGACTGTAGCTAGACAGTGGCTCCCTTCGTGTATACTCCCTGCGCCGATCATAGGACGAAGGCATCTCATCGTCCAGTCCCTCCCCGCCCAGCTCGTGCAGCTTCCTCATATGTTTCTTCAGATCAAAGTTGCGGCAGAATCCCTTGGCGCACACCCGGCAGGTGTACGGTTTCTTGTCGTTGTGCGTGTGCATGTGGAAGGTGAGATTATAGATCTGATGGAAGGCCTTGTTGCAGATGCTACACTTGTAGGCCTTTTCGCCGCTGTGCGTCAGTTTGTGGTTCTTGTAGTTGCCCTTCTGGTGGAAGCCCTTGCCGCAGTACTCGCAGACGAAGGGCTTGTAACCGGCGTGGATGCGTGCGTGGGTGTTCAAGGTGGAGGAGCGGTTGAAGGCCTTGCCACAGGTCTGACATTTGTGTGGTTTCTCCGAGGTGTGGATGATCTTGTGGCGACACAGCGTGGAGGCCTGCCGAAAGCCCTTGCCACAGACCTTGCACACAAACGGCCGTGCACCCGTATGGACGGGCATATGCCGGGTGAGATTGTAGTGGGCATTGAAGACTTTGCCACATTCCAGGCAGGAGAAGGTCTTGGGCTTGCCACCATTGGCCGAGCCCGGACTGCTCTCATCGAGCGAGCCTTGGGGTGAGGGGGAACGCGAACGTGGAGCAGTGGCTGGTGCACCAGCTGGTGGTGGCGGCGGTGGTGGAGTTACCACTCCTGATTCTGGGGGAGTACGCTTTCGCTTCAAGCTGGGCTGTTGCTGCGCCGAGCTCGGGTGAGCATGAGTGGTTCTCTGATTTACGGGTGACTTTTCCAGATTTTGCTGCAGAACCGGTGACTGCTGTTGGGATTGGGCTAGAGCCGCGGCCAAAGGATGTCCCAGATTGCGTCTCAGGGTCTGCGTGTGATGCAAACTGGCATTCAGTGAGGCGGTAAAGCTGCTCAGGTGGGCAGCACTGGCCAGAGTCTGCTGTTGGGCCGTCAAGGCGGCGTATTGGGCGGCAGCCGCAGCGCACATCAGCTGATTGGGTGCATAGTAGAGCAGAGGATATTGGGAGAGCAATTCCTGGTGACGTGAGCTGACAAACTGTTGCACCGCCGACGCTGAAGCTGAAGTACTGGAGCTGGCGCCCGGCACATACTTCTTGAATGCCGAATCATAATTAATGGCCGCTGGAGTCTGCTCCAGGCTGGTCACCTCTATGGGACTGCAAGACCGTTCGGAATCAGCTTCAATGTCTGCATCTTCTTCGCCATCCTCTTCCTCGGGCAGCGAGGGCGCCAGTGGCACCGCCACTGGTGTGGGCTTATGATGATCCGGTTCCATTATCTTGGCTATGGAAAACTTCAGGGGACACGATCGCTTCGACTCATTGTTGGACGACTGTTCACTCGCTGCGGTTTCCATGATGGGACTTTTCGATGGCGGCATCATTGCAATAACACCCGCTGGACTACACGGTTGCATGCCACGCGGACTCTGAAAGTGGAAAACAACAGAAATCTATTGTTAGTTCTTGGCTCTGTATGCAAAATAAGCAACGGGCTATCAATTAGTTGATCACCCAAGTGGAACTAATGTGACCTAAATACAAACAAACGCAGGCAGGGGCGTGCTCCCAACGGCAGGACACTTCATTTTTCAGGCCCAGTCAGCGGGTTGCAATTAAAACAAAACCGCAGAATTCGATTTCAATTTATTTAACCCGTGCTTGTAACACACTCGACTAGGTCCAAACAATCAAGGCCCTAAACCCTTTGGCTAACTCTTTCCTTTGCTTCCTTTATTTGGATTTAGCATATTGCCAAAAGTTTTCGGCATCTGAATTTTTGGCGCGGGTCTGGCCTTTATTTGCACATCATTAAATCGTTTACACTCGGCTGCAAAGTGTGTAAAAGGTCTCCATCTTCCCCTGTTTCCTCAAGTGTTCCTAATGTGCGACATCCGCTTTGGATTTGTTCCCTGCTCGGTTCGGTTTGCTGCTGTTCCTGCTTCTTGCAAGGCGGCGATGCATGCGCTGCCGATTTTAATTAACTTGATTTGACGCCTCAGTAAGTAGCTCACATGCGACCGACCGACCGAGCGAGTGACTGAGTGAGTGAGTGAGTAGTTTCTGCGGTACACCAAGTGCTCTTTAATTTTATTAACTCTCACTTTGAGAAACAACCAGCAGCAGCAGCAGCAGAAAAAAAAAGGGGGGCTGGACAATTTTACACGCTGGCCCCGGGTCAGGAAACTGTATTCAAGTGGAACTACGGCTTGAGGGTTAGTTGCGTGAAATTGTATTTCAATTAGGTTGGTGTTCTAGTGGCCACTTGTAAGTTTGGGTGGAGGGATTGCCTAATCAAATGGAGCTCACAGTTCACTAGGTGAATGCTTTAGTATATTATAGAAGTTCTATGCTGACTGAAGAATCTTAGATCAAAACAACCCGACCCATAGCCTATGCAAAACTGAAAAGAACAGTACAAACTTCTTAAAATTATATCAAGAATCTTAAAACAATCATAAACATGTCCACAATTAGAATTTACTTTGTATGGAAGTATCTTTTATAGAACCGAGATGGCCTATTAGGCTTACTTTGGAAATGGCATGAAACAAATTTAATGGAAAACACTTTTTCAAATTGGTTAAACTAAAACTTTCTTTAGGGTTAAGAAATAAGGAAAAAAAATGCTGGAAAAGTGCTGCTTAATGTTAATTTTAAGAGTAATAAGAATAAAGAATAATAAGTAAAGATAGTACAAAATATTCAACATCTTTTTAAAACTTTGAGTTGTTTACTGTCATGAAATCATAATTTAACCCATTAAGAAGAAGACTTACAACTTTAAGCGCTATTATAATACTTTGATCAAATCATTCGTAAGTTCTTTTGAATGGGTTTTATCAGTTTAAAACCGGTAAGCAAATACATTTGTATTTATCTACCAAAGGCTTATAGTTTTTTCAAATGCAACAGCCAGGAAGCATCTCCGACTCTGTTAGATAGTTACGGGTTTTGATATTGTTATATAATTAAAAGAGAATATCTGACTTAAGCCCTTATAAATTGGGTCAGTGGTATTAAAACATATAAATATAAATGAAAGTATTTAAAATTATAGTTCCATCTATCCAAATCTGAAACATACTTGATCGGGGTTTGGTTTTTATGGCTCTATCTCTTGTAGTCTCTGAGATCGACGCATTCATAAACAGACAAACAGACAGAAGGACATAACTATGTCGTTTGAGCTGTTGTTGCTGATCGAAAATAGATTTTCTTTATAGTGTGGCTAATATTTCCCTTTTTCTGCACATCTTCATGATCTCGAATGTGTACAGGATATAAAAGAAACGAAATCTCAACCGAATTTTAAACCAGGAATGCAAACCGATCTGAATTAAGGACTGGTTCGGTTCAATGTTTCGCGGAGTTTTTGAACCAATGTTTTTGAATGACACCAAACCCCGTTTACGGTTCTGTTTAGTGGTTCACTGGCAGTTTTCAAGCATTATAAATTAAAGTTAAAAATGCTTGACAAATTAGCGTCGATGAAAAGCTTTCTTTGAAAAAATTTTAATTTTTTTTTTATGTTCATAAATGATATTATATAAAGTGGAATATGCCGACTTTGTTTCATAATTATTCCCTATCAGGAATTGTGTTTATATCATAAGCACCTTTGTTATTATTATTTTGATCTGATAAGAACACTCAAAAAATGGAATGAAAAGCAATGAAAATAAATCCCTGGTGTTTGTTATGCTGAGGTTGAGAAAAACAAAGAACTGAATAATCTAGAAATACCCTGAAATTCAATAAACTAACTTATAAGAAAGAATGCATAAATATTATATTAAGAAAACAGTCGACAATTGCAATTGCTGATGGACTATATGAGGTTCATGTAACTATAACCCTACTTTCCTTTAAGAGGTAGTCAGAAAAACCTCTCCAGCGCCATTTAGATAATTTTCTTATAAAATTTGCTAAAGTTACATATATATTAAGTTACATTTTGTGTAATTAACCAAGCAGAACAGTTAAGTTTTGCGGTTCTCGGATCGGTTTAGCATTTGCAAACGTTTGCTGGTACGGCTTTTGAGCAATAATAGCCGGTTTCGTGTATTTGAGTTCAGTTCAGCTTAAAACCTGTTGGCATACCTATTTTACAAGTCTGGCCATACGATTTCATAAAAGATGTGCTATATTTTAACCGCCACATTGTAAGAAGAAGAATTATTGTATAAAATATAATATAACTTTGCAAACAACCAATCAAATTGGGAAGTCAAGAACCGTTTAATCAACTTTAATAATCTGTTTTGAAGTTTTAGTAAAGAAGCTCTAATAAGTTTGCACCAGACTTTGAACCCGCAACCTGGTTTGGTTGCTTCCTGAACTTATTATTATTGCCACCCAATTTTGTGATTTTAAAAACTTCGAATTACTTTTAAGGGAAGCTACGACAACATTCTCAGTTTCCTTAAGCAGTCGGTAAGTGCATTATAGAAGGACTCAATTTCTACATAAATCTTTGTATCACATAATCTCTGTAGCCTAAATCAAGTGTATTGATTGATAGAAGCTTAATTAGATATTTCTCGAGATAAATTGAACACAAAGCCAAGGGCATCAACTCTATTGACAAGGATTCCTTTATTGTACAATCAAAATCTTTTAAAAATTTTCTTAAAAAATTACCGCTCAAATAAGCTTGCAATAAAAAAAAGAAAACACTTTAAATTAAGTTCATAATACGTACAAAGTAAACCATATTTAGGCCCGGCCTATTTGTGTATCCAACTTGTCTGCCAGGCAGCTCCAATGTATCACAATATACAACACAAACAAGAAGATGATTTGTTGTTCGGTAATATTTAAATTTTTGGTTTTTGAGTTCACTTGTTAACGTTTGTTTTGAGTTTTTTCTCTCGTAAAAATTGTACACAAGGACTTGTTTCGTCTTTTTTTTCCACACGACGCGCTATGTTCAGCACAGGATCAGCGACCGAAGCGGAATGATGGCAAACACGGCTCGGTGCAGGCCTTAAGAAATATGAAAAGGACCTCGAGTGGCAGGAGGGTTGTGAAAAAGCAACCCCTAAATGTGCCTGAGGGAGAGGGAGAGAGAGAGAGAGAGAGAGATGGTCGACCATAGACACAGAAAGAGAGAGAGGGAGAGCGACAGACAGACAGGCAAAAGGACTGCGCTGAAACTTCATTATGATGTTGAGATTGGATGGTACGTTGACGTTGACGTCGACAGCGACTGCATTATGAATGAAACACAAAATGTCGAATTGGAATACCAGCAAAGAGTCCGCCCCTAAAATATTTATATATATGTAACGGCGAAAGAGACAGACACACTCTCTCTGTGAGAGAGAGAGTGTGTAAGAGACAGAGAGGGGCAACCTCTTACCAAGTGGCCACCCGAAAAAAAACTTAAGCCATATTCTGTTCACACTTGATTTGTGTCTGTGTGCTCCACCACTCTAGAGGGGATTAAGGATGAGACACCAAAAAATGGCAGCCAGCTCCTCTCGAAAGAGTTGACTTTTTCACTAGCCCAGCACAGTCACAGTCACCCCCCCCCCCCCGCTACCGTTTCATCCCTTCCCTCTGCGCCTTTTGTTGTTCGTTTCAATTGTCGTTTGGCATTTTCATTTTATCAGCGTCTTTGTTTGCTCACCTTTAGCCCGCCGTTCCACTCGCCTTTTTATATACCTCGCTTAACTTGTGGCCCCTGCCACACCCTCCACTCCCCCATCCACTAGGCAAACATAATCTTATATTCATTTTGATGATATCTCGCTACGTGGCTTTCTACAGTTTATTTGCTCGGCGTCGTCGAAGGAAAGGATTGCAGTGCGGCAACTCCTGCTGCTGCTACTGCTGCAGTTGAGCAGTTGAGTCTTATGAACCACAAAAGCACAACACTCGCAGAGGGAAGAGGCAGAGGGCCAACCGGATATTACCGCCATTTTCGATGCATTATAATTTAAACGTTGCTCGGGAGATAAGCAAAGACTCTCAACTTGCATTTGAATTACTGGGTATGAAGTCCATGGGTAAATACAGTTGCAAATCGATGGCTATTGACAAGTTGAATCCGTCTCAAATTATACAAATTTCAATCTAAAGCATTTGGAAAACGTGAGTTGATTTGGGTGGGTTTCCATTTCCGATTACTGATTTATGAATGCAGAATTCGATATACTTCAATACACCCGTAACTCAGGGGAATTGGTGATTAATAACCTCTCTCTTTGTTAAAGAGCGTTAAGATTAACTTGAATATTTCAATATTATGTACGCAAACAGCGCCTGCGGCTCTGATAAGTATGCTACGTTTTTTATAACCTATATAGCTCTGCCATTTATTATCCGATCCTTATGAAAATTTGTAAGATTGTACATATTCGGCACATGCACTGCCAAATATGAGCTAGATAACAAAAAAATTTTAGATGTTCAACTTGATCAGCATGGCGCGCTGAGTCGATATAGCTATGTCCTTCTGTCCGTCCGTCTGTTTCTATGCTATCTCCTCCATCAGTTTTAACTCTATTGCCACCGAACTATGCACCAAGTCTTCTGGTGCAATCGACTGGATCGATTGACTATAGCATGTAGCTGCCATAGGAACGATCGTTCGAAAAACTAGTTCCTGTGAGAAAAACTTTTTTGTTTGTAATGCAAATGTGTCCAAACTCCGTATTTACTAGTTTTCAATGCTTCTCCATAATTTTGACAAGTTTGGTCGAAATCGGACATCTATATAGTATAGCTGCCATGGAAAAGTACGGTTAGAAAAATAGTCATAGTAAGAAAAACCTTTTTTATTTTCAATGTTAACCTCTTTTAAATTATCATATATTTATTTTATAAGCTTTCACACAATTTCTCAAAGTTTTGTCAAAATCGGATGACTATAGGTTATAGCTGCCATAGGAACAATTAGTCGAAAAGCTAGTATTTGTGAGAAAAACTTTTTTGTTTTCAAAGAAAACGCCTCCAAACTTTGTATTTCTTAGTTTGCTATGCTTTTCCATAATTCCACCAAGTTTGATCAGAAGAGAGAGCTGACGAGAGCTGAAGAGGAGCTGAAGAAAGTGATAAGCATCGAAGGATATGAAGGGTCAGATGTACCACCTTAGGGGGAACTGGGATCTCCTCCTAAAAGTATTTATAGGTTTTTAGCAATAAGTTTAAAATAATAATAAGAAATAATAAAAATAACCAAGAAAAATTGTGTCGAAAGCGACTTGTTAGCTCAAGAGCCAGTTACCGAATGAGTTATTGGGATAGCTAAAAGCAATGCCAAGTAAAGCCACAGCCTACTACAATTTCAAATTTGCTAGTGAATATCAAGGCCTGCTTTAACTTGCAATTCAGTTTCGAGACGAAAAAGAACTTATGGTATTAGTTAAAAATTGATAACAACTCATACGTTTTTGGTTATATTTAGTTTGATTAAAAACATAGAACATCAAGAAATTTAACTGCCATACATGTAAATGGTAAGGGAAAATTTCAATGTGGACCTTCAAATTTACATAAGTGTGCTTGTGCGTGTGCTAAGTGTGTCAAACATTTTCTGAAATTAAGAAATCATTTCCTATAATCCAGAAAAAGGATTAAAAAGGGTTTTCTAGTGTTAAATAATATGACAAAAATGCTGCTAAGTGAAAAGTATCAAGTTTGGTCATAAGGCGCCCCAAGCCCAAATTTGCGAAAGTATCGTCTGCTCGCATGGAACAAACTCGCATCTTGCAATGAAGGATTTCCAACTTGTCTTCAATGGTTAGGGACTGGAACAGACTATGTTACTTCTTTGCTTTTATATAAACCATTGCCTGCTGCGCGATGTGTAGTAGGTTCAATTCACCCCCCAAAAAAGATATTAACCGGAGGTAGTCAACTATTTCTTCTTCCTCATAATGTAACGTAAACGTTTCTTGGTAGTTCAATTCGCGAAGGATGTCATTTCAAGGTTAAAAATACCACCTTTCAGCATGATCAAAAAAGTTTTAACTACTGTTCAGAGTCAATGGAACAGTCAAAGCAATGATCTCTTCAGGGGAAATATTATCCACAGTGTGGTTCCATCGATAGGGAAGGCCATAGACACTATGTGCTCGAATTTCACCATCAACCATCTTTTTGAAAAGACAAGAAAGAAAGTCGGTCAAGCCCGACTATAACATACTCTGTACCAAGAAAATCTGACTTTGGATCATAACTCGAAAACTGTTCATCCGATCTTCTTCATTCCTTTGGCGGATCGATAAGTTATCCTAATAACTAAATATGTTCAGAAGGAACAAGCCATCTATCTTCAAAACTGTGGGAGATATGACGTTTTTTCTAAATTGCGGGGGCGGCAGGGGGCGTGGCCAAAATTGAAAATAAACTTGATCTGCCTGCAGACATAAGAAGCATATGTCCCATACATGTCAAGCCTCTATCTCTTACCATCTCTGAGATCTGTGCGTTCATACGGACAGACGGACATGGCTATATCGACTCGGCTGTTGATGCTGATCAAGAATATATATACGTTATGGGGTCGGAGATGCTTCCTTCTGGATGTTACATACTTTTGCACAAACTTATAATACTCTATGTACCTACGGTACAGAGTATAAAAAGCCAATAGATGGATACTGTTTCTAATTGGTATTGGCCAAATTCGAAAACGGTGCACAAAATGGAACTGTTGCCAGTGCAAATCGTTATAGAAAAAGAAGGATTTATGGGTTTTGTTTTGAAATTGAATGCATTTAAATATTCATTCTTCAATACAACGAAAATCTGCATATTTAGTAACAAATGAGTGCCGTCCTTCATATTTTTTTTACAGCAATCAACAACAACTGCACAGTAAGCCTCTTTAAAACCATGTTTCCTATGCGACAACTGCTCCATGGCTGACCCTCGGCTCACAAAATGAAAAAAAACGAAACATTGCGCTCGAGCACTTAACAAAATTCTAAAAAGAAACACAAAAGCACCGCAACCATTTTGCAAACTCATTAAAAATTAAAAAAACGCAGCTCAAAAAAGAACATAAAACAGCAAAAATAACAGCAGCAGCCAAAGTAAAGGACATGCTTGGCTCTCTCTCTCTTTCACTCGACCCATTTGCATCTCTCACTCTAACCGGCCATTGCATTTGCACTTTAGCACACTTTTGATATTTTATTTTTGCACATTTTGCAGTATTTTCAAGCTTTCTGTTTTTGTGCCCTCGTCCTGGCCGCCTGTCCGCCGCAGCAGGCTGGAGGCTGCTCTGCATTTGCAGTTAGCATACTCTGGGCGGGCGGACGGGCGGGCAGTGAGCGTCTCTGTTGCGCAGTGAGTGTGTGTGTGTGTGTGTGTGTGTGCCCGGGCATGTTTGCACGGCCTTTGAATGGAAACTAACAGAGATGAAAAGGATGCTGTAGTTTGGGGTTTAGTAGGGGTCCAAAGGAGGGTCAGACGGTAGCTTTTTTGCAGTTGGCAGTTGTCGTTTTTGTTGATTTTGTGCTTGCTGAATGTCCAGTTTGTTGTTGTTGTTGTTGGATGGACCGACTCGTCATTTGTTTTTCCAGTTATTTATTTATTTAACTAAAATGCAGATTGCACATTTTTGCATGATGCCGGGTCATTTCGCAGCATGAGACTATGATGACTATGATAATGATCTTGATCATGATGTTGTTTATGATGAGTGACAAGTGTTTACTTGGTACTTGGACACAGTACACACACACACACACACACACAGCAATGCCAATGTTAACTGTGTTACTTTTGACCTTTTGGATACATAGCCTTGGAAAATATTCTTTAAGGATTAAACATTAAGGTATTTACAATGATGAAAATCAACTCTCTTAATTCACAGAAACTCCATTAAATGCAGTTAAGGATTTTATACCTTAGATACATTTTGAGGTGTGTCTAAAAATCTCTTGAAACTTACCAAACAGTTACAAATATTTATGAAGATATCTTGATTAACTGTGCAACTATTTTCATACTTTAACTAAATCTTAGAAATGTAAAAAAAACAACAAAAAATTAAAATGCTTACAGCTGCAACTGCAGCATCAAAATTCATAATGAGCATACACTTTCGCTGCCACAGAATATACCGCTCGACCGACTTTCTTTCTAGTTTTACCAATCCATTTTGAGTCAAGGAACATATAGCTCCACATTTTTGGGTGCAAACCTTATACATTTAATCCATTTCCTACCAAATACCTCCAACACTCTCGTTCACTCTTCTGTGCCCACACTACTTCACTTCAATCATCTACTTCCTACTTTTTGCATACATACATTTTGAGCTAATTTGTGGGTGTTATGAGGAATTAACCTCTTAATGAACTAATTTACTCAAGATTAAGATGGCAAACAAAAGAGGCGGCCACAGCTAATTGTGTTGGCAGGCAGAAATCTATCGAAAAAAAAAAGAAAACAGGAGAGAAAGGTAGGCAAGGTGGAACAGACACGCCAAGTCTTAGGTAGATTCAAAGATAAGATCCCAACAAATTTGCCAGGCGGTTAATCTATTTAAACGCGCCAAATACGCGCGACACAATGGGAAAATCGTACGTAGCAAGATGTAGAGAACCGCATGGTCGAGTGCACAGATTTAGGGATAGAACGGATCAAAGGAGGGAAATATAGACGAAATCTGTCTATGGACAGTACCCCAAACAATAACCAAAAACTCGTCTAATTGCGCGCGTATGAGTAGGGCGAGAACCTGCCGCGCATGCGCAAAAGCCGATTGTTGCCAGGAACATCCCTTAATCTGTGTCGGTAATCGCCGCTGTCCAACTACAAAAGGAGCGGGCGAATTCTTTTTGAACTTTTACTTGAACGGAAAGAAGGTTAGCAAAATATTATTATAAACCTACAGAACCCACAGAAATACGCGCGTGTGTGTGTGTGTGTGTGTGTGTGTGTGAGTGTTTACTCTTGAATGAACTGCCAACATTTCAATTTGACAATCGTAATGGAAGCAGCAAGCAAACTAATATAGGCGATTTGCCGGATTACATCAATTGTGAAATTGGTCAAACACCGCAATTGTTTCATTTGCAAATCGGATATAAGTTGCCCTAGACACACACCCACACCAACAGACACACACACTCGCACCATGCAGCTGTTGAGTTTCCCTTCGAGTTGCAGGCTTTGTCCTCCACTTGGTCAGAGACACACAGCGAGCCTCTCATCACTGTTGGGTCAGCGGCTCACCTAGTTACATATGCCTGCTTTTCAAATATATATCTCATGGATACTCTTGTACAATGCCTTGTAATCGCCCTGGCTTACCGCAGATTATGCAAGAAAGAAATGAATATCTCTGTTCTCTGGGAACTTTTCTTACGTTTCGCTTTGATTTCAGTCTGGCTAAGATGTTTTTCTATGGAAATGTCGGTTCATCCAGCTCGAGCTGAGGTGTAAATCTTTAATTTTAAGGTTAATTTTGGATTTGGGAAGGTGGGAAGGTGCGAGCCGTGAACTGTTTTATTGGTTTAGTAGGGCAAGTAGGTGAGATTTGCTTGATGATCAAGCTGAGGCTCAGACCAAAGACTGTGTTAAGAATAAATGAACAAATGTTAGGTTGAAGGGAAGGTAGAAAAATAGTATATATGGTGTTATATATCAGGCTAGTTGCTAAAAAAGTTTCCCACAATTGATCGAAAATCTAGAAACCAGTTGACCGTCTAATCGCCTTACAAACTTTCAATTTGAAACATGCATTTGACAACCTCAGCCTGCTAAACTTTACAAAATTTTGCACAAATCCTGGCAATGGAAATGGAATAATTTTTTAATTGACACTAATAGGCTTACGGGGCATTAACATATTTGTTGGCAGCGTAATGCCAAAAAAGATGAGATGAGAATTGATTTTGGGCGCGTGACCTATAAAAAAGGATGTCACAAAAACTTATGAAACGGAATTACTATGATTTCCTTGCAAAGGGTTGTTTCTGGTCACCCCTTGGAAACTTTTTTGGTTATTGTTTGGTTGGTGGGTGGTGTCGTTTTGTGGGTGTTTGTTTGAAAAGTACTTGTTTAATCGGTTTGTTTGTGACATTTCTATTGCTGCCCCTCGCCCAATTTCGAAGCCAAAACTCAAGGCTTGCTCTTTGTTTACTCAGTGGTAGGCCTGGCACGCGTTCAACCCCAACCACCCACCCACCCAAGCGAATGCTGGAAGAGTTGCTGCGTTGGGTAGGTGTGTCTGTTTTGTGGGTTTTCCTTTTCCTACTCATCATCATCAGCAGCAGCAGCCGCAATAAAGTCTGCGGTGGTGAGGGGGGCGTCGCTTAAGTGCTACCAAACAAAAAGAACACATTTACAGGATTTTTCCCTTCTAGATGCTGTGCTCCGAGTGTGAATTGTAATTACACTGAAATCAGCTTTTGGCACTTGTTTAGCTTCTTCAACTGAAATCTGAGGGTGACTGTCCGTGTCGGTGTGTGCGTGTGTGTGTGTGTGTGTGTGTGTGTAAGGCTTCTTTGTCTGTTCGGGCTTTTGAAGTGCCTGCATGTCTGTCTATGCGATATATCCCACCCCCCCAGAACCAGAGTACTCGCATGTGACGCGTGATTTATTTTTTCCTAATTGGCTTTCGATGCGTATGCTGGCATTTTACCCCCCTCCTTGCCCACCGCTGTCTCATTTCGGGTCTGGCAGCGTTTTGACAGCAAAAATTCTTGATTTGATGTGTGGGGGGGGCGTTGCGTTTTGGCTTGAATTGTTTTCTGGTAGGTGTTACCGGAAATTGTGGCTTAGGTAAGGGAAATTAAACGTTTGACATTTGGACATAAAGATTGGGGAGTTTTTCTGCTGCATTGGCAAACAACATATTTATTAGCGAAATTGAGTGTGAAGCCGGATTGGTAGCTCTGGGATGGGATTATGTTAAGTGGATTCGTTGTGGAAGTGAAGGAGATGTTTACTAATGAGAAATTAAAGCAGCTTAAGGTATGGGAGATGATGGGGATTGGGTTGACTGATGAAAGCTCCCTAAGTTCATGAAATTGATGGATCTTATATCTAGAATATTATTTTCATATTTGTATAGGTTCTTTGTATGAACTAAAACTTCTCTACCAACTAAATGTTTGGGTAAAGTGCTAACAAAACTAAGTTCTGTACCTTACACTGAGACCAAGTTTTAGAAATTTATACTTGAAAAGACCAAGTCATAGAAATTTCTACCTTGAATCAAATATGTTCAGTTTCATAAGTAAAATGAGCCAAAAAAATCTTGAATTAAGTATAAAAATCCTTGGTTCAAGAGAGATTTGCTATAATCCCCAAGGACTTATGTTCAAAAACGGCATTGAAATGGTAAGCACGAGTTGGGATTGCTTTAAGTAGTTTTAGTGCCGAAAAAATCTTGAATTAAGTATGAAATTCTTGAATCAAAAAAGGTTTGTTGAAATCTCTTAAGATATAATTTCTGGAATGCTTGTATAGCATACAAGGAAGCATTTCCGACCACATAAAGTATATATATTCTTGATCAGCATGACGAGTTGAGTCGATTTAGCTTTGTCCGTCTGTTTCTATCTATCTCCTCCGTCAGTTTTAAATATAACTTGACCAAACATTTCAAGAAGTCTTCTGGTACACATACGCTGCACATTTGTTGGAACCGACCAGATCGGTTGGCTTTAACATATAGCTACCATAGGAACGATCGGTGGAAAAACTAGTTCTAGTGAGAAAAACTTTTTTGTTTGTAATGCAAACGTGTCCAAACTCCGTGTCTACTAGTTTTCTATGCTTCTCCATGATTCTATCAAGTTTGGTCGAAATCGGACATCTATTTAGTATAGCTGCCATAGAAAAGTAAGGTTAGAAAGATAGTCTGAATAAGAAAAATTTTTTTGATTTCAATGTAAACCTCTTCAAAATTGGCATATATTTATGTGACAAGCTTTCACACAATTCTCCAAAGTTTTGTCAAAATCGAATGACTTTAGGTTATAGCTGACATAGGAATGATCGGCCGAAAAACTAGTTTTAGTGAGAAAAACTTTTTTGTTTTCAAAGAAAACGCCTCCAAACGTTGTATTTTTTAGTTCGCTATGCTTTCCCAAAAATTCACTAAGTTTGGTCGAAATCGGACATCTATATAGTATAGCTGTCATAGAAAAGTTGAGTCAGAAAGTCTTTTTAGTGAGAAAAACTTGTCTTTTGTAATGGAATTGTCGTTCAAATAAGTTATAAAAATGTGCCGCAGGGATATACAAACTTCAGCCTAACCGAAGCTAACTTTCCCCTATTAATTATTCATAAACGAATACCAATGTGTCATTAAAACAAATCCTCCTTTGCACCATGTTCCATATTTTAGAACAGATCCAATTTATGCTTAAATCAGTTCTGAATTATATTCGAATTTATTTCTACTTGTTTTTAAATCTAGATATTTCGTTTGCTATTTCACTACCAAATGTACACAGTGTATATCTTGTCTTGGATCTTGTTATTCTACCTAACCTTACCTTACCTTACATTTTCCCATCTTTTCTCTACCAACTTTGTTTGCCAAACTTCAAGGTGGCCCTTACAAGTTTCTGCATATATTTTACATAATTTCAATTCTTTTCAGTTTCTTTGAAGCGCAAAACACAGCTGCTGGTCAGCCACCGAGTTAACCACAATTAGCCAGATTTCTCAGATAAAATGAAATGGTGAATTGCACAATACTGTGGCCAGCTGAAAATTCGGCACTCAGGATCCGCTCAAAGGATTTTGTACTAATTTCAGCACCGCAAACAATTATAATTTGGGTCTATTAAATGTCCGAACAACACCAAAGCGTTCTGCCGATCCCAACAATACATGCAGGATTTGTCTGTTTCCCTTTCCCTAATAACCCATCAAAATATAGTTGAAACATGTCAAAATACTGTCAATACATTTCCTCAAATCTCGGCGCAC
The DNA here is from genome assembly GCA_035044965.1 of Lordiphosa andalusiaca. Lineage (NCBI taxonomy): Eukaryota > Metazoa > Arthropoda > Insecta > Diptera > Drosophilidae > Lordiphosa > Lordiphosa andalusiaca. The sequence goes on along the minus strand of JAWNNM010002032.1, from coordinate 1,202,541 downwards.
TTGTAAGCAATTGTTCTCTGCCTTTGAGCGGGACCGCCAATCCGTCGGCTACCTAAATGTGGGTGCTCTCTATTGTGTGGATTGATGCAGGTTCTGGGCATTTTCCAAAAAGGATTAGGCTTGTAATTTACCATGCTTAGTTGCTTAATTGTGCTTAAATGTATGCATAGCTTATAAAATATTTGCCTTAAATATTTTGGTTAAATTATGAAAGGGTAGAAACACTTATTTTGCTGCAGGCCGAAAGGAAAGGATGAAACGGATGTTAATGCCTGAGAATGTGTGAAGATATGCTGAGAAAACTAGCAAATTATATGCCCTGCAGTGATAGATGAGTAAAGACGGATTGGAAGAATGTGTGGGAAATAGATTTTCGATAGATTGGAAATAAAAATGGGAGAATATGAAACTTTTCTTAATAGAGAAGAACAAATATTAACCTTCAATTCAGATGGCATTAGTTCTTCTATAAGAGCTTGAAAAGATATGATAAGATAACCATTATATTACCATTAATTTTAGTTTCTTTAAATTTATTATTCTCTCTTCATTTGTTTCCCAACATTATTCCTCGCTTTGCCTTTTCCCTTCGCATTTGCCCTTTTTCCTTTCCCTAGTCTCACAAATATTGAACTAAACTGTCGAACCAACTATTTCTCCCACGTTTTTTTTTTTTTTAAATGTGAACAAATAATGAAAACACTTTCATGCTGATTAGCATAAGGATATGAAATATACTGTGTGATGTCGGCGCGCGCACTCATTGAGAGATGTTCAGTGGAAAAACTGTGCCGTGTGCCACAGGGCATGGGCGCTTCCTGTCATAAAAAGCAACAACAACAACAGGAACTCTGACACTTCCGTGTGACAAACACAAACGCCTGTCGCAAGGGTTGAGCCCTTGACAACCTGCACATAAACAGAAGGAGGGCCAAGTCAACTGGTCCAAGCCCAAAACGCGTGTCAACGTTTTGGTTGAGGCCCCCGAAGGAAATTATTAACATGCTCACCCTGTCACTGTGGTTAAGCGCATTATGCAACATTATGACATCTATTTTGGAGTAAACACGCGACTCGGCGCCCCGAAACGGGCAATACAATTATAATTGCAACAAATTGAACGACGCTAACGGCACGCGTCGTCCTATTAGCTCATCTTCCGGTTGTCCCAGAGTCATCTGCAGGCTTGGGGCGTTTTTGGGTAGTTGGTTGTTTGTTTTGTTGGGAAACGCTTTTGCCCGGCACTTGTGTGTTCCTTTTGCGTGCTTTTTGTGATACTCATGGTTTAGTATTTGCCTTACTTCCCTCCTCTTTAGTTGATTTATTGGCTTTTGCCTATTTCCGGTGCTGTCTGTTTCCGTATCAGTGGGTGCGTTTCTTTGCCAGACACTTGATGGCAATAGCGTTTAAGTAGTTATTATTAGCGTGTTTTTTTGTTTGTGTTGGTGACACAAGTTGATGACTTTTTGACACCCAGAAATGGCTTAGAAGTAAAAAGCATTGTGAAGATGGTTTGGTCAATAATAATGAATTAGAATGATTCGTAGATTTGAACATTGACTGTCATCCGTGCTTGCACTCTCGCAAAAGCAAGTGCAACTCCAAACATGCTCAGTAAGGTTTGCCATTTTACCATGAAAACAACTTCTGTTCGCTTTAATACCAGCTTCCATTCCTGAAATAAAATCTTTAAGCATAAGCTCTCCCTGCAAGGACCAGTAATGTGAGCTTGTCTAACACATTTAGGTCCTGCTTGCCACATCTGCCTTGTACAGTTGCCTCCACATCCATCTGCAATGTTTTGCCTGCTCATTAGATCCAGTTTTCTTACAAATCAAATTAGGTTGCTTACCCCGTAAGCACTTCATTAAACATCGCCCAGCTGCTTCTCAATCACAATGCAATTCCAACCAGATCGGATGACTGCATCGAAATGTTTTGCAGCAGGCGCTACGCCCCATAGATAACGCCTCCTCCTCGAGTAGAACTTCCCTCTCTCTATCCCCTCACAAGACGGCACGCGCTTACCAAGGACACTCGCCGTACACAGATTTTGCACATGTTCCATCAGCGAGGCATGTTAATTGCTACATATGCGACACACATCAAGCCCACGCCCCCAAAAAGGACGACAATAATAATAATAATGTGTAGAAAAAGTGTGCTAGGGCCAGGGAGCAACCCTCCAAGACGGCGGCGGCGACGGCGCTGATCCTTCCGGTGGCATTTAGACAGGAAGCAATGTGCGGCATTGAACAATTGTTTCGCCGAGATTTCGCCAGCAGCTGCCGAAACTTCTTGAAGTGGGCAAGGGATAACCAAGCGATGACGACTTGTTTGACGATCATGAAACCGGTTGCGTCTTTTGGGCGTACCTCAACATTATCCTTGGGCTGACATTTGATTTCTTTGCTTTTCAATTTCGCTTTCGGCGGTAGCGGAATGCTTTTTCTTTCCTTCAGCCACTCGCATTTTTCTACGGTTGTTGACACGCGATCCTCGTCCGAGGACACTTGGATTTCGTTTTTCTTCTTCCTTTTC